>CM059329.1:1428073-1710189 GCA_030340685.1 Protosalanx chinensis
ATAACACCTCTAAGTTTGTATTTGAATCTGCTGACGTCACTACACACTGTATGAGAGGAAGAGAGGGATGTGAGCATGTGTTCCCAGAAGCATGACAGTGCTAAATGACTTCACTCGAAAAGGAAAGTTGAACGTGAACAGTCCCTGGAACGTGCTGGAAACTCTGCACGCAGTGAACTGGACACGCTGGGGGAGGGGAGAGGTCTTTACTAATTAACGCCTCTGATGTCACAGCCAGCCTCATGTTCCACAGACCGCTGTCCTCTGGCCTGGCCTCCCTGCCTTGTGTCTTATTCATGGTGAGCTGTGGAGAGGGGAGGGGAGGGGAGGTGAGCGGGAGGAGAGGGGAGGAGAGGGGAGGGGAGGGGAGGAGAGGTGAGCGGGAGTAGAGGGGAGGAGAGGGGAGGGGAGGGGAGGAGAGGGGAGGGGAGGAGAGGTGAGCGGGAGGAGAGGGGAGGAGAGGGGAGGGGAGGGGAGGAGAGGTGAGCGGGAGGAGAGGGGAGGAGAGGGGAGGGGAGGAGACGGGAGGAGAGGGCAGAGGGGAGGAGAGGGGAGGAGAGTGGAGGAGAGCGGGAGGAGAGTGGGAGGAGAGGGGAGGAGAGGCGAGGGGAGGAGAGGGGAGGAGAGGGGAGGAAAGGGGAGGAGAGGGGAGGGGAGGGGAGAAGAGGGGAGGAGAGGGGAGAAAAGGAGACGGGAGGAGAGGAGACGGCAGAGGGGAGAGCAGGGAGGAGAGGGGAGGGGAGGAGAGGGGAAGAGAGGGGAGGAGAGGAAAGGGGAGGAGAGGGGAGGGGAGAAGAGGGGAGGAGAGGGGAGGAGAGGAGAGGGGAGGAGAGGAGAGGGGAGGGGAGGGGAGGAGAGGGGAGGGGAGGAGAGGGGAGGGGAAGGGAGGAGAGGGGAGGAGAGGGGAGGGGAGGAGAGGGGAGGAGAGGAGAGGGGAGGGGAGGAGAGGGGAGGGGAGGGGAGGAGAGGAGAGGGGAGGGGAGGAGAGGGGAGGGGAAGGGAGGAGAGGGGAGGGGAGGAGAGGAGAGGGGAGGGGAGGAGAGGGGAGGGGAGGGGAGGGGAGGAGAGGGGAGGGGGAGAAGAGGGGAGGGTCTGACCCTCCCTGGATCATGGGGGTGACAGCTCAGAGATGTGACAGGGCTCTAAAGGGGAGGGGCAGCAGCTGTGTACAGTATAACATACAGGAGTAAGAAGAAGGTTTTAATCTGTCTGCTGGCTCGCTCATCGCTCCTCCCTCTCTCTCTCCCTTCCTGTCGTCTTTGCAGCAAAGTCAGCTGCTTCAGTCGCATGGTTCACACACACACACACACACACCTCTGCGTCTGTGAGAGAGGGGACTGTTGCAGCTGCAGTCCATGATGTATAATCTACAAGCATTCCTAATCCTAATGCTACAAAGTCAGATAGAAATGCTTAATGCTTAGTATCCCTCTGCAGACTGATTTTCCGTCCTTCCTTTCCTGTCCCATTCAGAAGATGAGCCTCATAGCAGAAGCGCCTCACCTGTCAGCACCCTCTTCTTCGTCCAGACACTACGCTAACAGCGGCAGTTCTACAGACAACACAGTGCAGCAATGCCACACAGCTGGAGGCTGGCTGAGACAAAAGGAAGGGAAATCCTCCACAACATCAACCATGTGTGTTCCAGACACCTGAGGGTAACAGCAGCACAGGTGGGGAGGAGGGGGGGGGGGGGGGCTGAGCATTACTGCTGTCCCACCCTGCAGCCTTAGAGTTAGACTAACACTTCAGATCCAGGCGCTTGTAATAAGTGGAAGTTAAAAGGTAACAAGGCTCTTACAAGATACTTGAATATGTGTTAGTGAGACTTACCACCATACCGTGACTTTATTACCTACTCACTGACATTTATAACCTAAGAATTGGGATTTTAAGTGTTTCCCAGCCTTCCTGTCACCATCATCAGTCACCAGTAGTGACAGGCCTGCCCCTCCAGCCTGGATCCAGAAAGGGTGGAGCCCTGAGACAGCAGGACAATGACTCTCCAATTCTGCTCTTTCAAAGTAGCGGGGCGGGGCTGGGGGGAAGTGGGGGGCGGGGTGGGGTGGATGACAAGGAAGGCCTTTGAGGTCATATATAGTATCTAGTACAGAGGCTGGGAGGGTGTGGTCTGGATTTGAGGCTCACCTAATATGAACCCCTCACCAAAACTTTTCAAAAAGTGCTACAGTTCTAAAGTAGCCAAAACGTCTCCTTATTCGGGGGTCAAAGGGCCACCGTCTGCCCCAGATCAGAGGAAAGTCTCTAACACAGCGTCAGCGTCCCCCAGGAAGCTGTCACATCCTGTCCCTTCCTGAGCTGCTTAATCCGGCTCCTTCAGCAGGTTCACAGAGGGGCAGGCTCACTGGAGGAGGTGAGCCCAGTCCTGCTCTGTCATCATCACCAGGGAAACACACGGTGGGAGGGGCTTGGGGCAGAACTCTGTCATCATCACCAGGGAAACGCACGGTGGGAGGGGCTTGGGGCAGAACTCTGTCATCATCACCAGGGAAACGCACGGTGGGAGGGGCTTGGGGCAGAACTCTGATGGTCTAGATCACAGGTGTCAAACTCGTGCCATCGCGGGCCGAGAGGGTGCAGGTTTTCCTGTCAACCAAGCCCCTACACCAGCTGATTTCTGGGAAACTCATTAGTGAAATCAGCTGGTGTGTAGTGTTTGGTTGACAGGAAAACCTGCACCCTCTCGGCCCGCGATGGCACCAGTTTGACACCACTGGGCTGGATGCCTGTTTGTGTTTATTCCTCCCAATGCCAGGTGTTAAAGACACATCGGGGGGCATCTCAGGGGGATTCTGACGGTCACAGACAACATCAACACTGTCCCCTGCATCTGGGCTGTTTCCTGACCTCCTCTGGATCTCCCTTCCTGCTCCGAGGACACCACACTGAACTGGGTGTCAAATACATGTGCAGAGCAGAGCAGAGTGAAACAATATGGTTTCAGATTGTGTCGTATCTTCCTGACGTCTATCAAAGTCATTTGAGCAGAATATTGAATACTGAACAGCTGCTGCAGTGTTGTTGTTGTGACTATCAGCAGTGTCACGTTCTAGAAGCAGAGAAAGATGTGGTCTGCTGTGTCATACTGGGTCTGCAGAACAGCTCCACACTGCTAGAGAGACAGGAGAGGCTCTGGAAAGGCACTAGCTAAACTGGCGGATGTTGGGCAATGACACGGACAACAAGGGTTTTATTAGATTAATTCCATTCAGACTTGAGAAGACGAACGCATCAGAACTTGCCTAATACTTGATACGATTGAAAGCTTAGCTCTGGGGTGGAACTTTTACGTCAGTTTGGTCTGAGAAACCTTCACAGAATTTGATTTGAGGCTCACTAAATATTCACATTAATGAAATAATCCCCTTTTCAGTCTCCCATTCATCCTAGACAGAAACATACCAGCATCGCTGTAACAGGGACACACAGCTTGGTGTTAATACTAATGCTTTATTCATTCCTCCAAAAAGGAACACACACTTTGCATATTTCATATGAATGTTTATTGTTTTTCTTCCCCCCTTTAGGGTTAGGGTAAGGTACTGTAAGATTTCAATCATGATAATCCAAAATGCTTGGGAATTTTCGTTTGATCAACATGGTGCTTTAGAATCTCTACTTGTTTCACCAGGCTGGTGTGAACATTTACATGTATTCATTTAGCAGATGCTTTTATCTAAAGTGACTTACAGCAAGTACAGGGTCATTCCCCCTCCTGGAGGTGGAGAGGTGTGACTTCCAAGAGAGAGCTTTACAATAGAGCACAGGTCACTGATCAGAACAATGTGTTAGTCCCCTAACATTGAGGTATTTAGTGGGCGTTCATTCAGAAGGTTACATCGATGGCACTTATAAAGATGATGAAAGCACAAAGGAAGCAGGTTTGACCTGAAGCTGGAGGGTGGCTGGTACAGGCTGGCAGAAAAGGCACGGATACACAACAAACAACAAACAAACTTAAGGGAAACTGGCAGGACGTTCCGGCTCATTCCACTGGGTGTCAGAAATAAAGGAGGTTTCTTTTTCCTAAATCTGTTAATGCGCTTTCGTCAGATTACCACATTGTTTTCCTGACTGAACCCAGAGGCCTGTAAGATCTACTGTTGTCTGAAACTATTGGAGGTAAGTCAAAATGCAGATGAACAGAACTCACAGACTCAAACTAGACTGTTCCACCCAACACTGTGAACTCACTATATCTGCTGTACACTCACTATATCTGCTGTTACACTCACTATATCTGCTGTTACACTCACTATATCTGCTGTTATACTCACTATATCTGCTGTTACACTCACTATATCTGCTGTTACACTCACTATATCTGCTGTACACTCACTATATCTGCTGTACACTCACTATATCTGCTGTACACTCACTATATCTGCTGTTACACTCACTATATCTGCTGTTACACTCACTATATCTGCTGTTATACTCACTATATCTGCTGTTACACTCACTATATCAGCTGTTACACTCAATATATCTGCTGTACACTCACTATATCTGCTGTTACACTCACTATATCAGCTGTTACACTCACTATATCTGCTGTTATACTCACTATATCTGCTGTTACACTCACTATATCTGCTGTTATACTCACTATATCTGCTGTTATACTCACTATATCTGCTGTTACACTCACTATATCTGCTGTTACACTCACTATATCAGCTGTTACACTCACTATATCTGCTGTACACTCACTATATCTGCTGTACACTCACTATATCTGCTGTTACACTCACTATATCTGCTGTTACACTCACTATATCTGCTGTACACTCACTATATCTGCTGTTATACTCACTATATCTGCTGTTACACTCACTATATCTGCTGTTACACTCACTATATCTGCTGTACACTCACTATATCTGCTGTACACTCACTATATCTGCTGTTACACTCACTATATCTGCTGTTACACTCACTATATCTGCTGTTACACTCACTATATCTGCTGTTACACTCACTATATCTTTCACAATTTTCTACCAAATCTATTACCATTTAGCATCAAATGCGAATAGTCATCCATAACTCATAGAAGGTCCTTTCTACAACATGTATCTTTTCTACTGTCATCACTGGCCCGGTGATTCATAATCAGTTGTTTAAACTTCCCTGATTCTCCCCATCATGATACAACAGTGACCTATAATACCCTGCGCTTCATTCTGTCTTCAGTACGACCCCCCTCTCTGAGAGAGAGTCTGTCTGGAGGTGACGCTAATGATACTTCACCTCATGTCTTAGTGCTGCAGTCACCTTCTCTCCTTCCCACAGCAGACTGAGATACGACACAGAGAAGCTGCCTGTGTTTGCACACTGTTTGACTAATGATGACCGAATGATCTTTGACATGTTTCAGTGGAGAAAGAAAGAGACAAAGCAAGCAACATTGTAACTCTTCAAGTCCAGTGAAATGTTTCCCCTCATCAGTGGGATGCTGTGCAGCAGTCTGCCAGAGCACAGCCAACTCAGCCCATCTCTCCTGTGCCATCCTCATTATTGATCCACTGGCTCATTAGAGAGCATAAATACACAGTGGAAACACACATTCAGTCTTGTGGCTGGTCTCTGTGCTAACTCAGGCTGGTCTCTGTGCTAACTCAGGCTGGTCCCTGTGCTAACTCAGGCTGGTCTCTGTGCTAACTCAGCCTGGTCCCTGTGCTAACTCAGGCTGGTCTCTGTGCTAACTCAGGCTGGTCTCTGTGCTAACTCAGGCTGGTCTCTGTGTTAACTGAAGCGGTCTCTGTGCTAACTCAGGCTGGTCTCTGTGTTAATATTGGTGCTTATGGGAGGAAAGTGGGTTTCTGGGTTACAGAGCCCTTATCGTATTATAGTGACACTATAATTGGGCCACTGGCTTTCGAGCCATTCAGATGGGAGAGACCGTGCTGTGTAAAATGAAGGTTAGGGAAGCCTGGGAGCCGGAGGCAGCTAATGTGTCTGTACAGTAGGACTGAAGTCACAGTACTGAAGTCACAGTACTGAAGTCACAGTACCGAAGTCACAGTACCGAAGTCACAGTACCGAAGTCACAGTACCGAAGTCACAGTACCGAAGTCACAGTACTTAAGTCACAGTACCGAAGTCACAGTACCGAAGTCACAGTACCGAAGTCACAGTACCGAAGTCACAGTACCGAAGTCACAGTACCGAAGTCACAGTACCGAAGTCACAGTACCGAAGTCACAGTACTGAAGTCACAGTACTGAAGTCACAGTACCGAAGTCACAGTACTGAAGTCACAGTACCGAAGTCACAGTACCGAAGTCACAGTACCGAAGTCACAGTACCGAAGTCACAGTACTTAAGTCACAGTACTGAAGTCACAGTACTTAAGTCACAGTACTTAAGGCACAGTACTGAAGTCACAGTACTTAAGTCACAGTACTTAAGTCACAGTACTTAAGTCACAGTACTTAAGTCACAGTACTGAAGTCACAGTACTTAAGTCACAGTACTTAAGTCACAGTACTTAAGGCACAGTACTTAAGTCACAGTACTGAAGTCACAGTACTTAAGTCACAGTACTTAAGGCACAGTACTGAAGTCACAGTACTTAAGTCACAGTACTGAGCATTACCTCAGAACACTCTTCTTCTGTAGTATTTCTGTTCTGTTCACTTCCCAAGGCAGGCAGACAGGAAAGTTAGTCTCTTACAATTATTAACTAAGAACAACGTATTTTGATTTGCTTCAAAACTTGTGCATGGTCAGTGTCTTCTCATCATGTTATGGTCTATAAGGCACTGCACACACACACACACCCTGTAGCACACACACACAAACACACACATACACACACCCTGTTGCCCACAAACACACACACACACACCTCATTGACTATGGATAGTGCTGAGACAGGCTGAAAGAGACCGCTTTCATATAAAATAGCCAATAATTAACGATACCTTAAAAATCAAATTCCTGCCTTGACATCTTTATGAGAATAAAAAAAAATCATAAATTAAATCTTTATACAGTACATCTATATAAATAAACCACTTCTACCGTAGATGTGAACAGGTTTCAGAAGCAGGCTGAACAGGTGGTCTTCAGGTGGTCTTCACCCAACACACCCACAAGCAAAGCAGCGATCCCCTTAATCCCAGCCTGTGGGTGTGACTGCAGAAGGTGGAGGAAGACTGGCAGGGATCTGCTCTGTCATTATGAGACCTTCTGTACCAGAGAAGGCTACGTGCTAACGAGGGGCCACGCTTAAGACTAATGAGGACCATCCAGGGGCCTCAGAGAGGAGCCACACGCTCTGACATGGATACAAACAGCAAAACATACAGACTGAGCTTCCCCATTCTGAGTCTTATCACACAGATCCATTACCAGCGCTCACTGGTACTGGAATATCTTAGACAAGCCACAGCAAGCCTGAGGATTCACAGTTAAACTCTCTAAAATACCCATTAAGTGAACCATGCTTCAACCAGGTCTGTTACAGCAAAATGAAAACACAACTGCCACCCAAGAGCAACATTTTTTATCCTCTAGCTGACTAACTACTTAAATCTAAAACACAGGTTCATGTGTCCAGGGTTACTGGTGACACTCTCTCAAATACTACCAACAACTATACGCAGCAGATGAGTCTTGAGATTTGGGGGTTTCATGTCATGTAATTTGAAGTCATTCTGAAAACCAAACCCACAATTTGTTCCATCTCAAACAGCTGGGGAGCGTCTCTATTTCGAAGGCTGGGTGAATAAATATAACAGGGATTTCCATGAAGAGGACATAGATCCAGAACCCTCAGAGACACATGGAGAACTGAAGCACCAAAACCTTTCAGTCTGTCTCCTTTGTTCTGTTGCAAACAGGTGCTGAGTGTTTGGACTGAAGCTGAACTAACGCTCAGCTCTTTAACTGCTGTTATCTTTAGAACGGATCCCAGCAAACTGGCCTGATCCTAAGTTGCAGTCAGTAAAATGATCAGAGTAACTAGTGAAATATCATAAGCTTAGTACAATCGCTTGAGCTTGGAAATAAACATTGAAATGACAAACGTTAAAAGACGTCAACTCTAACAGGTGTTTGTTTACGACACTAGTATGATAAGGAGAGAGGTTCTCGGGGTTACCATGGAGATAACAGGTGGAAAGCTGGGAGGAGCTTGCAAACACCTGATGTTTACGGATGTGTGTGTGTGTGTGTGTGGGTGGAAAGGGGGGGGGGGTTGTACCTGAGGTATAGCCTCACTCAAAGCAAGACTAATGAGACTAAGTCATAAGGTTGAATAACAAATAACACACAGCTTGAATGACCTTAGTGTCTAAAGTGACACTCCCATGGATCTGAGCAGAAACAGGCAGCAAAACCCCCAAAGCCAAACAAGCAGACTTTCAAATCTCTGCATAGATGAAAAGAAGGTCTATATCAGAAGAAGTCTATATTAGAAGAAGTCTATATTAGAAGAAGTCTATATTAGCCCTTAAATTCTGCTGGACTGAAACCAAACACACCGTATTCAGAAGATGTTGACCTTTCCAGCATCAATCCTGATTCTTATTCGTCTTCCAGTCTGTAACTGCAGACAGAAGACTTGACATTTTCTGCTCTGCACTAAACACCAAGCAGTTTACAACAGTGCCCTTTCCCACTGTCAGAGTAGAACCGTTTCAATCTGCTCTCATACACTAAAGGATGAGAAAACCTGACTGGGTAATGATCGATGACACTACAGCCCTGTTATGTGGAATAACTTACAATTCAGTCAGTGTTCAGGTTACATCTCTCACACAAGCTACAGTATACAAAATACTAAAACAAAGATTAGACTATTTTTAAACTAGTCTGCATGTACAAACATATTTCACTCTATTCCATCCTGACATTACATCTGACCAGTTGTCCTAAATTGTTCCTTTTTATTATGTCTCCACAAAATTAAGTTTTACCCCTTGGTCTTAATCTCCTGGGTAACAGGGGTGACCCCCCCCTCCTGTCTCTGGGGGCTTTTGTCCTCTCCTCTGGGACATTGTTCCTAACACTTGAATGGATCGCTCCCTACTTCACCCCAGCATGAAAAATATCATCCAAAGACCAAAGTCAACATCTCCACAGACATATTTACAAAGACTGACATGAAGACACAAAAACTACTGGTGGACAGAACAAACACAATAAAGACACAACTGTACAAAAGTTAAAGTTATTAACTTGTTTGCAATTGTCGAAGAGTTAGAGGCCTGCTACAGGGCAATTAAGGCAAAATGATAAGAAAATTACATACTAAGTCTACAATTTACAAAGTGCATTATAAGCAGCAGCCTCCTGTACTATAATGAAGGAAACGGCTTCGACTTCAGCCTCTCTGGACTACATTAGAAATACAGTAAACTGGATGGGACAGATTCATGTTTTAGATGAGCTGAAATCTCACCAACACAGCTGCACTGAGTAAAGCTTGATGTCAGACTCTTCAATTGAAGCATCACTGCATGACTCACCGTGTGTTACTGCCGGAGGGACACATCCTTGATAATCCAGGACAGGGTGGTGTTCAGTAGGAGCGCTTCCAGGAGGTGCGGTGTTGTGATGCGCTGCCTCGTACAGCAGCGGTGTTGTGATGCGGTGCCTCGTGCAGCAGCGGTGTTGTGATGCGCTGCCTCGTACAGCAGCGGTGTTGTGATGCGCTGCCTCGTACAGCAGCGGTGTTGTGATGCGCTGCCTCGTGCAGCAGCGGTGTTGTGATGCGCTGCCTCGTACAGCAGCGGTGTCCTCTGCAGCTGCCGCTCACGAGACCAGCAGGACTGAAGGGCGGCAAAGGCGGCAGGAGCATCAGCCGCGACCACGGCGGTCGCGTGCACTCTCTCAAATGTGATTGGTCCAGGTGAACGCGATGCTACCGCCCCTCGCTTGCGGCCCAGCGCGCGACACTGTCTTCCGGTGTGTTGTTGTTATTACAAGGTGATACATTACTTTGTGTGATGAGTTATTGCACAAGTCTAAGAAATATTGTTTCCTGTAGAATTTAAATTACAAATAAAAAGTTGAAAATACAAAAAAAGGCACAGAAGTTTTAACTATGCTACCTATAGTTAAAAACAAATTAATAACGCTAATAGTTTGATTTGACTCGACTGAACATAGGAGCAATAATGAAAAATAGGGAGAGTGAATTATATTTGTTTAAATTATATTGAGAAGGAACTTGAGTTCATTGCAGTTGATGCAAATCTAATTAGTGATTATGTTAGTAAAATAATTCCACAATATGTAGCAGACATCACAGACACACCAAAACCTGTCAAATGTCCCATGTGAAGGACAAAACAGTCAATCTTATAATGCTGATGTCTCAGTCCAAACCAGCCTTGTTCTGATGTCTTTGAGGATGTGGATGGTTTGCATGAGTGTATAAATGCTTGATGAGCACTTTAGTAAATGGATCTCTAACCCGTGTAATTGTGTAGATTAGCTGTCACGTTTTATGCTGGATCATCAGATCTGTGGACAAACATGCACATAGTGATCAGATTTAGAACACACACACACACACACACTTGTGTGTGATTGTTTGTGGTGGGAGTCGTGGGACGGTCGCCATGGTGCCATAATAATGCTGACAGTTGTTGCAGTCAAATGACACTGGAAATGCCAAAGTTAATTCATGTATTTTGTTGCCATTACTGCAATTTCCCCCACAGGAAACAAATAAAGGATTTTATTTTCTTATCTTATCTTATTAACCTGTTGGCTAGCAAAATAACATTATTAAAAACTGTATTTCACTCTTCCGAACCCTACTTTTGGACTAGATCACCCATATAATATTTATTATAATGTATTATATAATATACATTACATATAATATCATTTATAATCATGTATTAATACATAACAACCCATAATAATACATATTGAGGAAGATGTGTATTCATATTTGATACCTTGTGCCCCGTGTCTGTCATATAAATTTTTTATACATTTAGGAAAGATGGAACTTGAATTGGCTGTGAAGTCAGTGAAATCATAAATGCCTGTTTGATTTTCTTTTCCAAAGCTCTGCAGCTTAAGTGATGAATGGTCGAGCCTGAGGCCATGCTCATAGTATCACATCTGTCTGCTGAAGAATCTATACACTTCCAGCCTAACATTATAATGCTGGTTTACATTTCATTTAACCCCGGAGGTTCCAGCCCACTTCCTCTCTATGTTCAAGAGGATAATCAAGGTTCCTGTGAAGTTTATAAAGAAGGCTGGGTGTGGCACTGATGAAAAGAAAAAGATGTCCACCTGCAGAAGCCTCAACTCAAAGGAAATGAACCTGGAAGGATTCAAAGCTGAAAGGTGACTCACCCACCACCCCAACATCCACCCCAACATCCACCCCAACATCCACCCCAACATCCCCACAATGAAGCATGTTTAGGTCAATAGAGGTTCATCCATTCTCAATAGGACCATAAGAACTCATCTAAAGTACCAGTTTAAAGACCTCTGTACACTAGGCTTTTGTAGTAACATGAACAAATACATCATGAAGGAACATGAACATCTTGACAGTGAATAACTGACAAATCTACTACAAACGACTTGAGTTGTTCAGAGACATTTTTATTTAATTTCATTTTCCCCCCAAAAGATGTTACACAACATTCAGAAACCAGTTTTTGGAACGTTTGTTAATAAACATGTTGTTTTTACAAGATATAGCTCCACAAGTCCTCAGGAACAGAACATCCTGTGGCAGCATCAATACACATTATATCTCAGGTAAAGAGGAAATTACAAATATATATATGTTCATCTATGTTTACATCATAAAGTTTGTGAACACCAGATTGTTGTACATCTTACACGCAAACACACTCGTTATACAAAGGAAAGACAAATCCACTAAGTCAAAGGAAAGTCAAGGTTGGTTTAGAATACCGGTCCTCTCAAACATGATTCAACCCAAATAAAGGTTAGCAGCTCAGACAGATAATGCTGGTCTTTAAGTACAAACTAAGTACAAACAGTTCAATTCCATTTTGGTTTACATATCATTCAGCTCTTAAAATGTGTTGTCATTAGTTGCAAAAATACATAAATGTGTGGTATAATATCCTAAAAAGCAGAAAGATACATACAGTAATGTTTCAAAAAGTCTGAATGTCATTTGAGTGTGTGTGTGTGATTGCCATCCAACGCTGGGATGTTGCTAACATTCCTAACAGGAAATGTTCTATTTGTGTTCCTGTTCCTGTTTGGTCCATCATCTACATCTGACCAGTCCTGAAACTGGCCAAGTGTTGGTATTTAAAAAATGACTTATTAAATGTTTCTTCATTGAGGCAGGTGTGCAGTGTGATAGTATTGGAGTGTCAAACACCAGGGCAGTTGAACAGATGGATACAAGGCACATCAAGGTAATGCTGGACCTTATCTGGAATCAAGAGTCAAAAGGGAAGTGTTTCCTAAAAGTGGACATCATCAGGTATGAAATTGAACTACTGAAAGATGTGGTGTATACAGGTGCACCTCACACTGTGTATACAGGTGCACCTCACACTGTGTATACAGGTGCACCTCACACTGTGTATACAGGTGCACCTCACACTGTGTATACAGGTGCACCTCACACTGTGTATACAGGTGCACCTCACACTGTGTATACAGGTGCACCTCACACTGTGTAGACGTGTATACAGGTGCACCTCACACTGTGTATACAGGTGTACCTCACACTGTGTATACAGGTGCACCTCACACTGTGTATACAGGTGTACCTCACACTGTGTATACAGGTGCACCTCACACTGTGTATACAGGTGTACCTCACACTGTGTATACAGGTGCACCTCACACTGTGTATACAGGTGCACCTCACACTGTTTACACAGGGATTTCATGACAACCTGAACACATTCTTGCTGTCATACAGACATTAAAACCTCCCATGATATCATGAGGTACATTATTTAATCATTATATCCCAACAATTCCTTCCCCAAGATCCACTAACACATGGGTGAGCAGATATTTATTAATCTTTACAAACACCCTTTTCCAAAAGCAGAGATCAAAAGTAACTGAAGTACAGTCCTACCAAAGAACTATCGAAGCACCATCTGTTCTGCTGTGCTGGTGCCCATTATTCATATTCTGGAACGTAACAGGATTTACTAACGGGTTTAAATCCTTTAATTTCTTCTAACTTGTTCCTCAGACCATACAAAAGTGCTTTCCCCATGATTTTTGAAAGTTCTACCGCGGTTCAAGTAAAAAATAAAAAAATGAAGAAGAAAAGAGAGAGACTGTAACTCCACTACACAAATATTTCATAGAATCCCACCATTAGCAGAAAATAGAAGCATCATTTGTATTTGTATTGTTTTGTTTTTTACTTTGAGTTTGATATGTTTTTTTTTTTTTTACCTTTCTTAGTTAGATTTCTTACTATTTTTGCTTTGCCTAAGAGGTAAGCAATTCTGTAAGAAAAAGGAAAAATAAGCTATTTAACTGCGTCTCTGGAATTCTGGAATCTTTCCTTCCCGCCAAATTCCCAATTGAACCTGAAAGAGGTTCTTAAAGACAGGTTCTTAAAGAGAGGTTCTTAAAGAGCGGTTCTTAAAGAGCGGTTCTTAAAGAGCGGTTCTTAAAGAGCGGTTCTTAAAGAGCGGTTCTTAAAGAGAGGGTGAGGGTGATTAGTGCTGCTCCAGCCAAGATGGAGTGTCTCCTCCAGGCATTTTCAACTTGATGTGAAACTGCTTGAGCGTTTGTTCCAGCTGCTGCTGGTTCCCTGCATAGTACGCAGCTATAGCATTGTGGAACAGGGTTAGCTGGTTGTGCAAAACCTTCACCTTGAGAGCGGAAAAAAAACAAACAGCAGGATAAATCACTGTGGATTGTAAACAATCGAAACCATTAGGAAACTTCTATCTTGACAGAAAACTGTGATTGATTGAAACAAAGCTCTCCCACTGTAATGTACAATTGTATTAAGTATATACTGTACTTCAGACAGGGAAGTCAAAAGGTTTGTGGAAGAACTTCTGCTAACATGCAGCCAGTCAAAGCTTGTTTTAAAACATTAGCTAAGGTCAGCTACGTTAGTTTGGTCAAACCCAATTCCAAGTCTAACAATCTGGACACTGTTTACTGAAACCTTACATATTTAACACACAACCCGCCCATGTTCATCCCTACCTTATTTTCCTCCAGGAACTTGAGCTTGACAGACACATCATTGCGCATCCTCTCATACTTGTCCCGGTGGATCTGGTACTGGATCTGGGACTGCTCTATCTTGGGCAGGGTGGTGGCATCACGAGGACCCAGGTTCAGCTCCTCCAGGTCAGTCCTGTACGCATCATACTCAACCCTGCAGAGGAAGGAACACAGTGTGAAGTGGATCACATCTGAAGAATGATCCTGTCCCACCTCAAAGCCCCTTTAACTGGGAAGAAGTTGAAAATCGACAAAAATGTGTTGAATAGAAATACAATTATACCGTATTTTCTATAGAGCACACCTTAATATAAGACGCACCACCTAAAATTTTAAATAAATATATATTTTGTCACATATAAGCCACACCGGACTATAAGCTGCCAATATCCAGGCTGAGAAATAAGATATTTACATAGAAAGATTTTGTACCATAAGTGTTTGTTCATATACCTGAACTGAACAGTGCCTTTAACACGGCAGTAAAAGTGCTGATCAAACAAAACAATACAAAGTAATCGATGGTTTTATTCATCTTCCTCCTGTGCACTAAAACCAAGTTGCTTTATTTTTCTTCCTCCTTTATACTGAAACCACTGAACATCAAACCATTGTCACTTTTTCTTCCTGCGCACTGCTGAAGAGAAACTGCACAACTATTAAAGTCACTTCATTCTCCTGTGCACTGAAGCCACAAGTCGCTTATTCATCTTCCTCCTGCACACTGAAGCCACTGAAGTTAAGTGTTCAAGGTTTGTCTGCTAACAGTGTCTGTCTATTGTAGATTTCAGAGTGATGCATTTTAACTTTGTAATAACAACTGTACTTTTACTATGTTTTCCTATGTTTAGGGTGACATTTTAACATCTGTCCAGGGACTACAGATGAAAAATAGCCTTGTGGCTAATTCTGGCATATTTACATGTAAATGTGGATTAATATGCACTGTCCCTGAAATAAAATAAATAAAATAAATAAAATAAATAAAATAAATAAAATAAATAAAATAAATAAAATAAATAAAATAAATAAAATAAATAAATAAATAAAATAAATAAAATGGTCTTCTTCATGTGTGAATACTTTGAGGAAAACCAGCTGAGACACACTGTCTGTGTGTGAAGGGGGAGGTGCAGTTACCTGGCTGTTTCATACTGTTTGATGTTGATGATGGTGTCCTCTATAGTCTTGTCCACCAGGGTGTTGACACTGCTGATGAAAAAGGTAATGGCCCCTAGGAGAGTCTCTCCATTTTTGGACAGCAGCTTCTGGGTGTCAGCATTGTAGCCAAACTCCTCCTGAAGGAAGAAATATACACACACATAAAACACAGTCATTCAGTTATTAAGGAAGTCTCACACACACACACACACACTGTCCTTTACAGACAGGTGTGTCCTTTACAGACAGGTGTGTGTGTGTATGTGGGGGGGGGGGGGGGGGGGGGGGGGGGCATCTGATAACACAAGTGACAACTTATGGCCCCGAATTGTCTTTACGACTGACAAGTTTACACAGCACCATAAAGGAAACAGCTTGTTTATGCTCAACCAGTTGCTACATGCATTAAAAAGGCAGCAGCAGCATAACTTGTATTTTCATGCAGCTTTATCAGACAACAGGCTCCCTCAGCCAACCTGCCCAATATTCCAATACCACAGAACAATGGTCAGCTTTCATCACACTGATATATGACTTCATTAGTCATTAGTAAGATACTAATTCCTAATACCTTTCTGAAGGATGCAGAGGCTATTCAGAGCAACATGTACACAGACTGTGTGACTGTGGGAATAAACATACAATAATAACACTGGATAAGGGGTTTTGCCAAGCTAGGCTAAGCAGTCTGGAAGCAGAGCTGCCATGGTAACGGTGATACTCCTCGGGGGGGAAACCAGGAAGTGACAGAATATCTCAGAGCTTACGTGGAGTTCAGGGGTCTTGAGGCTGAGGTCAGCGAAGGCGTCTCCCAGCTGCCTCTGAGTCTGCATCATCTGGGACAGCTGATTGGCCAGAGTCTGGGCCAGCTTCACCACATGTTCATACTTCCTCTTGTTGTCTCTCAGAACCTCGATCTGTGCTTCCAGCTCCAGGTCCACGGTCCGAGAGCCACGGCCAAGCTTCTCTGACAGGATCTGTCTGGTGCACTGGGGCAACAAGGGGAAGGGGGGGGAGGGGGTTAGTGTCAGGCTACTGGTATTTCACATACAATTGTTGACTGCTGCCCGCAGTGTATATCCTAAACAACGAGTATTTGAGTGAATTTGATTCGATAAACCAGACTAGAAATCACTAAACCTACTGGTGAGCAAGTGTGTGTTTGTGTGATATTGAGACTGAGGTTGTGAGAGTGTGAGATGCCAGCAGCAGATGCCAGCCTGATCGGCCCCCTGCTGATATCCCAACAGACCAGGAGACAAGAGGGACCAAGCAGAACAGGAGAACTTTGACATGTTTTACTTTGTAGGTGTTGACGCTCCACTTCCTCACGAGGTCCAGCTTCTCCATGGCCGGATTCTTCAGGTCATCAGCCAGAACCACAGCTCTGCTCTGGGACGCTCCCCTCATAGTGCCTGCAGACACACCATGTGTTCACCAAGAGTCACTACACACAACATGAGGCCACCATGTGCTGGAGACTATAGTCAAGCTGGAGCCATGTATAGTTAAGAGCAGCATTACAGAAGATTATTGATGCGCTCTTCAATAACATGGAAAACCACTAAATTGGGATTGTTTTTAGTTGAGCAAGGATGATTATATCTGCAAGGAGCTACATTAGCCAGGCTGAGCAGAACAAGAGAAGAACGAGCTGCAGGAAGACAGGCTCGCTGCAGGCAGACAGGCTCGCTGCAGGCAGACAGGCTCGCTGCAGGCAGACAGGCTCGCTGCAGGCAGACAGGCACGCTGCAGGCAGACAGGCTCGCTGCAGTCAGACAGGCTCGCTGCAGGCAGACAGGCACGCTGCAGACAGACAGGCACGCTGCAGACAGACAGGCACGCTGCAGACAGACAGGCACGCTGCAGACAGACAGGCTCACTGAATGTCCTGTAAAGATGCAGGCTTGGCAGACCTAACGGAGCATGTGTTAGTGTTAGAACATGAGGAAGAGCGTCTGTGCTAGCAGTACCTTCACCACAGTGTTAGGGGTAACCAGGGGTAACCAGGGGTAACCAGGGGTAACCAGGGGTAACCAGGGGTAACCAGGGGTAACCAGGGGTAACCAGGGGTAACCAGGGGTAACCAGGGGTAACCAGGGGTAACCAGGGGTCAGAAGGTCAGGAAGTGAAAGTGAGAGGGCGTCCGGCACAAAATGGACAAGCAGATGAGGAAGGAGCCAGGAAACTGTCATTAGATCAGGTGACATACTGGAAGAGGGGAAAGGGGAGGTGTCTGAACCTGTCTGCTAACCAAGACCAAAGAAAAGGGAGCAAGATGAGCCAATCAGCCGGAGCGATACAGGACAGCTGCTGTTAGTGCTAGGTGGAGCTAGCGACAGGACCACATCTCTTCTGCAGGTACCTGTCTCAGCCTGACTAGTGCTGGCAGAGCGTGCCAGCCGGCTGCCCACAGCCGAGCTGGGAGGGACACATGCCACAGGAGATGTGGGCAGGCTTGCTGACCCTGGGAACAGTCAGAGAAGCTGTTAGAGATCTCTGCTCCGCACCTTTTAAGACCCAAGCTGAAGCCTGGAGCTGCCTGTGTGTTTGGTTTGCCAGACCAACGAACGCAGCTGCATTATAATAGCCTAAACCCCTTCAGTGAACTCATCAGGTGCTACTGTAATTCAACTCCAACTTGTTCTTTATTCATTTCCAGGGATGAACAAATATCAACATGACCTGGGGCAGGGACAGGCCCAAATTCACACGGCAACAACAGACTCTGTTGCCAAGGGGGAAGAGGGGGGATTTATTTACATCAGTAATCTAGGAAGTTGTAATGACATGGAAATGCGGGGGCCACAAAATGGAGATCAGAGGCAATTCATTCAAACTGAACTGGAAGGCCTCCTTTATAAATTCAAATGCATCTCCTCTCTGCTGCCTGTTAGTCAGGGAGACTAAGCTGCTCACGCTGCCCTGGTGGATGAGGCCAAAACTGAAGCACTGAGCTTGAATAGGTTAGAACAAGACAGTGGAACAATGCAGGCAAAATACCACAATACACTGAGGAAGAGGCTCATTAAAGACTCCTTCATTCCTATATGGTTCTTGATCTGAGCACACAGCTGCCTGCCAGACAAATAACTGTCTTTATTGGCATAAAAGAAAGAATCCATCAAATTTAGTACAGCAGCTGTTATGAAGAGGAAACCCTGAGGACTGAACACACCTGCTTTAAACAACGAGCCAACATGTGTGTTAAGACTCCATCATGTGTGTTAAGACTCCATCATGTGTGTTAAGACTCCAACATGTGTGTTAAGACTCCAACATGTGTGTTAAGACTCCAACATGTGTGTTAAGACTCCAACATGTGTGTTAAGACTCTAACATGTGTGTTAAGACTCCATCATGTGTGTTAAGACTCCATCATGTGTGTTAAGACTCCATCATGTGTGTTAAGACTCCATCATGCGTGTTAAGACTCCATCATGCGTGTTAAGACTCCATCATGCGTGTTAACAGGGTTCCTACACATTTTCAAATTTAAAATTCCAGACTTTTTCCATACTCAAATTTTGGAAGATTTTGGAGACATCAGCGCACTACCAAATACTAATATATGTAGCACCTTCGCGCAGATGTGCCTGCCGGTAGGCACATTCACTATGCTATAACAACTTAACAATGTCACAACAACATTGGTATGACAATACAGAGAGCAAAGGCTCTGCTCAAAGGGGTTAAATTAATTAAACACATACTCTTATGCATTGTAGCATATCACCAAAATCTACAACATATTTAGCTGGGCCTATAATTTGTGTCAGTGCCCAATTTTTTTGTCATAATTATATGCATGACTCAAAATACATGACCGTCATGTATTTTGAGTCATGCATATAATTATGACAAAAAAATAGGGCACTGACACAAATTATGCATTTACAACATTATTAAACATATTAGCATTAACAACGCTGCTCATAATGTTAATCTCTGATCCCTGCTCAGTGCCCAACTTTTGACACTTGCTCATCTCGCTGCTGTACGCTACGTCACAATCGCAAAACTCTGCACCGCTCCCTCCGCAGGCATTTCAGCACATTTCTTAGGCAAAATTCTGAATGACTGTCTGAAAGTTGAGCTGCATTTTATCATCATACCATGTAGTGGCAAACGTCTGGAAACAGAAATATTTTTCCATACTCTCATTTCAATTTTCCATACTTTTTCAGACCTGGAAAACACTAAAATCAAATTCCATACTTTTCCATACTTTTCCATACTGCGTAGGAACCCTGTGTTAAGACTCCATCATGTGTGTTAAGACTACATCATGCGTGTTAAGACTACATCATGCGTGTTAAGACTCCATCATGTGTGTTAAGACTCCATCATGCGTGTTAAGACTCCATCATGCGTGTTAAGGCTCCATCATGCGTGCTAAGATTCCATCATGTGTGTTAAGACTCCATCATGTGTGTTAAGACTCCAACATGTGTGTTAAGACTCCAACATGTGTGTTAAGACTCCAACATGTGTGTTAAGACTCCAACATGTGTGTTAAGACTCTAACATGTGTGTTAAGACTCCATCATGTGTGTTAAGACTCCATCATGTGTGTTAAGACTCCATCATGTGTGTTAAGACTCCATCATGCGTGTTAAGACTCCATCATGCGTGTTAAGACTCCATCATGCGTGTTAAGACTCCATCATGTGTGTTAAGACTACATCATGCGTGTTAAGACTCCATCATGTGTGTTAAGACTCCATCATGCGTGTTAAGACTCCATCATGCGTGTTAAGGCTCCATCATGCGTGCTAAGACTCCATCATGTGTGTTAAGACTCCATCATGTGTGTTAAGACTCCATCATGTGTGTTAAGACTCCATCATGCGTGTTAAGACTCCATCATGCGTGTTAAGACTCCATCATGTGTGTTAAGACTCCATCATGTGTGTTAAGACTCCAACATGTGTGTTAAGACTCCAACATGTGTCTTAAGACTCCAACATGTGTGTTAAGACTCCAACATGTGTGTTAAGACTCCAACATGTGTGTTAAGACTCCAACATGTGTGTTAAGACTCCATCATGTGTGTTAAGACTCCATCATGCGTGTTAAGACTCCATCATGTGTGTTAAGACTCCATCATGCGTGTTAAGACTCCATCATGCGTGTTAAGACTCCATCATGCGTGTTAAGACTCCATCATGTGTGTTAAGACTCCATCATGCGTGTTAAGACTCCATCATGCATGTTAAGGCTCCATCATGCGTGCTAAGACTCCATCATGTGTGTTAAGACTACATCATGCGTGTTAAGACTCCATCATGTGTGTTAAGACTCCAACATGTGTGTTAAGACTCCATCATGCGTGTTAAGACTCCATCATGTGTGTTCTGACTCCATCATGCATGTTAACTCCATCTGAGCTGACTGCATGTTGCTGTTACCTTTGTACGGTTCTGCTTCCATGATGCCTTCTGCTGCGGTGAAGCTGCTGTGGCTGCCGGGGGCCTCTGACATGTTCAGGCTTCCAGGGGCTCCTCGGAGGTCCTGGGGGAAACACAGGGGAGAGTGTGACCAGCATGTGTGTGTATGTGTGTGTGTGTGTGTGTGTGTGTGTGCGTGTGCGTGTGAACCGTCTTTCAAACCTCTATACAAAGGTCACTCCACACACAGCAGGACAAATGTTCCTAACAGCTGTGTTAATGTCCAGAAGTGACCAATCCTGTCCATGACTTCAGACAGTCTAACCAATCAGTTCCTTCTAAGCAAGGTGGAAGACAGAGCCTCGGACTTGTTGGGCAAACCAGCTGATTTAGACATGTTGTAAGAAACAGAAGCCTTCCTCTTTGACCTGCGCTGCTTCAACCTACTTCGTCTGTACTTGCTCAGTTGAATCATAAAAGGCCGTGGTTACAACGTTAGTTGAAGCTTAATTTAAACTGCTCTCAGGTCTAACAATGTCCACGTATGACTTTAATGACTGGATGGAGCTTTGGATCAGACTCCATTGTGTTTTCATCTAGGTTTAGGCATCACCATACAACAAGAATCCCTTCTGGGTCCTGAATGTGTACAGTGGAACAAAGTGTACTGTTTGTGTGAATGGTATCCATGTTTACAATGTGTTTGTAAACATGGATAGTGTGTGTGGATGGACTATGTGGATTAGACTCCACTATGGATGGATAGTGTGTGTGTGAAGCCAGTTGTGTGCAGGATGTGTGTGTGGTTGTGTGTGCGTGTGCCAGTGTGTTCTTACCCTGGTGAACATATCTCTGTGGCTGTCATCCAGGCCTCCATTGCTGGTGACTGAGATCTCAGCTGCTGGACTTCTAAGAGCCTCTTGTGTCATGCTGCTCAACTGTGAGGAGACACCAAAACCATGAAGCTTTAGGAGGTCCTGCAGGGTCAGAGGACAAATGGTTGGATTCATTCGTATTGGATACATTGGGGGGGAAGGGGGGGGGGTAGCGAGAGAGCGAGGAGAGAAAGCAACCGAAGAGAAGGTTTCTTGCAGAGGTTTGGCAGGTGTAGGCTGCCATCTTGTGGGCAAGATGGTTCAACTTTGATTTCAGACAGAAAGAGTAGCCATGGTTTTGAAATAGTTCACTGTGTTCATCTGACTCTATTATTCATGGTTATTTTGAATTGAGATGCTGACAAAACCGTAACTATGGACACTGATCATCCCACAAAGCCACAGTGAGTCAGTTCTGGAGCAGAGGAACATTCAGACGAGCGCTTATGAAACATCTCTGCTCATTCTGGTGCTGCATTATACACTGGAATGCTTTTGCTGTGTCAAGGATTTGTTGAAGCATAAAAACGAAAATTGTCAACTTGTTCGACCACAACTTATTCTTCCACAAGAAAGTTTGGCTTCTACTACCACACCACTCCAAACCCCAAAAATATAGGAAAAATGCTTGGCATACAGTCCTACAGAGTCACAGTATAAGTGACCATGACACTATGGTGACATTTACAGCTATATTGTTAAAGTTCTGTGTCTACACTTGATGTTGAGATCAGGTTTATTTCTTGAGGGAAACATCATCTATTAGTGGACTGTACTTCACTGTTGCTCTGGACAGCATCTAAATAATGCACAGATCCAGCTTAGCTATACAGACTGACCGCTCAAATGAATCATTTGGATGAAAGAGTTGGGATGCTAAATGTTCCAGACGAGATCGACCCGATGGACACCTGGTACGCCAGGTCATGTTAAGTCTACGAAGACTTTAAGAAGACTGTAAAACCTTGTGAGTCTTCAAGGTCGTCTGACCAGGAGAGACAGGATCAAGTTCATGAATCATCCTGCAAGTAGGCCAATTCATTCAGACTGAACCTGATGCAGGATCTTGGAATATTACAGACCAGGGCCTAAAGTGTCCTGCTGCCATCTCATCACCTAAGACTACAAAAACTCCAAGCCGGTTGTGTTCCAAAGTTTGTGTTACTTTGTGAGCTCACCATGGTTAAAGAACTGTTGTTAAACAAGTTCCCTTTTTTGTTAGAGAATGTGCTAAGCCTTTAAAAGTTGAAATGTTTCAAAGAATGGACATGATCTTGTAGACATGCTTGTGATTGTTTTAGCAGCAGAGTATAGCAGACAGGACTGCAGGTATCAGATACCAACACACAGCATAAATAGTTAAAAGCCACACGACGCCCACATATGGTTACAGCACAAAGAACGCAAAATACAGGCTGGTCTATAGAAGCTGGTCTGTACAAGTTGGTCTGTACAGGCTGGTCTATACAAGCTGGTTTGTACAGGCTGGTCTATAGAGGCTTGTCTGTACAGGCTGGTCTGTGCAGGCTGGTCTATACAAGCTGGTCTATACAGGCTGGTCTGTACAGGCTGGTCTTTAAATAAAAGGGCTGGTCTATAGTAAACAGGGCAGACAGGCTGGTGTATAGTAACAGGGCAGACGGGCTGGTCTGTACAGGCTGGTCTATAAAGGCTGGTCTTTAAAAAAAAGGGCTGGTCTATAGTAAACAGGGCAGACAGGCTGGTGTATAGTAACAGGGCAGGGCTGGTCTATACAGGCTGGTCTATAGTGAACAGGGCAGACAGGCTGGTCTATACATGCTGGTCTACAGTGAACAGGGCAGACAGGCTGGTCTATACAGGCTGGTCTATAGTGAACAGGGCAGACAGGCTGGTCTATACAGGCTGGTCTATAGTGAACAGGGCAGACAGGCTGGTCTATCGTGAACAGGACAGACAGGCTGGTTTATAGTGAACAGGGCAGACAGGCTGGTCTATAGTGAACAGGACAGACAGGCTGGTCTATAGTGAACAGGGCAGACAGGCTGGTCTATCGTGAACAGGACAGACAGGCTGGTCTATAGTGAACAGGGCAGACAGGCTGGTCTATCGTGAACAGGACAGACAGGCTGGTCTATAGTGAACAGGGCAGACAGGCTGGTCTATAGTGAACAGGGCAGACAGGCTGGTCTATAGTGAACAGGGCAGACAGGCTGGTCTATAGTGAACAGGGCAGACAGGCTGCTCTATACAGGCTGGTCTATAGTGAACAGGAACAGTGTCTCCATCTGCAGAAGCTGGCTTGAATGTAAAATTGAACCAAGCAAACGCTGTCAGTCATTCCCAAATCTAAGTCACAAAGAAAGAAAACACATCATGGATCAAACCATTCTCAGTGGATCAGCCGCTATTCAACAGCATGTGTGATGATGCAACAATGGGAACAGACCCAGTGACTGGATGGCGACAGCTTGGAATGAGGCAGCCCAGCGACAGCAGATCTGAGGCTGCATGGGAACACTAAGGCAGGGGCCAAATCCCTGTGCCTATAGCCACTGGCCAGCCATGTGACACACAGCTGAATACAAGAGCTGTATCCACACACACAGGAAACACTGGGAGTGTTTCTTATCACAGCCAGGATCAGTCACATGCAGGCTGCTGTCAAAGGCAAACCTGGTTTAGGCTGCCGAGTGGAAATGATTGTTACAACTGTTGACCTATGAGCTTGTTATAGTCAATGAACTGTTAAGGTAAACGTCATCATCATGAAGAAAAAGCAACTAGAAGAGCACTCAGCTCCAGACTAGGACATGTCACAGTGCAGGACTCAGCTCCAGACTAGGACATGTGACAGTGCTGCACTCAGCTCCAGACTAGGATGTCACAGTGCAGGACTCAGCTCCAGACTAGGACATGTGACAGTGCAGGACTCAGCTCCAGACTAGGATGTCACAGTGCAGGACTCAGCTCCAGACTAGGACATGTGACAGTGCAGGACTCAGCTCCAGACTAGGACATGTGACAGTGCAGGACTCAGCTCCAGACTAGGACATGTGACAGTGCAGGACTCAGCTCCAGACTAGGACATGCGACAGTGCAGGACTCAGCTCCAGACTAGGACATGTCACAGTGCAGGACTCAGCTCCAGACTAGGACATGTCACAGTGTAGCACTCAGCCCCAGACTAGGACATGTGAGAGTGCAGCACTCAGCTCCAGACTAGGATGTCACAGTGCAGGACTCAGCTCCAGACTAGGACATGTGACAGTGCAGGACTCAGCTCCAGACTAGGACATGTGACAGTGCAGGACTCAGCTCCAGACTAGGACATGTGACAGTGCAGGACTCAGCTCCAGACTAGGACATGTGACAGTGCAGGACTCAGCTCCAGACTAGGACATGTGACAGTGCAGGACTCAGCTCCAGACTAGGACATGTGACAGTGCAGGACTCAGCTCCAGACTAGGACATGTCACAGTGCAGGACTCAGCTCCAGACTAGGACATGTCACAGTGTAGCACTCAGCCCCAGACTAGGACATGTCACAGTGCAGGACTCAGCTCCAGACTAGGACATGACACGGTGCAGGCCTCAGCTCCAGACTAGGACATAGTGACAGTGCAGCAAAGTATTCAGCAGGAACCCAACCAAGCACAAGCAGATGCACCAAAACACCCATCTGTTTTACAACTACAAACAAATCATTTGACAGCTGCCAACCAAGCAAGAAGATACCAAACACAAATATTTGTGTAAAAGCATTTATAAAAGGTTGATTTGATTTAAGCAAAAAAAGTGCTGCAGCGAAAAATTGAAGAGCGTAGCTGGGATGATTGCCAAAATGTCACCTTTGTGCAAGAGTGAGAATCTGGAAGATTAGTCTTTGGTGTGCTGTGGTCAGCTGCCTCAGCTCGGTCATGCAGTGTTTCTGCAGCAGGGCTGACAGACACGGTGTGGACAACACAGGGCAGAGGAGCTGAGCTGGGTGGAGGCTCACTGCACTGAGCAGCAGCAGCATCAGCAGCAGCATCATCATCATCGGCATCATCATCATCGTCATCGTCATCGTCATGTGATTCAGCCCTCATTCCTGTGTTATCTTTATCAACTTGCACATGGTCCTTGTCTGAACGAGCACTTGAGTTAGGCTGTTCTTCGTGATCTGTTGAATGCTCAGCATCATCATATGTGTTGGTTCCCTCCTCTCCCTCACTTTGGGAACCCTCAATGTTCTGAGCTTCACACCCATCTGAAATGATCCCACTCTCAGCCTCAACACTCATTTCGGACATGCCTGTAAACAAACACACAGGTGGGGAGGAACATGTGACCCTGGAGAACCGGTATGACTGGACGAGTTCTGGAACAATCTGAAGAAGGGGTGGTCAACACCTTGAGGCAGGGAAGGAGTCATATCAAGTTATTCATAAGCAGGTTGATGGTTTTCACAAAACAGGTTTTTTCTGTTCCACAAAATAGATTCAGTCTGTATACATCAATGGAGCGACATTGGCAGAATCATATTAATAAACATACCTTATATTACTGCGACTGTGTGATTCAAAAATTGTTCCACAGAGCGACAATGAATGGTTCAACAGGCAAATTAAATGTACCCTGAGATGTGACACGATGCAGACTTCAAATCAAGATAAAAGGGAAGGTCTGTTAAGTTCAGGATCAGATGATTATCTCACATCTGATCACTACAGCAACTCCTGTTCTCTCAATCTCTCTGGTGACTTGCCAGTGTTGTTTGTTGTATCTCTTGCTTTATGTTCACAATCGTGTTATGCATTTATAGTTCCTCCCTTGGCACTTATTGGTTCTCATGATGTATGATTCACGATCTACAAAACCCAGTGTTCGGGGTCTATCACGTTGCTATGCTCAATGACTGATGCTCTTTGTAAAAGCTCTCTCTTGTAAGTCGCTTTGGATAAAAGCGTCTGCTAAATGGATAAATGTAAAAATGTAAAAAGCCAATCTGTTGAATCTTTCAAATTGTTATCTGTTCTTCAGTGGACTATGGACCAGATATGTCGTCTAAGTTTAAATGACTGAATAATAGCTTCTTCCTTGTGAATTTAACGGAGCGCTTTAACACTTCTGATTTCTAATATCTCCTAAATGATCCATGCAGCATCATCATCACCAATATCACTGTACTGTAGGATTTGTAATGACATGCAATTACATAGAAACGGTTTCTTTTGGTACGTTTAGTTACCCAAAACTAATCTTACTATAAGATTGTATTTGTATTACTAATAACACTAAATCTGATCCAAATTAATGGCGGTACACAATTGTTAGTGTACCTTTAAGAAAAATAAGGCCAACAAAAATGTAAATGGCCACGTAAACGGCACTGAGATGTTCCTAATAAACCAACAATACTTCTGCTTATACAGACTACCACAGATGTGGGGCTACAAGCAGTCTATACAAACTGTCTATAGAAGCAGTCTGTACAAGCAGTCTACACAAGCTGTCTATACAAGCATTCTACACATGCAGTCTGTACAAGCAGTCTACACAAGCAGTCTATACAAGCATTCTACACATGCAGTCTATACAAGCAGTCTACACAAACAGTCTATAGAGTACTACAATCATGTCCTGTTGGTTTATCTAGCTTTAACTGCCAAACACCTGTAGCAACACACAGCTGCTCCATGCTAGTCCACACAGCTGCTACATGCCAGTCCACACAGCTGCTCCATGCTAGTCCACACAGCTGCTACATGCCAGTCCACACAGCTGCTACATGCTAGTCCACACAGCTGCTACATGCTAGTCCACACAGCTGCTACATGCTAGTCCACACAGCTGCTACATGCTAGTCCACACAGCTGCTCCATGCTAGTCCACACAGCTGCTACATGCCAGTCCACACAGCTGCTACATGCTAGTCCACACAGCTGCTACATGCTAGTCCACACAGCTGCTACATGCCAGTCCACACAGCTGCTACATGCCAGTCCACAGAGCTGCTACATGCTAGTCCACACAGCTGCTACATGCCAGTCCACACAGCTGCTACATGCTAGTCCACACAGCTGCTCCATGCTAGTCCACACAGCTGCTACATGCCAGTCCACACAGCTGCTACATGCTAGTCCACACAGCTGCTACATGCTAGTCCACACAGCTGCTCCATGCTAGTCCACACAGCTGCTACATGCCAGTCCACAGAGCTGCTACATGCTAGTCCACACAGCTGCTACATGCCAGTCCACACAGCTGCTACATGCCAGTCCACAGAGCTGCTACATGCCAGTCCACACAGCTGCTACATGCCAGTCCACACAGCTGCTCCATGCTAGTCCACACAGCTGCTACATGCTAGTCCACACAGCTGCTCCATGCTAGTCCACACAGCTGCTACATGCTAGTCCACACAGCTGCTACATGCTAGTCCACACAGCTAGAAGTTTATGCAAACTAGGTTAAAACCCGGCAGTGCCGAGACAACCCGGTTAGAACAATACCACATATAGGAAGTTATCTGATGCCAGTTTAGTTTAATTGCAGTTCTGTCGACATGTTAGTATTATTAATAGTACCTGCCCTGAAGCAGGCAACAAGTGGACATCATTAGCTGGCACTATTAGTTGGTGCTGTCTGCAGGAGACACTTTTACCTAATAATGCACTCTAAAATGTCTTATTGTCTAAAATGTCTTATGGTCTAAAATGTCTTATGGTCTAAAATGTCTTATTGTCTAAAATGTCTAAAATGTCATATTGTCTAGTTGTCGTTTACGTTAGCAATAGCCAGCAAGCTAACTTTACGCATACAAACTATGAGCTAACAAGCTGGTGTATTTAGCTGCTAGTCCAGACAGTGACAGTGACAACATTAGCTGCTAGCTAGCTAGCTTCTAACACACCCTGACACTGATGTGGATCATTATGGAAACTTTACCTTAACACGTCACTTAGCAAGCAAGATTGTTCAAAGGTCTTCAAATCTTCCTTTCTGATACCGTAATGTCCCACTTCTGTCCCACTTCTGTCCTTTCGGCAGAAAAACGTCAATTTGTTCCAGGATACTTTTATTCCGCTCCCATCAGGTTTACTGGATAAAGTGTTTTAGACCCGGAACAGTGAGTGTAGTTGTGTTGCTGCACAGCAGAGAGCAACACTGCCTCTCCACAACTTACATTGCTATTTGACTCTATTTCTAAATTAAAAAATAAAAAAGCTATTAAAATCTCTAACACTTTGGAAAAAAATCTATTTTAAAACAGACTAATTAGAGTCTGTGATTATGCTTTCCTACAAGGATGTTAGATTTATATTTTATTTTGTGGTTATTTTTCTATTTTGTCTATTGTGTTTTATATCCCCTTGTATACATTTCTAATTCATTGATGTGTTACTACTGTCGTCAGATTTGTTATGTTTATTCTGACATTAAAAATATTATTTAAAAAAACTGAGTGCACACTGTTCACACTGCTCACACACACTGTTCACACTGCTCACACACACTGTTCACACTGCTCACACACACTGTTCACACTGCTCACACACACTGTTCACACTGCTCACACACACTGTTCACACTGCTCACACACACTGTTCACACTGCTCACACACACTGTTCACACTGCTCACACACACTGTTCACACTGCTCACACACATTGTTCATACACACTGCTCATACACACTGCTCATACACACTGCTCACACACACTGCTCACACACTGCTCACACACTGCTCACACACTGCTCACACACTGCTCACACACTGCTCACACACTGCTCACACACTGCTCACACACTGCTCACACACTGCTCACTTGGTATCACAGCTAAAAGCTTGGAGTTACCTTGTTTTGAACTGTCACACCATCCCGCGGTGCTTTACCATGTCAAGCCAGTCGACTGAACTTAGACAGTAGAGCACCACGGCTGTGTCTTCTTACTGGGTTTTACTATTAGTAGCTATAGTATTTCAATGTTGTAGCAGAAGCAGCACAGTAGGTGAATAAAAGATGCTCACTGCATCTCATCAGTTGTCAGTAAGGGGCGGAACAGGGACGGAACGAGACAAGTTGAAATCGAATAAGCGGGCAGATCTTGAGCACAACGGAGTCTTTCTCCCCCTGGTGATCATGTATTGATTGCAGAAGTAAAAAAAAAAATGTTTACGGACGATAAATTAGATTGAGACATGATTAAATTTATAGGATATCATTTATTATTATTTATTAAGCAACTATACTTCAGGATTTATAGTAACTTTTTCTAGTTGGTAAATGTTCGTTTCAGAAATAAACTGCATTACCCATCAGCCAGAATATAGATAAACATCGCCAGATAGGTTGGACTCCCTCTTTTCGTACCCTGAATAAATGTGAAATCGGTGTATGTGTTCATTGGAAATAGGTCAATCTTTAAACACAAAATGTACTCCCTTTTAACCAGATAATTCAGTACCAAGCACACATATTTATGGAACCAGAAGAATAGTTTTGATTAAACTTTATCGTCATCTAACATGTATAAATACAAGGAAACAATAGATAGACATATATATATATATATATATATATATATATATATGTAAATAGATAAATAGATAAATAGATATATAGATAGATAACTATTTGACCGACTGTCTGTAGAACATTGCAACCATCATGGTTTCAATATTACTGCTATTATGTATGTCGCTGTCACCACATATAGGTGCATTAATAGGAAAGGCCTCGCATCTTGATGGGGGGATATTACAGTATCTGGCAACCCCCACCCCCAGCTCCTGCTGAGTATCTCCAGCGGCCATATTGAAATATCACATCTAGCAGTGGTCTGAAAATTCACTGTCGCTGTCTCATTTGGAGACTCTGAAATATTGTTATCCTTTATTTATATAAGGGGGTCTGGGCCAGACATTCCACCTGAGACCCTGCCTTCACTGAACGGCGAGTTGTCTCTGATTTTCGTGGAAAAATGAGTCCAACTGATGCTAAAAGAGGAGCTAAACGCAGGAAGAACAAGCGGGGCGGTGTCAGTAGCTGCAGCGCTGTCTGCAGTACCAGTGGGAAGGCCGGGGTTTCAGCCTCGGCCTCGAGTACTCAGGCCACCCCAACACCCTCTGTCTTGGGGTTCTTGACACCAGGGAATACTGGGACTGGGAACATTGGTTCCATCACTGGTGTGAACGGAGAGGTAAGAATGCTGCAGTCCAAGAACATGGAAGATCAAAACTAGTGAGGAAGATGCTGTTGGAATGGAAGCAAATGGACCAATTTAGTTACTCTAGTTATCTTAGTTAGCTTGCTGCTAGCTCTCACAGCTGGTCTAGTTAGCTTAGTTAGCTTGTCTAGTTAGCTATGTTAGCTTGCTGCTAGCTCTCACAGCTGGGCTAGTTAGCTTAGTTAGCTTGTCTAGTTAGCTATGTTAGCTTGCTGCTAGCTCTCACAGCTGGGCTAGTTATCCAAGTTAGCTTGCTGCTAGCTCTCACAGCTGGGCTAGTTAGCTAAGTTAGCTTGCTGCTAGCACTCAGTTTGTCTAGTTAGCTTAGCTAGCTTGCTGCTAGCACACACAGCTTGTCGTTAGCTTAGTTAGCTTGCTGCTAGCACTCACAGCTTGTCTAGTTAGCTAAATTAGCTTGCTACTAGCTCTCAGTTTGTCTAGTTAGCTTGCTGCTAGCTCTCACAGCTTTTCTAGCTAGCTTAGTTAGCTTGCTGCTAGCTCTCACAGACATCTTGTGACATTTCTGAGACCAGACAACCTAGCTAGCTCGCGAGCTAAAAACGGTTAGCTAGTTAAATATTGATATGACAAAGTCTTACTCACTGTAGCTGTTCATCAGTCTGTAAGATTTATATTTCCAATTCTACCTCAACATATTGGTTTCTATGCGCTGCCGTATAACATTGTTGACAGTTGCTTGTACAGTGACTCAATGTTTACTACACTACTGTTATTACTGGCCATCTCAGCTAGCTATGTAGCTAGGAGTCTAGTTGACTGCAATAGTAGCTAGGCTAGCTAACTGTCTAAAACTAACGTAACGTAACTAACGTAACGTTAATATGTACGGTTGTAACTAGAAAATAGATGGAGCTCCTGATCTAGTATCTTGGGGTGCACTAGAGCTCCTGGTCTAGTATATTGAGGTACACTAGAGCTCCTGGCCTAGTATCTTGGGGTACACGAGTGCTCCTGGTCTAGTATCTTGAGGACACCAGAGCTCCTGGTCTAGTATCTTGGGGTACACTAGAGCTCCTGGTCTAGTATCTTGGGGTACACTAGAGCCCCTGGTCTAGTATCTTGAGGTACACTAGAGCTCCTGATCTAGTATCTTGAGGTACACTAGAGCTCCTGGTCTAGTATTTTGAGGACACTAGAGCTCCTGGTCTAGTATATTGGGGTACACTATAGCTCCTGGGGACACTAGAGTGCCTGGTCTAGTATCTTGAGGACACTAGATCTCCTGGTCTAGTATCTTGGGGACACTAGAGCTCATGGTCTAGTATCTTGAGGACACTAGAGTTCCTGGTCTAGTATCTTGAGGACACTAGAGCTCCTGGTCTAGTATCTTGAGGACACTAGAGCTCCTGGTCTAGTATCTTGAGGACACTAGAGCTCCTGGTCTAGTATCTTGAGGACACTAGAGCTCCTGGTCTAGTATCTTGAGGACACTAGAGCTCCTGGTCTAGTATCTTGAGGACACTAGAGTTCTTGGTCTAGTATCTTGAGGACACTAGAGCTCCTGGTCTAGTATCTTGAGGACACTAGAGCTCCTGGTCTAGTATCTTGAGGACACTAGAGCTCCTGGTCTAGTATCTTGAGGACACTAGAGCTCCTGGTCTAGTATCTTGAGGACACTAGAGCTCCTGGTCTAGTATCTTGAGGACACTAGAGCTCCTGGTCTAGTATCTTGAGGACACTAGAGCTCCTGGTCTAGTATCTTGAGGACACTAGAGCTCCTGGTCTAGTATCTTGAGGACACTAGAGCTCCTGGTCTAGTATCTTGAGGACACTAGAGCTCCTGGTCTAGTATCTTGAGGACACTAGAGCTCCTGGTCTAGTATCTTGAGGACACTAGAGCTCCTGGTCTAGTATCTTGAGGACACTAGAGCTCCTGTTCTAGTATCTTGGGGACACTAGAGCAACACTAGCTGTACAGGTATCGGAAAGTCTGTCAAGAGTCAACTGTCATCGGATTAGCCTGCTAAGTTTAGTATGTTTACAGGACTCAAACGGATCATTTAATAGAGAACTAGCTAGCAAGGTTCAAGACTAATTTAATGGGACAAAAGACAAAAATAAACCCCAAACAACCAAAACACCTTGTCACAAAACCAACAAATAAAAATGCCTGCAGTGCCAGTTGCTCCTTAACCAGGCTAAAACAGAACTGTTTTCTTCTAGTTAAGTTCTTCTAACTTGTTTTTCACGTTAAGTCAGGCTAGATGTTGACAACCTGGTTCCGTTTCAATTTCTGTACGTTTCGATAGGCTCCTTATTCTGCTGTACATGGTACATATGTACATGGGTACATTATCAAACATGTCATTTAAAAATGTCTGTTCTAACTCACACTAATTTGGAGATAACTTAGTTGTAGGTTGATGTAATCTGTACTTTATGCCAATATATTTCTTGCTTGGAATCTGGTGCCAGTCTTGAGGGGCTGGTCTGAAACAGACACTGCAAAGACAAACTGACTTGTTCAATTACACTGACTGACCCAAACAGGGCTTATTCTGTAGTGAGACAAAGAACGTGATATGACCATTCTAGACACTATAAAATAAACCATAACCCCAAACAATATGGAATACAGACTAGCTAAAGTCCCTGTTTTGACATATTTTTAGTCAGAGCTATAGGTCAACATTCTTCACATTGAATCTTGTAACTCCTAATCCAGGTTCCACTATGATTATGTTACGATTAGGTTCCCAGCGCGCGACACACACACACTCGCACTCTCTCTCTCACACACACACACACTCTCTCTCTCTCACACACACACACACACACTCTCACACTCTCTCAAGTGAACTCACTGACTGCCTGAATATACTGCTAGCCAAAGCATTAACACAAAATGCAATATATCTAGACATGATCCAGTCTACCTCACAAGCTAATCTGTCCAAATCACATGATGGAATTAAAAGACGATACCGAGTTCAAATGCAGCATAATGTAGCCAATGTTTCTCAGAAAAACATCGACAATGTGTTTTGCAGCTGGGCAGGTTAGGATTGGCTTGTTGGCTCATTTGTATTTTATTTCTCCCAGGTCCCAATGAATGGAAATGTTGCCCAGTTTACAGAGGGTCCTGTGAATTCTGACTTCTCTGGAGTCCTGCAGGTAAAGTCCTGCTGTAGCCCATCTAAGACTTGTACTGTAGCCCATCTAAGACTTGTGTTGAAGTTATCAAAGACTTGAGATGTAGCCCATCTAAGACTTGTGCTGTAGCCTATCTAAGACTTGTACTGTAGCCCATCTAAGACTTGTGTTGAAGTTATCAAAGACTTGAGATGTAGCCCATCTAAGACTTGTGCTGTAGCCTATCTAAGACTGTCTGTCAACTTACAGAGTGAGAAGTGTTTCGCCAGTTCAACAAGGCTGAGGGCCTCTTGTCAGTTCATGCTCATCAATCATTGTGTCTAATTTTCTGTTCAGTATCATCTCCTTATTGGTCTTATGAAAGGTGCTTCATCCATTCAGGTTCTTCTTCTTATTAAATACTGTCTTTTTCTGTCCGTCTCCATTCTAGACTCCGTTCACCTTTGGGCTGAACCAGCGAGCTCCCTACACCACAGGGGACCACTGCCTGCTCTGTAGGGCTGAACGGCAGGACAGCAACCTCCAGCAGGAGGGGGGCCTGCCTGGGCACAACGGCACCACAGCATCAGCCAAGCCCTCCAGCGCCCTGCAGCTCCCCCTGTGGGTGTGCCCTGACTGCAGGCACACGGTGGAGAAGGAGGACCATCATTCTGTTCTGGAGGACTCACTGGCGGTGAGGACGGGGGACATCCTGGGGGAGACATACAGGGAGGGAGCCCTGTATTGGGGTTTTGTATTGAGTGGCTCACGTCACACAGTGGAGGCTTGGCTTCCCAGCAGGAGGAGAGAACTGTGTCTGCCAGCTGCATTAGAGACCTCAGTGTCATGGACCAACACAATATAATGGAAAAAATAATTCCAGTTGTGTGTATAAGTGATACACTATATTACCAAAAGTATTTGGTCACCCATCCAGTATGATGGTTCCTCCAGTATGATGGTTCCTCTCCACACTAGGTCATGTATTGGATCTTGTGCTGTTTGACATCTTAAAGGCATGATGTTTTCTGATGACCTCAAAGATCATTTAGAGAAGCTATTGATTTTAATGAACCCTTCCCTAACCCTTCTCTCTTTTCCAGAACCAGGACTTCCTGTTGCACATGCCGCTGGGTAATGGAGGGCTGGTCCAGGAGCCTGTGTCTGGGGCTGGGCTGCCCAGCACTGCACCTACATTACCCACACTTCCTGCTCCAGAGCTCACAGCCTCACTGACTGCTGACACTGTGTGCTGCTGTGATGCATGTCAAGAGAGGCGGTGAGTAGCTGGGATCTTCCATCCCAGAAACAGTTTCGATGTTCTTTTTGAACTGTGTGTTTATATTTACATACTGGCCCAACCAGTACTTATAGCAGACTAAATGAAAAGATCAGGTATTCACACAGTATCAAGGGCCCAGGTTTGAAGTAGCATGTCGCCCCTCCCCTCCCCCCTCAGGGAGATCTCAGCAGAGTCAGAGCGTGAGTCACAGCAGCTACAGAACCATTGGTCAGAGGTGCGCTACCTTGTGCGTGGCATCTACCGGCAGACGAGCACACCTTGTGACAAGGAGGGCATGAAGGAGCTGGTGGACAGGTCAGTCTGCCTTTCACTTCTGACACGCACACACTCTCCAGAGGAGCAGGGGGAGCTGTAACTGTATCCCTCCCTCCCTCCCCACACACAGGCTGTGTGAGAAGGACCCATACCAGCTGTACCAGCGGCTGGAGCAGCAGGCCAGAGAGTACGTCCTGGAGATGAAGGTGCGCCTCCTCAAGCACCTGTCATCAGGCTCCAAGTCGCCCCCCAGCGCTGGGGCAGGTCCGGACCGGGCAGACTCAGCCCAGGGCCCCTCCCAGGCCCATCAGTTCATCTCCCTGCTGCTGGAGGAGTACAGCGCCCTCTGTCAGGCTGCAAGAACCATCAGCACCTTCCTGCTCACCCTGGTCAGTGCTGAGCTCATGTTAGCCAGTCAGCCCTCTCGTGTGTGTGTGTGTGCGTGCGTGCAGGCGGTTTGTCCAGCGTGGTTCCAGCCATGCTGCCTGCAGCTGTGTTCCATCATGGAACCTTCAGCTTTGTAGTTGTGGATGTGACACACTGTCTGGGTTCCATCACCAGACTGAGCCTCTGTGTGTTTCTGTGGGTTCCCCAGGAGAACGAGCACCTCCAGAAGTTTCAGGTGACGTGGGAGCTGCACAACAAGCACCTTTTTGAGAACCTGGTGTTCTCTGAGCCCATCTTGCACAGCAGTTTACCTGCACTGGTCACACAGCTGAGGTAAAACACTGCTGGCTTAGGTGAAGTTCTGCATCATTTAGTTACGTGTTACTTTCAGGACGCAGGTTGAATAAATGTTATAAAGCCAAAGGTCCAAGCTAGCGGGTGTGTGTGTGTGTGTGTTCAGGCAGGGCCCCGCCTGCCCTGACCCCCACAGCGAGGACACCTTCAGGACTCTGCTGGACAGACACCAGAGACTGGAGCAGGAGATGGTCGCTGTGGCTACCGAGTGGCAGGACTGCGAGAAGAGGATTGACGACTATGTCGATGAACAGGTGAGCACACACACCTACCGGCACACTCACACACTCACCTGCACACTATGCTGTGGGAACTCCCTGGCTTTGCTACAAACAAAGTACTTTAAGCACAGGGAAGTTTGACCTTGTAATATCCACTGATATCCTCTGTGCTTTGCTTGGCAGCTGCTTTTCAAGGGGGATGGACAGAGTCTAGCTCACCGAAGACCTGAGCATCACAAGTCTTTAGTTAGTAAAAATGTAAGACCTGATCGGGGCCTTTGTCAACATCACAGTGCAGTCATGTCAGTTTCCTGTCAGCTATAGTGCGTTTCAGATCTCATATTCCTGTCCACTTCCTGTTTCTGGTCCAGACTCTGAAAACTAAACAAAGAATGCTGAAGGAAGACTGGGAATTCTTCAAGCAGACAAGGTTCATAGAGGAACAGGTAAATCAAATGCAACCATATATACACTACCGTTCAAAAGTTTGGGGTCACCCAAACAATTTTGTGTTTTCCATGAAAAGTCACACTTATTCACTACCATATGTTGTGAAATGAATAGAAAATAGAGTCAAGACATTGACAAGGTTAGAAATAATGATTTGTATTTGAAATAAGATTTTTTTTACATCAAACTTTGCTTTCGTCAAAGAATCCTCCATTTGCAGCAATTACAGCATTGCAGACCTTTGGCATTCTAGCTGTTAATTTGTTGAGGTAATCTGGAGAAATTGCACCCCACGCTTCCAGAAGCAGCTCCCACAAGTTGGATTGGTTGGATGGGCACTTCTTGCATACCATACGGTCAAGCTGCTCCCACAACAGCTCAATGGGGTTCAGATCTGGTGACTGCGCTGGCCACTCCATTACCGATAGAATACCAGCTGCCTGCTTCTGCTCTAAATAGTTCTTGCACAATTTGGAGGTGTGTTTAGGGTCATTGTCCTGTTGTAGGATGAAATTGGCTCCAATCATGCGCTGTCCACTGGGTATGGCATGGCGTTGCAAAATGGAGTGATAGCCTTCCTTATTCAGAATCCCTTTTACCCTGTACAAATCTCCCACCTTACCAGCACCAAAGCAACCCCAGACCATCACATTACCTCCGCCATGCTTAACAGATGGCGTCAGGCATTCTTCCAGCATCTTTTCATTTGTTCTGCGTCTCAAAAACGTTCTTCTTTGTGATCCAAACACCTCAAACTTGGATTCATCCATCCACAACAATTTTTTCCAGTCTTTCTCTGTCCAATGTCTGTGTTCTTTTGTCCATCTTAATCTTTTTCTTTTATTGGCCAGTCTCAGATATGGCTTTTTCTTTGCCACTCTGCCCTGAAGCCCAGAATCCCGCAGCCGCCTCTTCACTGTAGATGTTGACACTGGTGTTTTGCGGGTACTATTTAATGAAGATGCCAGTTGGGGACCTGTGAGGCGTCTGTTTCTCAAACTAGAGACTCTAATGTACTTATCTTCTTGTTTAGTTGTGCAACGCGGCCTCCCACTTCTTTTTCTTCTCTGGTTAGAGCCTGTTTGTGCTGTCCTCTGAAGGGAGTAGTACACACCGTTGTAGGAAATCTTCAGTTTCTTAGCAATTTCTCGCATGGAATAGCCTTCATTTCTAAGAACAAGAATAGACTGTCGAGTTTCAGATGAAAGTTCTCTTTTTCTGGCCATTTTGAGCGTTTAATTGACCCCACAAATGTGATGCTCCAGAAACTCAATCTGCTCAAAGGAAGGTCAGTTTTGTAGCTTCTGTAAGGAGCTAAACTGTTTTCAGATGTGTGAACATGATTGCACAAGGGTTTTCTAATCATCAATTAGCCTTCTGAGCCAATGAACAAACACATTGTACCATTAGAACACTGGAGTGATAGTTGCAGGAAATGGGCCTCTATACACCTATGTAGATATTGCACCAAAAACCAGACATTTGCAGCTAGAATAGTCATTTACCACATTAGCAATGTATAGAGTGTATTTCTTTAAAGTTAAGACTAGTTTAAAGTTATCTTCATTGAAAAGTACAATGCTTTTCCTTAAAAAATAAGGACATTTCAATGTGACCCTAAACTTTTGAACGGTAGTGTATATATATATATATATATATATATATATATATTTTTTTTAAAGAAAAATAAGTACTTGGTAGAGTTCCATCCAAACGGTCTTTCTTTCTTCTTGACAGTTGACCAATAGTAAGAAGTCCCTTGCTGGAGACAGTAACTTCACAGACACCATGAGGATGCTGTCCTCCCGACTCAGCATTCCTGACTGTCCCAACTGCAACTATAGGAGAAGGTAAGTTCTACCCCCAGGAGCCCTGCTACCTCCTCTGGTGCCTCCTCCTGGTACCTCCTCTGGTGCCTCCTCCTGGTGCCTCCTCCTGGTATCTCCTGGTGCCTCCTCCTGGTACCTCCTCCTGGTACCTCCTCCTGGTATCTACTGGTGCCTCCTCCTGGTACCTCCTCCTGGTATCTCCTGGTGCCTCCTCCTAGTACCTCCTCCTGGTACCTCCTCCCGGTACTTCCTCCTGGTACCTCCTCCTGGTGCCTCCTCCTGGTACCTCCTCCTGGTACTTCCTCCTGGTACCTCCTCCTGGTGCCTCCTCCTGGTACCTCCTCCTGGTATCTCCTCCTGGTACCTCTTTGTGATATCTCCTCCATCCCTCCCCCAGGTGCACTTGTGATGACTGCAGCCTCAGTCATATTCTGACGTGTGGGATCCTGGACTCTTCCATAGCTGAGGACCTCCACATCAAGCTGCCCATGCAGGCTGAGGCTCCTCCAGTCCCACCACACCACCACCATCCCCAGCCCTCCCACCCCCACCACCATCCCCAGCCCTCCCACCCCCACCACCACCCCCATCCCTCCCACCACCACCCCCAGCCCTCCCACCACTCCCAGCACCCCCAGCCCTCCCAGCACCACCAGCCCCACAGGGACTACCTGGTGCTGCACCCTCCCAGCCTCTCCTCAGGGGCCAGCTCAGCCTCTGGCTCGGCCTCCAGCTCCCCCATCACCATACAGCAGCACCTGCACCTCATCCTGCCTCCGGGGGGCGCCAACACCTTGTGAGTACAGCTGCCATGGACACAAGCAGGGTCAGCGGGTACATTTTGTAAGTACAGCTGCCATTGAAACAAGCAGGGTCAGCAGGTACAGAGGACTGAGGGAAGTGGACTGATCCTGTGGCTGTGACAGGTGTCAGTCGACTGTCAGCTAGCAGGATGTTGTGCTTAATCAGAACAGGCTTTTCAGTATGCTAATGAGGATCCACATAACTCTGACTCTAAAAGGATCTTTATCTCTCTGTTTCCTCCACCCTGCTCTCTGTCCTGTCACAGCTGCAGTGAGGAGGAGGAAGTTCCTCCACTCTCAGCCAAGTTCAGGGACATCTACCCCATGAGCGGCTATGAGGACCCTGGGGTCTTACCAGCCATGAACGGCCTCCACAGCCAGCTCAATGGAGGAGGAGAGAACAAGGAGGTGTGTGTTCATTTCTTCACTCCTCCCTCCCACGTGTCCTGTTCCCCACAGCTCTACCTCTCTCATCCTCCTGTCCTCCCCCTCTCTGTCCTCCCTCCCATCCTCCTGTCCTCCCCCTCTCTGTCCTCCCCCTCTCTGTCCTCCCTCCCATCCTCCTGTCCTCCCCCTCTCTGTCCTCCCCCTCTCTGTCCTCCCTCCCATCCTCCTGTCCTCCCCCTCTCTGTCCTCCCTCTCATCATCCTGTCCTCCCCCTCTCTGTCCTCCCTCCCATCCTCCTGTCCTCCCCCTCTCTGTCCTCCCCCTCTCTGTCCTCCCTCCCATCCTCCTGTCCTCCCCCTCTCTGTCCTCCCCCTCTCTGTCCTCCGTCCCATCCTCCTGTCCTCCCCCTCTCTGTCCTCCCCCTCTCTGTCCTCCGTCCCATCCTCCTGTCCTCCCCCTCTCTGTCCTCCCCCTCTCTGTCCTCCCTCCCATCCTCCTGTCCTCCCCCTCTCTGTCCTCCCTCTCATCATCCTGTCCTCCCCCTCTCTGTCCTCCCCCTCTCTGTCCTCCCTCCCATCCTCCTGTCCTCCCCCTCTCTGTCCTCCCCCTCTCTGTCCTCCCTCTCATCATCCTGTCCTCCCCCTCTCTGTCCTCCCTCCCATCCTCCTGTCCTCCCCCCCCTCTGTCCTCCCTCTCATCATCCTGTCCTCCCCCTCTCTGTCCTCCCCCTCTCTGTCCTCCCTCCCATCATCCTGTCCTCCCCCTCTCTGTCCTCCCCCTCTCTGTCCTCCCTCCCATCATCCTGTCCTCCCCCTCTCTGTCCTTCCTCCCCCTCTCTGTCCTCCCTCCCATCATCCTGTCCTCCCTCTCTCCAGTCTCCTGCAGGCAGCACCAGCAGCAGCAGCTCGTCTGAAGGTGATGAGGAGGAGGCAGATGTGGAGAGTGGTGGTGAGCCTCTTGGACACAAGAGGGAGCACTCCCCTGGAAAGAGCAGCAGCCCTCCTCCATCTTACCACCAACAGCAGGTAAACACACCTGGAGACCTCCTCCATCTTACCACCAGCAGCAGGTAAAACACATTTCCAGCCAGTCACAGCTGTGGAAGCAGGATGTGTGAGAGGATTTGAATGGTGGATATCCTGCTGTCCCAGAAGAACAAGGCTGGTGACATGACGGTGGCCATCTTGTGTGTTCATCCTCCCAGATGGACCAGATCCAGCATGCCTGCGAGTGTCATGTGTGCTTCCAGGACAGCTGCTCCTCTGCCCTGGGACATCCCGGGGCGCCCCTCCCTCCTAGCCGTCTCCATGGTCCCCCCGCACCCCACTTCTTCACCTCAGACGCCAAGGCCCCTCCGTCTCATCCAGCTCTCCAACTCTACCCCCACACCCTGTCTCACCTGCCCCTTCACACCCTGTCCCACCTGCCCCGGCCCCTGCTGCACCCCACACTCTACCCTCCAAGCCCCCCTCTCTCTCACAATAAGGTGAGTGGGTTGCCTCATTGCCCCCCAATTCTGAGCTCATATTTCCTTATTAGGGGGGTGGAGGATGTGGACCACAACCACTACATGACACAGAAAGAGATCGCTCAACAAGCGCACATACAGTTCATGGCTTTTTAGTGAGGATATGACACCTAATGTATTGTCCCCTACTGGTGTTTTCGGTGGTTTTAACTAGGGAACTTTTATTGTATTTCCTCTTAAGTGGGGATTTACACAGAGGAAGTGTGATTCACCGCTGTAATGTTGCTGTAATGGCAGAGTTAACCCACAAGAGGGCTCACTGCATTTTCACTTTATAATTAGAAAGAAATAAATTCCTTTATTTGTGTCCCCGGGGGTGTAATTGCAGTCCACAACTGGAGCAGGGTACAGTAACAGCACACAGAGTGGGTAAACTGGGTAAAATACACAATAAGAGATACAATAGAGATATAATAGAATACACTATCAAAAGAAATTCAAGAAATTAAAGGGAAACATTGAAATCACGGTATAAATTCTTCATTTGTTGTATTAGTTGAATATATATACTTTAATTAATTTACTAGTAATTAGAATTAGAGAAGCTATCGTACAATACAAATTTAAATATTCTATAAATATTCATGACTCCCTTTCCATTACTCATCTCTTCCTCCCTCCTTCAGCCTCTCCCTCCTGCCCCAACATCAAACCACTCAGCAGCCAAACAGCCGGCATTCAGCCCCACCCTGCCAGACCACGTATATCAGAGCTGCTTTGGGAACGGAGGGGGTGGGACGGGGGACTGGAACAGCTCGCTGCAGTGCCTGTCACTCAAGTTTGAGAACCTGTGTGATGCTGCCATGATGAAGAACTGGAACCCCTCCATGCTGCTTCAGGAACCTCTACCAGGTGGGCGGGCTGAGCAGGACCCGACATACTGACTAACCCCAACATACTGACCAACACCAACTCAACATACTGACTAACCCCAACATACTGACCAACACCAACTCAACATACTGACTAACCCCAACATACTGACCAACACCAACTCAACATACTGACTAACCCCAACATACTGACCAACACCAACTCAACATACTGACTAACCCCAACATACTGACCAACACCAACTCAACATACTGACTAACCCCAACATACTGACCAACACCAACTCAACATACTGACTAACCCCAACATACTGACCAACACCAACTCAACATACTGACCAACACCAACTCAACATACTGACTAACCCCAACATACTGACCAACACCAACTCAACATACTGACTAACCCAACATACTGACCAACACCAACTCAACATACTGACTAACCCCAACATACTGACCAACACCAACTCAACATACTGACTAACCCCAACATACTGACCAACCCCAACTCAACATACTGACTAACCCCAACATACTGACCAACACCAACTCAACATACTGACTAACCCCAACATACTGACCAACACCAACTCAACATACTGACTAACCCCAACATACTGACTAACCCCAACATACTGACCAACACCAACTCAACATACTGACTAACCCCAACATACTGACCCCAACATAACATACTGACCAACCCCAACATGCTGACTAACCCCAACCCAACATACTGACTAACCCCAACATACTGACCAACACCAACTCAACATACTGACTAACCCCAACATACTGACTAACCCCAACATAACATACTGACCAACCCCAACATGCTGACTAACCCCAACCCAACATACTGACTAACCCCAACATGCTGACTAACCCCAACCCAACATACTGACTAACCCCAACATTCTGACTAACCCTAACATACTGACTAACCCCAACCCAACATACTGACTAACCCGAATCCAACATACTGACTAACCCCAACATACTGACTAACACCAACATACTGACTCACCCCAACATACTGACTAACACCAACATACTGACTAACCCCAACATACTGACTAACCCCAACCCAACATACTGACTAACCTCAACATACTGATTAACTCTAACCCAACATAGTGCCCTGTACAACATTTTACATGTACATTTAGTCCATAAGTAGGGTGAAGTGCCTTGCCCACGGACACAACATCATGTAGCCACAGCCGGGAATCCAACTCTCAACCTTCCGATCAATAGACCAACGCCTTAACTGCTGAGCCACCTGCCTCCCCACAACATACTACTGTCTCCAACATACTGCCCTGTACAACATACTGCCCTGTACAACATACTGCCCTGTACAACATACTGCCCTGTACAACATACTGCCCTGTACAACATACTGCCCTGTACAACATACTGCCCTGTACAACATACTGCCCTGTACAACATACTGCCCTGCTCATGTTGTTTAATCAGTCAGTGCTTTTGAGAGTTCTCTCTAGATAAATACTGAGAGATTGAAAGAATCCACTGAATGGATAGACTGGTTTGATCTGGTCTAACCAGTGTGTCCTCATTTTCCCTCCACAGGAGATATCCTAGGACCACCCCTCCCTGACGTGCCCCTGCCTCCCCCCTCCTCCCACCACGGGGACCACCCCATATCAGGGGAGTCTCCCCTCCTCCTCCCTCCCCCTTCCTCCTCCTCCTACTCTTCGTCAGAGCACAGGGAGCACAAGAAGAGTGGGGCCAAGAAGAAGTGTCTTTATAATTTCCAGGATGCCTTCTTGGAGGCCAACCGGGTAGTGATGGCCACTTCAGCCTCCACAGCCTCTGTCTCCTGCACCGCCACCACTGTCCAGTCAAGTAATAACCCACCCATCCACCTAGCATCTAAAAGACCCAACTCCTTAGGTAAAACTGGTAGGGGCTAGTAGCTTGACAAGGCAGGGTGATAGAAGCTGGCAGCTAGTCAAGGCATGTTTGTACAAGCTAACAGCTGGGCTAGGCAGGTTAGCAGAAGCCAACAGCTAGGTAGGTAGAGGCTAGAAACTGGGCTGGGTGGTATAGAGGCTAGCAGCTGGGCTGGGTGGTATAGAGGCTAGCAGCTGGGCTGGGTGGTATAGAGACTAGCAGCTGGGTGGTATAGAGGCTAGCAGCTGGGCTGGGTGGTATAGAGGCTAGCAGCAGGGTGGTATAGAGGCTAGCAACAGGGTGGTATATAGGCTAGCAGCTGGGTGGTATAGAGGCTAGCAGCTGGGCTGGGTGGTATAGAGGCTAGCAGCAGGGTGGTATAGAGGCTAGCAGCAGGGTGGTATAGAGGCTAGCAGCAGGGTGGTATATAGGCTAGCAGCTGGGTGGTATAGAGGCTAGCAGCTAGGCTGGGTGGTATAGAGGCTAGCAGCAGGGTGGTATAGAGGCTAGCATCTGGGCTGGGTGGTATAGAGGCTAGCAGCAGGGTGGTATAGAGGCTAGCAGCTGGGCTGGGTGGTATAGAGGCTAGCAGCAGGGTGGTGTAGAGGCTAGCAGCAGGGTGGTGTAGAGGCTAGCAGCTTGGCTGGGTGGTGTAGAGGCTAGCAGCTGGGCTGGGTGGTGTAGAGGCTAGCAGCTGGGCTGGGTGGTATAGAGGCTAGCAGCTGGGCTGGGTGGTATAGAGGCTAGCAGCTGGGCTGGGTGGTATAGAGGCTAGCAGCTGGGCTGCGTGGTGTAGAGGCTAGCAGCTGGGCTGGGTGGTGTAGAGGCTAGCAGCTGGGCTGGGTGGTATAGAGACTAGCAGCTGGGCTGGGTGGTATAGAGGCTAGCAGCTGGGCTGGGTGGTATAGAGGCTAGCAGCTGGGCTGGGTGGTATAAAGGCTAGCAGCTGGGCTGGGTGGTATAAAGGCTAGCAGCTGGGCTGGGTGGTATAGAGGCTAGCAGCTTGGCTGGGTGGTGTAGAGGCTAGCAGCTGGGCTGGGTGGTATAGAGGCTAGCAGCTGGGCTGGGTGGTATAGAGGCTAGCAGCTGGGCTGGGTGGTATAGAGGCTAGCAGCTGGGCTGGGTAGTATAGAGGCTAGCAGCTGGGCTGGGTGGTATAGAGGCTAGCAGCTGGGCTGGGTGGTATAAAGGCTAGATGGTTGGACTTGGCTACTCCTGCCATTGAAAACCTGCATCACCTGTTGTAATGTCAGTATCTGTGTCTCATCCCTGCGACATCCTCAAGGTTTCTCACTTGTGTTTGTGTGTCCTCCCTTCTCAGGTGACGTTTTTCACAGCATAGGTAAAGATGACCACAGGCAGGTGCCCTCAGGTGCCCCCAGCAGCAGCCCCACCAGCCTGGCCTCACTCTCTGACCAGGCTCTGCCTCTGGCTCCTGCCACACACCTTCCCAGCATGGCCTCACAGCCCTTCCCACAGATGGCTGCCCCGGTACCAAGTTTCATGGAGGCCCACCAGGGCATGTGCCTCTCCCCAGCAGAGCCCCCAGCCCCCCCAGCTGAGGGGCCCATGAGCGCTCCTCCCAGCATCTGCAGGTCAGTTCACTTTCACATCTGGAATCAGTGAATCCCAAACACAACTTTAAAACTCCGGTAATAATCCTGAACATGAAAACTCACCCAACATTTGACCCCAGTGACCCTGAGTGTGAGGGCCACCGCTGTGAGGGCAGCGGAGCCTACGAGCACCAGGCGTACGATGGGGAGGAGAGTCAGGATGAGGACAGCTGCTCGGAGCACAGCTCATCCACCTCCACCTCCACCAATCAGAAGGAGGGGAAGTACTGTGACTGCTGCTACTGCGAGTTCTTTGGCCACGGCGGGGTGAGGGAGAGACGCATCAACACGCATGCACATGCTCAACAAAGGCATACATCTTTATATAATGTGAACACACTCAAGCTTTTGATATAACAGTTTTTTGCTCACCATGGTAACTGGATGTAGGACAGTGTGTGGTTGTGTGAATTGCCTGGTAAGCTTTGTAACCTTGCCTCTCTCCTCACTGTGTCAAAGCCCCCGGCCGCCCCTACCAGCCGGAACTACGCAGAGATGCGTGAGAAGCTGCGTCTGCGCCTGACCAGGAGGAAGGAAGAGCAGCCCAAGCGGGAGGAGCTCCCCCTGGTGGCAGAGCGGGACATGGGCCTGGAAGACCACCGCAGGGTGGAGGACCTGCTGCAGTTTATCAACAGTGCCGACAGTAAGCCAGCCTCCAGTTCCAAGGCTGCCAAGAGGGCCCGACACAAACAGAAGAAGGTGAGCTGGTGACATATGACCCCATCTGCATACTGCAATTTCCCCCCTGGGGGACAAATAAAGGATTTTCTTATCTTATCTCTCCATCCTAGCTCCGCCTTCTCTGATGGACTGTGGAGTGTCCTCAGAGATCAGGGGTCTCCTCTGACCTCTGTCCCAAAACCTCCATTAATCCTTCTCTGTTATCTTAACAAACTTGAGGTAGTAAAATTAACGTGTGTGTGTGTGTCTCTGTGTCTCTCTCTTGTGTGTGTTTGTATGTCAGATGGAGGAGAAGGCACGTCTGGAGGCCCGGGAGCGAGAGGAGCAGCACTTCTTAGAGGAGCAGCTTGAGCAGGAGGAGGAGGAGGAGGAGGAAGAGGAGGAGGAAGCTGAGCTCCAGAGGGACCTGCTGAGGCTCCAGGAACTACAACACATTCGAACCCCCAAGAAGAAGAGAAGGGAGCGTCCCAATAACCCCCAGGCCCTCAAACAGGACCCTGCACCTCCCAGTAACCCCCAGGCCCTCAAACAGGACCCCGCACCTCCCAATAATCCTGAGGCCCTCAAACAGGACCCTGCACCTCCCAATAACCCCCAGGCCCTCAAACACACAGCCCAGAATGTTCTAGAAAACCTACAGAATGGAAAGTCCCAGTTCCTCCACAGCTTAATGCGTCTTCCTGGACATAAAGAGGCACAGCTGGACTCTTCTGCGACCCGTGTGGCTGTTAACGGTCCTCCAGCGCCCCCTGCAGTCCCCTCCCCACAGCACAGCCCAAAGAGCAGCAGGGAGCCGGCCTCTGGCACAGACACCCTCAGCATCACCCCACTGCTAAATGGCACTACTGTACTCCAAGCTGACATCAGCAGCAAGGCCAAGCCTAAACAGTCTGGCAGGGCACCCGCCAGCAGGAAACCCCCCGAGGGCACGCTCAAGGGCTCAGACCTGGCAACCAAGATTGCAACCAAGATAGCAAACGCCCATAGCAGCACCAACAGCATCATCAACAGCACTATGATCAGCTCCCCTTCAACAGACACCAAAGCAGCTGAGCCCAGGCCTGTAGAGGAGCCAGGCCTGGTCCAGTCTCCAGAGCACAGGAGGGAGGAGAGGAACAACAGCACCCCTGGAAGGAAAACACAGCAACAGCTGCTAGGCAATCAGGCCAAGGAGGAGGGAAGGCCGTCTGGCTCCTCCCCCTCCCCTCTCCCAGTCCTGCTTCCAATCTTCCACACAGAGCTGCCTCAGCAGAACGGGAAGGTCCCCAGGGCAGAGTCCCCCCAGCTCAAGATCAGCCACCAGGCCAGGGCAGAGTCCCCCCAGCTCAAGATCAGCCACCAGGCCAGGGCAGAGTCCCCCCAGCTCAAGACCAGCCACCAGGCCAGGGCAGAGTCCCCCCAGCTCAAGATCAGCCACCAGGCCAGGGCAGAGTCCCCCCAGCTCAAGATTAGCCCCCAGGCCAGGGCAGAGTCCCCCCAGCTCAAGATTAGCCCCCAGGCCAGGGCAGAGTCCCCCCAGCTCAAGACCAGCCACCAGGCCAGGGCAGAGTCCCCCCAGCTCAAGACCAGCCACCAGGCCAGGGCAGAGTCCCCCCAGCTCAAGATCAGCCACCAGGCCAGGGCAGAGTCCCCCCAGCTCAAGATCAGCCACCAGGCCAGGGCAGAGTCCCCCCAGCTCAAGACCAGCCACCAGGCCAGGGCAGAGTCCCCCCAGCTCAAGATCAGCCACCAGGCCAGGGCAGAGTCCCCCCAGGCCACCAAGACCAAGAACAAGAAGAACAAGAAGAAGAAGGGGGAGAAAACCAACAGCTCCATAGGTCAGTGTCCATCCACATACATTTACATTTCATCGTTTAGCAGATGCTTTTATCCAAAGCGACTTCCAAGAGAGAGCTTCACAAAAGATCATTGGTTACTGATCATAGCAACGTGATAAACCCCAAAACATAGCAGGTTTATAGATTATGAAACATACATCGTGAGAAACCAATAAGTGCCAAGTGAGGAGCTATAAGTGCATTCAGCCGAACAGTTTACAAATTTAAGACGGGTACCTCCAACGGGCTGCATTTTGGATCCTCTGAGGCGGGCGGATTGCGCTTGCTGGAAGCCCGGGTAGTAGTGAGTTGCACTAGTCCAGCTCTGAGAGGACAAGAGCTTGGACTAGCAGCTGGGTGGAATGTTCAGAAATGTATCTTCTGATTTTTCTGGGTGTTGTTGAGGGTGAACCAAATATCCGGGAGACTGTGGCAATGTCTGTTGTGAGGGAGAGCTCGTCGTCCAAGGTAACCGCCAGGTTTCTGGCAGAAGATGATGGGGTCACTGTTGCGGATCCCAGAGTGATGGAGAGATTGTGGGTGATTGATGGTTGGCCCGGAACGATAAGAAGTTCTGTTTTGGTGAGGTTCAGCTGGAGGTGCTGTATAATCATCCAGGCTGAGATGTCGGCGAGGCAGGCCTCTATTCTAGTTGAGAGCCCTGCATCGGTCGGAGGAAAGGATAGGTGTAGTTGCGTGTCGTCAGCGTGGCAGTGATAGGAGAAGCCATGGGAGGAGATGATTGGTCTAGTGAGGTGGTGTATAGGGAGAATAGGAGCGGTCCAAGGACCGAACCCTGTGGGACACCAGTAGAAAGCTGGCTGGGACCTGACATTATTCCATCCCAGGAGACTTGATAGGACCTTCCCGTCAGGTATGTTGAGATCCATTCAAGTGCAGTGCCAGTGATGCCCATCTCAGAGAGTGGCGAGCAGGATCTGATGGTTACTCACACCTGGTGCAGAGGCTCCTGCCCACTTAGCAGACAGGTCATAGGTCAGTGTTGGCCCAGCAGACAGGTTAACCAATTCAAATTCTGCTGTCAAAAAGATATCTGGTTGGATTTGACCCACACTTGTTTTTGTTTCTGCTCCCTCTCAGATGATGTGTTTCTACCCAAAGACATCGACCTGAACAGCACTGACATTGATGAGACCGAGAGGGAGGTGGAGTATTTTAAGAGGTGTGTTTTCCAATTATACCAAACATTTATTTTATTTTTTAAAGAAGGGGAGTGGTGGAGGGGTAACAGCTTGTGTGTGAGCAGTGATGAAAGTGTTTGGTCCTTCTGCAGGTTCTGTCTGGACTCAGCTCGTCAGACCCGACAGAGACTCTCTGTCAACTGGTCCAATTTTAGCTTGAAGAAAGCCACGTTTGCTGCACACTGACGGAGCTTTCAGGACGCCCACCAGGCTGGAACTTGAAGCAAGACGCAATCATCCTCACATAGTCCTCCTGTCTCCCTTCCCTGAGGCTCCTCTCCTGTAAGACTGTCAGCTGCTGTGCCCCCACCCCCCCCCTGATGCTGTGTCCAGATCTCACCCACTCTGCCCCACCCCCCCTGACGCTGTGCCCAGATCTCACCCACTCTGCCCCACCCCCCCCGATGCTGTGCCCAGACCTCACCCACTCTGCCCCACCCCCCCCTTGATGCTGTGTCCAGATCTCACCCACTCTGCCCCCACCCCCTCCCAGACGCTGTGCACGGATCTCACCCACTCTGCCCCACCCCCCCTGACGCTGTGCCCAGATCTCACCCACTCTGTGCCCAGATCTCACCCACTCTACCCCCCCCCCCCCCCCGCCAGACGCTGTGCCCAGATCTCACCCACTCTGCCCCACCCCCCCCTCCAGACGCTGTGCCCAGCCCTCACCCACGCTGCCTTGCTCTGTGCTCCTCACTGTGGCACCACCAGTGTCACAACTGGACCGCTTCTCTTCCTGACAACACAAAAAGATCCCAAAGTGAAGACGCCACCAATAAAGAAGGATTAAAACACACATCTCAAAATGCTACTTTCTATAAATTATTACCTTTTTTTCATGTGGGAGTGATTGTGGGCTTTTAGTCAATCAGTGGGGAGTTGCTCTTGACTTCAAGCAATGTTCTAAAAGTCATATGTTTTGTTTGTTCGGCTTAGTAGTCAAAAATATGCTTGAATATTCTTGGGTGAAAAAAAAACAAACAAGACATGCGTTTGCTGAAACCCAGTGGTGATAAAAAATGAATTGATGATAAAAGCCTTTAATTCTGTCCCTGTGGCTTCTTCCGCTGGTTACCTCAGTTTCCAAAAGCACGGAATCTCATCAGACACCTTGGTGTCTCCCTCCTCTCTCTCCTCCCTAACCCCAAATGAGACAAAGGCTTGATACTTGACTACGTTCAGTTCACAGGGATTGATTCAGTTCCCGTTAACAGATCGTTGAGTAAGTGATTTATTTTTGTTTTCTTTTGTTTTCTTTTTTTGTTTTCTTTTTACTTGTAGCCGGCTTGTATCAGAACTTTCAGAATGAAATTTAAAAAAGAACAATACTCACACTATCAATCTGTTATAGAGTGTATATTGTATTAACACTGAAGCCAAACTGGCTACTTTTTAACATATTGTTAAGTAATATTAAAATCTTGTCTTTCTTTTTTGAAAGATGGAATACAATAGTGTGTTAGGATGTGTGTTGTGTCAAACCTTTTTTTCAGATCGCTGCAGCAGATCGTGTGTGATATACTCTTTAAATGGTGGGCAGGCAGGCATTGCTACATTGCTAGGCTGATCTGTGGTGTTGCTAGGCCTAAGTTGTGTTGTTGCTAGGCCTGAGCTGTGGTGTTGCTAGGCCTAAGTTGTGTTGTTGCTAGGCCTGAGCTGTGGTGTTGCTAGGCTGAGCTTTGGTGTTGCTAGGCCTGAGCTGTGGTGTTGCTAGGCCTGAGCTGTGGTGTTGCTAGGCTGAGCTGTGGTGTTGCTAGGCTGAGCTTTGGTGTTGCTAGGCCTGAGCCATGGTGTTGCTAGCCTGAGCTGTGTTGTTGCTAGGCTGAGCTGTGGTGTTGCTAGGCTGAGCTGTGGTGTTGCTAGGCCTGAGCTGTGTTGTTGCTAGGCCTGAGCTGTGTTGTTGCTAGGCTGAGCTGTGGTGTTGCTAGGCCTGAGCTGTGTTGTTGCTAGGCCTGAGCTGTGTTGTTGCTAGGCTGAGCTGTGGTGTTGCTAGGCCTGAGCTGTGTTGTTGCTAGGCCTGAGCTGTGGTGTTGCTAGGCCTGAGCTGTGGTGTTGCTAGGCCTGAGCTGTGGTGTTGCTAGGCCTGAGCTGTGGTGTTGCTAGGCCTGAGCTGTGGTGTTTCTAGGCTGAGCTGTGGTGTTGCTAGGCCTGAGCTGTGTTGTTGCTAGGCATGAGCTGTGGTGTTGCTAGGCTGAGCTGTGGTGTTGCTAGGCCTGGGCTGTGTTGTTGCTAGGCTGAACTGTGGTGTTGCTAGGCTGAGCTGTGGTGTTGCTAGGATCCTATATCTCCATGTGTCTACTGTGTTGACATACAGAGGAGACCAGAGCCATGTTGATGATGAGAACCAGCCACCACTTGGTGAACGTTCTGACTGTGAGGAGGGGTTGTACCTTTGGTGGAGTCGATATGAAGGAGTCCAAACTACACAGCAAGATGGCCCCCCTCCCCCATCAGGTAGGACACCCACACAGGGAACTTCTGGGAGGTGGGGGCTGCACACTAGAGCTTCTTTTTGAACATCCTTTGTCTTTGTTTCCTCACATTCTGTCAGAAAAAGCCTTTTTGCTCATTTTTGGTAACTGTTCTCACTGTCATGTGACCCCCTGGTGAGAGTCTCAAGGGGGGGGGAGGAGGGTTCTGGGTAACTTATACAAATGTTGAAGACTTTTAAAGAAACGTCCCTTTTGCTTTCAGTCTTCAAAAAGATCATAGGCCAACAAATGGATCTGCATGTCACAAGGCCCCGCCCCCTTCTGTCTGTGAACACAGGAAATGAGGTCAACATGCTCCTACTCCACCCTAACTGGGGGTTTTCTTTATTGTTTTACAGAGTTCTCTGAACTCATTAATCATATGGGGAGGACTTCATGTATGCCTTGTTAAGCATCTATCCATGCATTCATCTGTTATTATCTGATCTATTTCTTTTATTAGGCTTTGGTGCTGCTAGGTTAAACAAGGTTAAAACGTAGCACAGACAGGAAGTGAGTCAGACTGACTAAACGCATGATCAGTGTTGTTTTCTTCTGATTAGACCAGGCTTCTGACTTTCACTGCCAACATTCCCCTTTCTTACATATTTAGTCAGAGGGAGAACTGGGAAATTCTCAGCCTGTCACAGGATGATGTTCTAGACATGGTGTGAGACAGAGTAGTAGACTGTCTGTCTGTCTGTCTGACTGGGATTGTCTGTCTGACTGACTGGGATTGTCTGTCTGCAGTGATGTAAGAGATGCCCTGCTTGGACAAGGGAACAAGCTGTAGTAACCGTACTAATAACAGGTCACCTAAACTCAAACACAGAAGGTTTCCTGTTAGACTGGGTCAGATCTTGGAAACACCTATTTAAAACGAGACAAACCAGTGTTCAGATATGTGCATGCAGGGTATTTATCAAAGGATGAATGTAGCGATGCTCAGGTAAGGTGTTCCAGTAAGAGGTTCCCAGCTGAACATCTCTCTGGCGCAGGCAGGAAACCCCCACCCATGATGGGAAGGGGGGGGGGGGGGCTGGCTCCTATAGGTCCATTAGGAGCCATCAGGCCTCAGATGGCTTCCCACAGCTTGTAATCAGTGGAGGGGGATCTTTTCCAGGCAAACAGCCTGGGGTGTGGAAGATCTTGTGTACACCTGGAGCGGAGCGAGGGAGCAGTGCTGAAGCAGTGCTGGCAGAAGCACTCTGAGGTTCTGGCTGGACTCTGGCTTGACATTAAGACGTCAAAGAAAGCCATCGACGCCAGCTACCCCAACTTCAACTAATAATGATCTCCAGTTCCCAGTCTAGAGTCTAGCTCCTCTTTCAAGTCAACTAGAGAGTGTCTGCTTTTTTTGGGAATTCCCTCAGTCTGTGGTGGGAAATTCCCATTATTTTCGGATACACAAGAGATTAAAGGCCATATCTATCCATTCTGTGTTTGGATGTCAGGCACACAGAGAAAAAAAACAGTTTTTCTTAAATCTATGAGGGGGTACAGGGACAGATCTAAGGAACAGCACATTATGAAAAGCTGTTGGCGTCAGCAGCAGATTCTCTGTCATTTGACTGCAGATTCATAGTTGGGTTCTTTCTGAGAAAAGGTCTCTGAGAATAGAAGAGGGATGTGTGACCTAATTGTTTCCACTCTATAGTGAGGTGGGCGGTTTGGGTGTTGAATAGCATTTACAGATCTATATGTGTGTTCGAGGGGGGAGTCCCCTCACCCTAGGAGCCCACCATGACTTTACCCAAGGCAGCATGCGGATGGTTAAAGTGACTGTCAAACTTGGGTCGGCCTACATAGGCACACTCTGAAACTCCCTGATCACCTGACAGCTCAGGGGCCACAGAACCTCTATGCAAATGTTGAAGCACCATGGGAACTTACTGACGGTTATCAAACATGTCCCTCAGGACCCTGCGTCATCTCACAACTCTAATTTGGCTGATCTAAGGTCTCCAAAACCTCATGGCTTTTCTCTTATTCAACTTCAAGTCGTGTTTGACACAGGTTGACCCCATTTTTCTTGTAAAATGTTCTAAGTGCTACTTAAAACCAAGGCATGATGAGCTTTGATGTTCTAGTAGTTCCACAGCCAGGTCAAGTGGTTGGGCTGCCTACTGTACTATTCAGTAGGTTCCTTTACAAGAATAAACTGAAATATTCCATCTCTATGGAATGTGTAAGACTGTAAGTAATGACAGGAATGACAAGAAACATTTAAAAGAAAGATCTTAGTCCTGAGTGATCTCCACAGTCTACACACATTCCTCTCATAAGGTTGACACACACACACACGCACACAAATACCTTTAGTGCTTCACCTACCCACTCTTTCAACTTTTAAAAGAACCACTCGCTTAATTCTAGGACAAACGACACCCACCACAACAGATCCTTAACTTCATGTACTTTCCTCCTTGGATTGAGGTCTGGCCTTGAGAAAACTGATTCTGATTCAGCTGAAACTAGAACTAGTGCGTGATTGGTCGAGTCTGACCCCTGCCAGTGTTCACTTCAGCCAGAGGACAGCTGGGAATGTTGCAGACTCTACAGCAGGCCCTTTCACACTACTCAGGGAAGGGGGTTTCCATCCTGTCCACACACACACATACACACACACACACACTCAGTGTTTCAGCTGTGGTCAGAGGCACATGGTCTTTACCGTTACTCTACACAAGCAGATCCACCCGCTCACATGCACAGACACTTCATCAGCTTTTTAGAGATTATCTGATGTGTGAACCAAATACACACACACACACACAAACACATCATTACACACGTACACAAACACATCATTACACATGCACACAAACACATCATTACACACACACACATTTCATTACACATGCACGCACACAAACACATCATTCCCACCACAATCATTCTGCTTCTTTCTCTCCTCCCCACCTACTCAGAACCAACAGTTACCTTAGTGACTAGCCTCACACAGCCTCCCTAAGATCGGATTTCACTGAATAATGGGACACCATGTGAAACAGGCGAACACGAAACTTTTATTATTATAAAAATAAATAATTTGTGATAAACAGTAAGGGATATTGTGACGTTTCATAGAACTGAGCTAAAACATTGTCAGTCATGATTCAGCTGAAAAAAAAACATGTTCTCCTGCTTTTTCAGTACATAACGGAGTGTTATGGAATGTCTTGCCAGATAGTAATGTGTTCGGGGCAAGAATTATGAATCGTTTTGGTTTTCACTGTTATGTGCCAGTCTCTAGAACAACACGGATCAAATAAATTAGACATAATACTGTGATTTAACTCTGTGTACAGATTACTCTGTACAGCAGCTGGATCAAAAAATCTAAACTGAAAGTAAACTGAATAGATAAATTACATACTCAAAATTATCAATAAAACATGTACAGCTAATAGCACCATATTAAGAATAAAATCTAAATCTTTAACCAGAGGAAAGCTTATGTATTAAAACTCAGTTAATTTATAATCTGCGCATTAAGTAATATAATTTGGTATAAAATAAGGATGATGTGCAACATGGTCATGATTTAATGCAGAGAATATTGCATATTTTATACTGCATTGACATCCACTAAACAGCTCTGCATTTTTGGAGGTCCATCTTATGTAACATAGTGGGACTGCAAAATAAAACATTTCTACCAAAATTGTAACAAGACCCTGCACACACAGTCAGTTCTTATTCAACATTTCAAAAGTCCAAAAAGTTCAGCCCCATTTAGTGTTTTTCTCCAGTGCTCAGCTTTCGTCAGGTCAGTATGAGGTTCCACACGTGTCTCTTCATGTTTCACAGCCTGGCACACTCCTCACAGTGGTTCAGATACTCTGTCGCCTGGTTCTCGTCAAACGTTGTGAAGCATCTTGGGCACTGTAGTTCTGACAGACCCCGGCTCTGTAGTTCTGTCAGTCCTCTGCTCTCCATCCAGGCTGGGACAAGCATCTCTGTCTGTGCTGCTGTTGATTGGCCCGTCTGCTGCTTGGCAACCGGCAGGTCCGTGCTAGTCCTTAACAATGATTGGGCCGTGTCCATCCGACGATGAGGTGAGACTCGGGCTCCTGTGTGAACTCTGCATGAGGCTGTGACATCCTTACCACGACTCTGTCAAAGACACAGATCCACATTCAGACTGACCACTACATGCGTCATCTTAATGTTGCCTAGTCTGTTTTCCTAGTGGCATTAAAGTTTGAATATGTTATCCAGCCTGACTAAGGTCCCCTTGTGTGTTTGCAAGATACGTTTTTCAGATTCAGAATACTTTATTAATCCCCTAGGGGGAAACTCCTTAGCAGCAACGGCACACAGTCTAGCAATAGCACACAGGGGTAAAGGTGTGAGGTAAAAGATTAGAATAGTGCACACAGGGATAAAGGGGTGGGGGTAAATAGGTAATGCACACAAGGAGGGAAAGGCTGGGATAAATGATTATGTACAGGATAGGATGTCTATGTCCACTCCGGTCCATGTTGTGTGAGATCTGGCAGCTAGTGCTATTCTAAGGCCTCACCTGTGCATGAAGCTGCTGCTGTAGGCGAGACACTTCCTCCTTCAGATCCTGGATCGTACCCTGCGCTCTCTCTCTGTCCGCACGCTCAGACCTGAAGTCCTCGGTATAAATAAGAACCTGGAACAGTTCATGAGAGGGAGGGATGACATCAGGTGTGGTTCTATCCATGTGGGGTTCTACCCACGTGTGGTTCTGTTATCATATCACGGGGAAGAACGCAAGTCTGGGTTCATGTTCCAAAACACTGGAATATGTTGCGTTTTAAGAACTGCAGAGAGAAAGAAAGCAGAATAGTTTCATATATAAGACACTGACCTGTTGCTCCAGTGTTTGAATACGTTCCTTGGTTTTGCTCCTCATGCTCTCCAAGTCTCTTCCAAGTCTCCCACAGTCTCTCATCTTCTCTTCCAGTAAGCCATTAAGCCTGGCTATCTCCTTCTTGAACAACCCGCTACTGGGTGAGGCCAAGCCAGGCACGTGGCCTGATCCAGAGCCTCCAGGCACCAGGCCTGATCCAGAGCCTCCAGGCACCAGGACTGATCCAGAGCCTCCAGGCACCAGGTCTGATCCAGATCCTCCAGGCACCAGGCCTGATCCAGATCCTCCAGGCACCAGGCCTGATCCAGAGCATCCAGGCACCAGGCCTGATCCAGAGCCTCCAGGCACCAGGCCTGATCCAGAGCCGGCCCTAGGCCCTGCACCTTCTACTGGTCTAGTGCTGGAGGTAGTCTGGGCGCTGGACTCCTTCAGTCGCTGGCACAGTCCTCGGACATACTCTTCCCTGCTCGCATCGTATTTCTGCCACTTAGCATTCAGACCTTCAACCTGGGAAGAAGAACAGGATAGTCATTTCATTCTGTATGCCAAGGCTTTTCTGGTTGGACCACTCTAATTTGCATGCTATGGTTCATTCATCGTTAGAGATGAACCTGTTCTTACATGAGCCACGTTCTGTTTCAGCTGTCTGTTCTGCTCCTGAAGCTTTCTGATCAGAGCTTCCTGAGACGCGTCTGTTATCTTCAGGAACACAAAACAAACCTCAACGTGAATGAAACGTCTTTCTGAGAATTCCAGAAACAATGAATGCTAGTTGTGTTTATATCTGGCAGATGTGCAGAACATGGGACATGTTCGTAGATGACTGTCTCCAGTTTCTAAATGAATCTAAACCTCCCCACTCTTTATTATACATTTTACATTTATTCATTTGGCAGACGCTTTATCCAAAGCGCTTTTATCCAAAGCGACTTACATTAAGTACAGGGACATTCTCCCTGAAGCAAGTAGGGTGAAGTGCCTTGCCCAAGGACACAACATCATATAGCCACAGCCAGGGTTCGATCTCACAACCTTCCGATCATGAGCCCAACGCCTTAACCCACTGAGCCATCTGCCCCCTATACACGGCTTTACTAATAAAATGCACAGTGGGTTTGACTTATCATGGAAAAATCAATACATATGGCAAATATGAGTGATTATTAATAGGAAAGTCACTAAATGTGTTGACATGGAATTATTCTATTTTTCACTCACAAATTCAGCAGATCAGGGAAACAAAACATCAAAGGTCCCTGGTGACATTATAACAAGTTCCAGTTGAAAGTCTTTTCTAACTGGGTCTGCTATGACTCCTATATTCCCCACCTGCTCTCCTCTCTGCTGCTTGTGTTCCTCCTCCATCATCAGTCCCTTCTTCTCTGTCTCCAGTCTCCCCAGCAGATCCTTGCACACCCTGACAGTGGCTGCCAGCTGTGCCCTCAGCTGTTCTGCCTCCTCCATCAGGGAGCTGCACAGCACAGCTCTGGTGGCCTGGGATCGATCCCTCTCCTCCAGGGTTACCTGCAGCCTGCGGATCTCCTGGTCCTTCTCATGATCTGGTTGGAGGGTGACAGTCTCTAGCTCTCTCTCCTTCTCTCTCAGTTGCTGCTTCAACCTCTGAATCTCCTGCAGGCAGAGAGGGAGAATGAGAAATGGGGGGAGATAGAGAGGGAGGGAAATAGGGAGAGAGAGATTAATGGAGGAAGAGATGGAGAGAGAGGAGAGTGATGGGGAGAAATATAGAGTGAGGAGGTGGGGAGCAGTATGAAGACTCTAGCTTCAGGTAATGTCAGTCTCACCAGGTAGACCCTCTACTAGGTACAGTACATAGTTTGCCTCTTGTGGGGTTTGAACATGAATTGTCTGTGTTGTTCTTGGTAAAGTAGAAGAAAGAATTGTTGTAGTCTTGACAGTCAGTAAAAGAACGTTGCACCTGCAGACACTAAGGAAGAGGAGTGTAGCTGGTACAACAACACACACACACACACACACACTGAGGGAACAGGAGTGTAGCTGGTACAACAACAACACACACTGAGAGAACAGGAGTGTAGCTGGTACAACAACACACACACACACACACACTAAGGAACAGGAGTGTAGCTGGTACAACAACACACACACAGAGAACAGGAGTGTAGCTAGTACAACAACACACACACACACACACACATTAAGGAACAGGAGTGTAGCTGGTACAACAACACACACTGAGAGAACAGGGGTGTAGCTGGTACAACAACAACACACACTGAGAGAACAGGAGTGTAGCTGGTACAACAACACACACTGAACTTGTGGCTCTGAATCCATTTGAGTCCGTTTCACACACAAAAACTAGGCCTTTCTGTAAAATATGACTTTGGATCACTCATTACATGCAGACAAGTATACTGACAAAGGTTTTCCTAATCGAAGAATGTCAACACATCTACACAAACTACTTGACAGTTATGATGAAACACAAGAATTTTGTCAAATCTGGACAAACTCGCCAAATTTTCGTAATTAATATCCTGTTGGGATCTACTATTATGCTCATCTTAGCTTGGCTATAGAGCTATCGTTGTTGTATAGGGAAAGATGTCATGTCATAAATTATTGTAATTTAACAATTTTAACGCATTAGCTATACATACATGAAAATACAATAAATAAAAAAACAATAGACTTACCAGTTACAAAAGAAATATATTTACATACGAGTTACACGTTACTTTTCCTGCATTATCTATTTTCCATGCATGACATAATTCAGATAATAAGACAGTAAATAATACTTACTTGTTGATTCAACTCAGCTTGATGGGACACGTTCACCTGTGTCTGGTGAAATTGTTGCTTTATTTTGCAGATTTCTTTACATAAACTTTCAATTAAGCACGTGGATGGTCCAATCACTACTGATTCTTGTCCCTCGACATTAATGTCCACTCTTTCATATTTACCTAATCTTGCTTTAAGATCAGCAATTAAATGGTCCTTTTGGATAATCTGTTTATTCAAAGTATCCATTTGTTGTCGCGTTTCGTGATAAAATGTGTTCAAAGTATTACAACTCCGGATTTTAACTTTCAACGAATCGTTGTCCACATTTATTCCATCCATAGCAGCGAGGATTTCCGAAGATGACAGTTTTAGATCAAGAAGACAGAAGTCAGCAAATGTTTTCAATATTCCATTATTTAGTGTCCAATGTTCGTGCTTCGGGAGTTCTTCGCTAATAATAAGTCCAAATCCTTTCTAAATTAAAGAAGTAGGTGAACAAGTTAAGGGATGTGTCGCATCTCAGTTTCTAAATGTTAATATTCCTCCTGTTCAGGGGGTTTCCTGGTGGGGAGTTCCCCTGTAGTTCTACTCTGCCTGATAGGTCTGGTAAATGAGCCACTCCTTTGTTCAGTGATTTTTCTTTCTTTCTGAGACATTTCTATTATGATCGTCATTTATGAAAACTTCCACATTATTTATATTAAAGCTGAAGTGCCTGTCTGTGTATTTAAACCTCAGGGACCTTGGTCCATGTTATTGTTAGTCAGCAGCGTGACGTCACTTCACACCAAGTTTGGCTTCAACTGAAAAATCCGGTTGTCAACTAAAATGCCACGCAAGTTGTACATATTTGAGGATATAATGTCTAACCACTCGTTAAATTCCACTGTTTGTATACGTTCGCAGTTCACATAAAAAGTCCATTACTAAAATATAACGGTATGTTAAACGGTACAAAAACTATTGGCCAGTACGGGGATCGAACCCGCGACCTTGGCGTTATTAGCACCACGCTCTAACCAACTGAGCTAACCGGCCGATGACGAAGTAGTCGATAATAAAAGTATATCTCTAAAATATCTTTATTGTATTTTCATTTTTTAGCGCTTGAATAGTGTTTTCGATGCATTTTTTATGTTTCGTGAATCGCGAAAATCGGGAACTTAATATTATCGGTATGTTTTGATTTATTTTCTTTATTTTCTCTCTTTTTTATTTTATCGCAGCCTCACTTTTCATATCATATATTTTATACAGCTCCACAACGTGCTGCCTGCAGTTTAACGATGAAGTGATTATCTTCTGACTCCTGGACCACCTGGCAGCAACACCTGGATCCAAATCAAAACGGCAGATAGAAACTGATCAAAGAAAGCGCACGCGTAGCTCCAAAGTACTAAATTAAAAAAAGTTGTATAAATTGACGCGTCCAAATGTTATAAGATGACTAGCTGCATTTTCCCTCAAAACAACAAATGAAGATGACAAAACGGCCGGTAAGATAATGTTAAGATACTTAACAGTGCACCAAGCTAGCACTGACTGTGTCTGTAAAGTACCATCATGGATCCAATGGTTTCTATCCAGCAGCAGCATCTGTTCCCAGTGAAGAGCCCCAGGCCCAGGAACCTTACCGAGCTGTTCCCAGTGAAGAGGCCCAGGAACCTTACCGAGCTGTTCCCAGTGAAGAGGCCCAGGAACCTTACCGAGTTGTTCCCAGTGAAGAGGCCCAGGAACCTTACCGAGCTGTTCCCAGTGAAGAGGCCCAGGAACCTTACCGAGTTGTTCCCAGTGAAGAGCCCCAGGCCCAGGAACCTTACCGAGCTGTTCCCAGTGAAGAGCCCCAGGCCCAGGAACCTTACCGAGCTGTTCCCAGTGAAGAGCCCCAGGCCCAGGAACCTTACCGAGCTGTTCCCAGTGAAGCTCCAGACATGAACCAACCCACCACAATGGACAGGTAGGATTGGCTTTGGAGGATGTGAGTCACTCTGTCACTGAGTACTGTAGTCTAGACTGTGGTCAGTCTCACTCTGTCACTGAGTACTGTAGTCGAGACTGTGGTCAGTCTCACTCTGTCACTGAGTACTGTAGTCTAGACTGTGGTCAGTCTCACTCTGTCACTGAGTACTGTAGTCTAGACTGTGGTCAGTCTCACTCTGTCACTGAGTACTGTAGTCTAGACTGTGGTCAGATTCACTCTGTCACTGAGTACTGTAGTCTAGACTGTGGTCAGTCTCACTCTGTCACTGAGTACTGTAGTCTAGACTGTGGTCAGTCTCACTCTGTCACTGAGTACTGTAGTCTAGACTGTGGTCAGTCTCACTCTGTCACTGAGTACTGTAGTCTAGACTGTGGTCAGTCTCACTCTGTCACTGAGTACTGTAGTCTAGACTGTGGTCAGTCTCACTCTGTCACTGAGTACTGTAGTCTAGACTGTGGTCAGTCTCACTCTGTCACTGAGTACTGTAGTCTAGACTGTGGTCAGTCTCACTCTGTCACTGAGTACTGTAGTCTAGACTGTGGTCAGTCTCACTCTGTCACTGAGTACTGTAGTCTAGACTGTGGTCAGATTCACTCTGTCACTGAGTACTGTAGTCTAGACTGTGGTCAGATTCACTCTGAATTTCCCACTTTTCAAGAATGACACATCTCACACACACGCACACACACACGCACACACACACGCACACACACACACACACACACACACATCACATTCTCTTTTCTAAACTGTGTAATATCCAGTTTTTACCAAGGTTTGTTCATTTTATTCAGATGATTTCAATGATTTCAACTGATTTTTAACCAGTCAGAATGAACAAATGAAAGGAAGAACTACAGAAACAACACACATTGTTTAACCATATTTTATTAATCTTCGGTAATTACATAATATGTACTCTATTTGATGTTCGCTTGCTAGCTTAATAGATGCTTCTGAATTGTACAGTACAAATGCATTTCATAAAAATATTTACAAGCAGTGGAGAGAACGGGCTGCCCCTTCCGTAGTTCAAAATATTGTATCTTTTTTTTCTTCCTTAAATAATCATAAAGTGCTTGTTACTCGATACGCGCAGTCACACTCAATTTATTTGCTAAAATCTAACTCTTATTTATTTCTTTTAAAACTGTAGGTCAACATCACAACTGAATTATTTACACAAACTCTTAACAAATCAAATAAATATGGTGCTCAAGCCATTTGTGTTGTGTTGTGCAAACAAATGTAACCGTTTAGAAGTTGACCCTTGACCTCCGGGATGCGGAGGGACTCACCTGTGTGCTGTGAATGGTGAAGCGTACAGCAGAGTAGCTACATCAATAAACATGTGAACAAGTGAAGCATTCTTTTTCATAATGTGTATATACTATGAAATTAACAAGAAAATAGTTGCAGAGGTATACTTATCAACTGCAGGTTTTAAACAGGTTTTTATAACAATTTATAATCACTGTATTAGTCCAGCAACGTTATGTCCTGAGAATGTTTGGTCAAGGGAAGAGCCCATAGGAGCTTCCTCCAGTCAACAGAATTCCAGCATTTATTCTCTTTCTCTGTGTACAATGTCGGGACACTATAGTAGTTGAATAGGGTTAGGACATGCAAACATCTCTCGGTCTTTTTCTAAACCAAGTCTTACTCCTTATAAGGGGTTTTGATTTGTTTGTATTTATACATTCAAGATATTCTAGAAAGTATAGGACCAGAGATCAACCAGGGCTTCTATTGGCTCCAGTCCTGTTCTCTTACCAGTCAGTTGTAACAGTACTGAGTCAGCAGCTATCGAGACATCGACAAACAAGAGCTATGACATCTGTGTTGTCCTGTTAAAGTGAACATTGGTTCAAAAGAGAGAGCTAAAGCATTGTAGACTTTTCAGACTTAGTAGAAGACAGTTACAGTAGTGTAGTTTTACCTGACTGTCTATGTCAGGACAGAGATGACAGTAACCTCCCCCCCCCCCCCTCCCTCCATCTGCTCAGGGAGAACTTAAACTGAATATGAAATGCTTTCCAAGTGAAATTGCTCACTTGTGACAGAATTCAACGACAGTCATTCAGAAATCCTCCCCTTTCCTTCAGGAGTCCCTGGACTGGTGTTAGTGTCTCCATGCCTCTTATTCCTCTATCACATCACTGCCAACCGCTGTCAGTGTCACAGTCCGTCACATGACAAAGATGGAACGATAGCAAGAAACGCAACAAAACACAAGCATGAAAAGTCAACCTTCCTCTTCCTCTGCTGAGTTTGCTTGTCTTCTCTCTTCCTCGTTGATGTGAATGTTTAGTCTTTATGTCTATGATGAAGAGGAGGTGGATGTTGAGCTGTGTTTCTTTTGATTAACCAAGTCTATGTAGAGTTCAGAGCGCAGGAAGCGGGGGTAGGAGTCCTTCTCCATCAGGCTGTAAATCCTCCGCTGCGCCACATCGAAGCAGGAGCGCGTCACATTCTGCAGGTTGTCTTTGGTGTGCTCTCTGGTGTAGGAATCTAAGTTCACCTGCAGAAGGACAGAAAAAAACCTGTTTAATTGGAGTCAGTCCCTAATGAGGGTAATTGTTTCAGAACATTTGACTTGGGGCTGGTTTGCCCTTGCAGAAGTCATCCAATTAGCTCACTTCTAAATCAGTTCCCTATAGTGTCTTATCATGTTAGCCATCACAGCCATCACAGCCATCACAGCCATCACAGCCATCACAGCCATCACAGCCATCACAGCCATCACAGCCATCACAGCCATCACAGCCATCACAGCCATCACAGCCATCACATTCATCACATTCATCACATTCATCACTTCCATACTACATCTTTTTCCAGGACAAAGTAATGGATTGCATCTGTCCTGGAGTCTGTCAGGAACAGGAAATATTACCCAGACTTACCTCTTTACATGACTGGATGGCAATATATTCTGAATATATTTTCTTGGCCTTTGACACCATCTTGGATTGTGACTTGATTTTCTTGTAATCCTCACAAGCCAACCAGAATTCCAGGTTTTCCTCACTGAATTCTGTACGCAGGAAACCTCTGAAAGCTGCCAGCCCATCTGAATGACAGGAAAAAGAAATCCATGTTAGCTGATCTCAGAGCAGATCTTCATGGAGACATTAAGGGAAGCGCCTAGAACAGGGGTAGGTGTGCTAGAGTAGGGAAACCTTCAGGACTATGGCTCTCGAGGACCAGGGTTCGCTACCCCTGGCCTAGAATATAATAAAGACACCGTCTGTTGAGTCACAGAGGTGCAGATCTGCAGTCTCAGATCAAAACTCAAAACTCATTTTTTCATGTGACTTCAGCAGTGTTTTGCACAGCAGCATTTTAAAATATATATCCAATTAATACAGACAATTTTCTTCACTGATGTTCCAGTCAAGTCAACTTTGTCAACAAGAATGCCTGAAAATTATGATTCAATACAATAAAAAAATATACATCAATTTAATGAATTAATAGTATTTGGTTTGTTTTTGTTAGTGGTGCGTTTTTTTTTAATACAAATTATATATTTTTTAGATCTTTGCCACTCAAATAGATAATTTATTGCCACTGCCAGTGTAGCAATAAATTAGTGAAAGGCAATATTTTGAAATGACAATAAGAAATGTATATTGTTTTAGATACCACAAAAAACATTGTGTCCAAACACGGACAAAAATATCCACCCTTCGACCACTGCGTAAATCTAGAATCATACTTCTATTTAGGTCAAGGTCCCATTTCTGGTTATGCTTTGACTCTCATAAACAATAAAAACTATTCATTCATCCAGTCATTCATTCAAATATAACAACATTCTGTTTGACCCTCTCCAGTAAAAAAAAAACTCTCAATAACCTCTAGACCCCTGGGGGGTTGGGGGGGGGGGGGGGGGGTGGCTAGCAGCAGTAGACATGGCTAGCAGCAGTAGCACTGCCTCAACAAATAGGTTATAGACATTCAATTAAACATGATAATTTATCTTTACAGTTCGTAAAACAACTCACATTTATGTACCAAGAGCTTGTCCAGGGACTCCCCCCATTTGAGAGCCTCTTCTGGTGTAGGTCTGCAGAGAGAGGCAGAGTGGGTCTTTAACAAGACCCTGTCAAGCAGGTGTCTCATACTGTGATGTGAGACTCTGCTGGACCAGAGAGAGAAGAGAGGGGATGTTTTCTCTAGTATTCCTGTTTATATTCCTCCTTCCCTTTCTTGTAGTTGTTTCTTCTCATTGTTGTAGCAGACAGTTGTGGTGCCATGTGTGTGTGTGTGTGTGTGTGTGTGTCTGCCTGCCTCTGCAGTGGGTAGCTTTTATCCTACTTCTCACAGCAGCTCATTGGCCAGGATGGGAGGGGAGTGAAGGAGCCAATGAGGAGGGGTGTTTCATTAAGGCACCACTCTCTCTGCCCCATCTCTCTGCCAGCTTTCCTATTCTGAGAAAAATCAGACACATTACCTATGAAATCTGGGAGCGTTATTGACGGGAGTGTTTATCTGAACCAAACAATCTTCAATATTTAAAGATTCAAGCAAATTATTTTGTGTTACAAGTAAACAGTATAACACAATCTAGAAAAAATAATGTGGAATGAACATGAGCACAAGGCTGAGATTTAATTGATGATGTTCAGATGGATGTTCATGTTTCCTTCTCCTCTGTCTCATCTACTGTCTCTACAGTCACATAGATGCTATCAGCTTCACTGAGCTAAGCACCACATGCTAATATTACTGTACACAGCTTTTGTAATCTATAGATGACCTACGGTCTGTATAAAACTCCATCTTGTTTATCAGATAGGATGGCTAACGTTTAAATGAGAGAGTGACCTCAACATTAACACTAGATTCAACTACTGAATAATTTAACTCCTTTATTCACTAAATAGATTCAGCCTGCATCAACTGGAATGGACTGATGGTAATGAATCCATTTATCCATTCAAATCAGATTCAGATTTCAATCCAGCTGCAGTTCCACCTTCTTCACTTCTTTTCTTTATTTCATTTCCCACTTTTCAAGCTTCCCTCTTTCCTCCTCTGCTACACCAACTCATCTGTTTCTGCTCAAACATTAGCTGGGCTGAGATCCAGGAAGTAGACAAACAAACATGTAAACACACAGCATCTTGTGCAGTCACTTACTTTACTGACTTGATTTTGTCCAACTTTCCAGCTGAATTGCTTGCTGGAGATTCAGTTCTCCTCCTCAGGAAAGCCAGCCGGTTCTTCATGTCTTTGGCCCTGAGAGAGGGAGGGACAAAGAAAACACTGATGTATGGAGAGACAAAGGTAGGTAGAGAAAGAAAGGACCAAGAAAGATATGCAGAAGAAGATAAGATTTTTGTGGAAAAATTTAAACATAAAGAGAACCATGGATGAATTGATAATATATCATAAGCAATGGAGCTTGATTATCCTAAAAATAACCCCAAACAATTCAGTCCAAATGAGAAGAAACAGTTAAGTTTAAATATCACTCCAATGCTCCAAATCAAATCCAAATGAAAAATCCAGAAGAGCAGAAATGATTGCCAGGTACATTTTACACGTTAGCAGGATATCTGAGAGCGAAGAGGTAACTTCTTTCCAGGAGGAGGGTTGTGACTGCTGAGTTTTTCCCTCTTAATTCTATTTTAGTTGTTAAAGCTGCTATAACTCTGTGTCCTCTCTGTCTATCTCTGACAGCTTTCTAGGTAATGAGTGAGCGTTGCTGAGGAGGGGAAGGAGGAGAGTCTACAGTGCTGTGAGCGCTCACGCCACTCAAGGTACCCTGGAGAGGGACAGGGGAGATGTAGTGTGAGCTAACCCGGGGCCACAATACCCCAGAGATCAGACACTGGGCAGAGCATCACCCATCTTCAGAACCCCCCACCCCCTCCCCCCCTCGCCCACCCACCCCACCCACACACACCCACACACACAGCACTCAATCCTCCCCAAAGGTTGTGCACACCAACCCTAGTTCTCAAATTATACCGTAGAATCTACGACAGCATCTACAATAGCCTCACCTGACTCCATGTGACCCTGTTGGGATCTGACCTCAAGAAACCCATTTCCTGGTTTGATTTCCATCGAGCCACTGGGAGGGTCACATTGGGAGGTTTGCTTCTGTCGTGCTTCCTCTCTGCTCACGTTGCTCTGTAGCAGGAAACAGTTAAATCCTCTGGCCAGTGAAGAAGGATAGAGATACACTAACCTGCGTAAGAAGCTCTGTACTACACAAGATAGTTATTGTAGAAGCAAAACAAAGAGAGGAATTTGTAACGATGATATAAATAATTTGGTAACTGAATGTGGCCATACCAGTTAGTAATACTCACATGAAAGACTCAGTCTGATCTTATACATATATATGTATTTAGCTGGATATATAGCCGGGGAAAGAATGAATCCTTATTCATTCTATGCATATTAGATATTTATTGCTGTGTAACTGTAAAACACTTCCTTGTTTTTTTCCATCATTGGCCCATTTTTTGTATAAAACCATCTTTCCCCAAATTTGAAATGCCATGAAATCCTAACAATGTTACAGTCTGTATTATATTGCACTCATCTGTATTTTTAGATGGCTTTGAGGGTTGCACAAGACAAAAAACACAAAAGACACACAGGAAAACCCCAGAAGAATATTTGCAAGGCCACATAAGTTGTTAATATCACATCCTGGTTTCGATACTATAGTATAATTCCACACTCCACTGCGTGTGGAAACCATGAGTCAACGTAATGTATTGACAAGTCTAAAAACAGTGGTTTGAAAAGGTGAAGCTAGAATAGTGCGCACTGACACCGTGTGGTGGACTGTGGTACTGCATGTGAAGGGCTGCTCCACTGTCAGCAAATTAATGTCAATTCAACTGAAGAAGTTGATTATTTTTTTCCTTGAAATGAAATTATAGCAGGCTTGGTCTTGATATGTAGATTACATATGATCATATGCACACACAAAAAAACACTGGACCAGTCTTCAGTGATATTCATAGCTAACCCAGTGGAGGGAGTTATGAAGGGAGAGGGTTATATCAGAGTGGTCATTTAGGAGTGTGTGATGTAGTCTGATGTGGTCTGATGCCATTGCCTGTCATTGGCATCACATCTGACGCATGTTCTAGTGTTGGTGTGTTCATCTCCTTCCTTGCATGTCTGTAAATCTGAAAATGTTAAACCTCAATTACCTCAATTATCTCAGGAAGGTATTCCCATGTAACCTGGTTCACATTACTGACTATAATAGCCCAGGGTTATTCCTGGTGCTGGAGAACAGGGCCACGTTCCCAGGGAACAACACTAAGAATACTGAGAGCAGAGCGTCATGCAGACAGGAGATGGAGACTGCACTGAGGAAGTGAGTCATGTGGCTGAGCGGTAAGGGAGGCGGGCTGGTAATCAGAAGGCTCCAAGTTCAATTCCTGGCCGTGCCAACATGACGGTGTGTCCTTGGGAAAGACACTTCACCCTACTTACCTTGCTGTAGCTTGCTCTGGATAAGAGCATCTGCTAAATGACTCAAATGTAAATGACTGACTGACATTTAAAAACCAAACAAACATTTGCTTGTTTAGTTTAGTTCAAGAGATCCGACATCCTGTCTGAATATCTTAGATAATCAGAAGGAAAATCAAGACAACTACTGGATCAAGGAAACACATTCCCAACATTATTCTTTATAGCCTTTTCATCAGAGAGTTTGGTCCAGTCCAGTACAGTACAGTCTGGTCCAGTATAGTACAGTACAGTCCAGTATGGTCCAGTATAGTACAGTGCAGTACACTCTGGTCCAGTACAGTACAGTACAGTGCAGTCTGGTCCAGTACAGTACAGTGCAGTCTGGTCCAGTACAGTGCAGTCTGGTCCAGTACAGTGCAGTCTGGTCCAGTACAGTCTGGTCCAGTACAGTACAGTGCAGTCTGGTCCAGTACAGTACAGTCTGGTCCAGTACAGTGCAGTCTGGTCCAGTACAGTCTGGTCCAGTACAGTACAGTGCAGTCTGGTCCAGTACAGTACAGTGCAGTCTGGTCCAGTACAGTACAGTGCAGTCTGGTCCAGTACAGTCTGGTCCAGTACAGTACAGTGCAGTCTGGTCCAGTACAGTCTGGTCCAGTACAGTACAGTGCAGTCTGGTCCAGTACAGTCTGGTCCAGTACAGTACAGTGCAGTCTGGTCCAGTACAGTCTGGTCCAGTACAGTACAGTGTAGTCTGGTCCAGTACAGTACAGTGCAGGACAGTGGAGCCCTGAGGACCAGGCTGGAGAACCACTGCTCTAGACTGAGGAAGAGAGAGAGAGAGTGTTATGTTCTCTAGACTCTGAGGAAGAGAGAGAGAGTGTTATGTTCTCTAGACTGAGGAAGAGAGAGAGAGAGTGTTATGTTCTCTAGACTCTGAGGAAGAGAGAGTGTTATGTTCTCTAGACTGAGGAAGAGAGAGAGAGAGTGTTATGTTCTCTAGACTCTGAGGAAGAGAGAGAGAGTGTTATGTTCTCTAGACTGAGGAAGAGAGAGAGAGAGTGTTATGTTCTCTAGACTCTGAGGAAGAGAGAGAGAGTGTTATGTTCTCTAGACTCTGAGGAAGAGAGAGAGTGTTATGTTCTCTAGACTCTGAGGAAGAGAGAGAGAGTGTTATGTTCTCTAGACTCTGAGGAAGAGAGAGAGTGTTATGTTCTCTAGACTGAGGAAGAGAGAGAGAGTGTTATGTTCTCTAGACTCTATAGACGTCTTAACTGACCTCTCCTGAATCTCATTTGACTTGCTGAGTGGAGGGTCCCTTGTCACACCAGAGCTAAAACTGTCTCAGGTGTACATTAACTGCAACTTCTAACTGGAGATTTGGCCTTTTCCTCTCCTAATCAGCCTGGATTTCAGGAATAGACTGCCCATGTGGTCTGTGTGGTGTGTAAGATGAGTTGGAAATAGATGCTTTTTTTGTTTCAAGCCAAAGAAACACAGATTGTGCTGTTTAAAAAAGGAAGCACTAACAAATGTTATGTCTTTGTCTTGAATGATTTCTCAATGTAAATATTACAGTCCCAGAGTTTTGCCTTTAGTCAGTCTGAAACAAAGTACCAGACTTAAAATCAAATCAACATTTCTTTGTATAGCCCTTTTTACAAGCAATGTCACAGAGGGCTTCACATATGCCCATAGAACTGCCCCTCAACCAACCTAAACCCTCAAGAAAGACAAGGAAAAACTCCCAGAAAAACTCACTAGGGAGAAAAAATCGAAGAAACCTTGGAAGGAGTAATTCAGTGAGGGATCCCCTCCTCCAGGGACTATTGGGGAAAGTGAAGAGCAGAACACAGGCTAAACAGTTATTTCTCTAGAGAGAGGGGATAAATTGTTGAAACATCAATACTCAATGCTCAACTTGGGTCTTAGGTAGCACAAAGTCAATTTAGGCAGCCACTGGGCTTGGGCCAGGGGGCTCCATCAGGGAGACTGACGTCCGACTGGCGACCAGAACCAGAGTTGGAAGACCATCTCAGATCGATGTCCACTGGCACCAAGTCCAACATTGGCCAATGACCACGCATGTGTAGAGAGCTCAGTCCCCCCATACCAAAGGGAGGTATAGAGGGGAGGACAGTGAGACGGAGGAGAGGAGATGTTAGAGAGTGCAAGGAACAGCTAACAGTTATAGCAATATTCAGAATGAGGTCCCCACCGGTCAGTGTGGGCTAATGCAGCGATTAAAAAGACCCAAAAAGGGGCTATTGACACAGCCTTAGACACCAAGACAGCACCAGTCCCCCTCAGTTGGAACATAACTCTGTTCCAACAAAGAAAAACTCTAAGATAGTATTTTTAGAAAGATAGTATTTTTAGAAAGCCATGTCTATTCCACATCTCTGGAATCATTTTGTTGTCACTTGACTCCATATTGCAAATTTGTATGTTGGAAAAGTAGAAAAAGATGAGTTTTTCTGTCTTTATATTAGTCTTTGAGAAGGACCTCTTTGTACAGTGTTATGCAGATGTGCTGGCATAGTTCCACTGCTTTTCTGACAAAACTTTTCCACAGCTCTTTCCATTTTTCAACTCATTTGCGTTGTGTAAATGAAGAGGTGACACCTGCCACAACTGCTGATCTGCTGTTTGGAGCAGCTTTTATTTCTGGCACACTGGCCCTTAGTGCACCTCACTCCTCTGTGAGAACACTAATAACATTTGTAAATGTTGTACAACAAACATTAACATCAGATTTGCATCTGTAATTGAATTCATTTCAAATACCCCCAAAAATACATTGAAACATTATCATTAAAATCAAGTGACCAACATCCCCTCCTGAAGTGAGCCACTTAACCTGGTCTTTATGTTCAGTCCAGTGCATAATCTAGTGGGACAACATGCCACAACACATGGTTGTGAATTCGTTTTTGCATTAGAACTGACACAAATAAGTGCACTGACATTTGACGTGTATTGGGCTAAATTAAACCAGAGAATGTTTATCCAGAGGATTTCTATCATAAGGTAAGAACTTCTACTATTGGGAGAAACAGTTCCACTCTGTTTCCACAGGAGGGCGCTCAATGCAGAATCCATTGAGGTCTGTACCAAAAAAAAACGTGCTGGGAGTTTTTTGTTCTAATAAGCATTTTAATACGACGTCATCCACATCGTACGGCTAGAGATAATGCTTTACGGCAACCTGAGTCAGAGGCCGCCTACATCAACATTCATGGTGCTTATCCACTGCTGCAGGTGTCACGGGATAATAATCACTTTATATCATTTCATGTCAATAATCTTGGTAGAACAGGCAAAGTTGTTTGTATTTATGTTTGCCTTGTAATTTATATAATTAATTTGCAATGTTACTAAATGTTTATTTAAACATAATTTGACCATTCTTTATTGGATTTAACCTGTAGACTCATAATTGCAATTCCATATTTAAGTTATTTGGTCACTTTTAACACACTATTCAGTTCTTCTTCTCCAGGAGAATCATTTTGGTTGTTTGGCAGATATGCCTCCCCGTGTACAGTCAACTAAAAACTCCCTTTTTGAAACTTGACAACATGGATTCTCATGAATTGAGGAGTGCCTTTAATCCAGCAGGCTGGAACACTTGATGTGAGGGTGGAGGTGACTTGGAGATGTGGGCAGAACCAGACCACATCCATCTGACCTTTGACTTGGCTGGTGTGTAACTGAGTGTTGTCATATTGCTTTCCTGATTAGAAAAGCTTTACAAAATGTATGATTTGTTTGAAATAATGAAAATCCATTTGGAATCAAGAATCATTGCATTAGCAATTATGTAAACAAAATTCAGTTTTATCAAACATTTATTTTAATGTCTTTTACAATAGAAATGCTTTTCTACAATGACCAGATTCAATAAATAACTGAGTATTTAAGCTCCCAACCGTCCCCACCTATGTAGAACACCACCCCACTAGAAAACCTTTTGGACTGCTTAAGAACAGCAGCATGTAGCCTGGCATCTCCGCTTCACAACGAAGAAAAAAGAAAAATCGGTCAAACACAAACACACACTTCTGTTAAAGTCCTGCCAGAAGATTAACCACTGTTGCATTGGTCAACTCGCCGACCTGTTCCACTCTTTTACGTCCAATATGTACATCTGTGCCGCTACCAGAGAGGCAGGGGCCAACAGGAAGAGATGTGCATGATACTGTAGGAGACACCTTCCACCTCACAACTCATCCTTCTCATCTGGTGCTTCACCCTCAGGAGGAGGTGCTCCTGCGCTGCCATACAGCTTACTGATGATGGGCTGGACCACCTCCTCCAGATCCTTCTTCTTAGCCTGGAACTCCTCTATATCAGCATCTTGATGAGACTCCATCCACTCGATCTTCTCCTCTACAGCCTTTTCTATCGTGTCTTTATCCTCGTCAGACAGCTTGCCACCCAACTTCTCCTTGTCACCGATCTGATTCTTCAGAGAATAGGCGTAACTCTCCAGCTCATTACGGGAATCGATACGATCCTTCAGCTTCTTGTCTTCATCAGCAAAGCGCTCGGCATCATTGACCATTCGCTCGATATCCTCTGGAGTCAGGCGGTTTTGATCGTTGGTGATGGTAATCTTGTTCTTGTTGCCTGTGCCCTTGTCCTCTGCAGTCACGCGCAAGATGCCATTAACATCGATCTCAAAGGTGACTTCGATCTGGGGCACTCCACGTGGTGCGGGGGGGATCCCAGTCAGGTCAAAGGTACCAAGAAGATGGTTGTCCTTGGTCAGTGGACGCTCACCTGAACAGGAAGAAATACAAGGTAAAGTTGTGAAAAACATCACTAACTTACCACAGATACCCTGCATGTTGTTAAGTAGTCTTAAGTTAATGTGCATGGTTAAAACTTACCTTCATAAACTTTGATGGTGACGGTGGGCTGGTTGTCAGAGGCAGTGGAAAAGATCTGGGATTTCTTGGTGGGGACCACAGTGTTCCTAGGGATCAACTTGGTCATGACTCCTCCCACAGTCTCAATACCCAAGGTTAGAGGGCACACATCCAGAAGAACCAGGTCACCTACACAAACACAGGCCTCAAGTTAACATTGTAGTAGGGTAAACCTTTACTACTGCTACTTAGTCAAAGTTCAAGTAACAGATGTTGCATCTTGCTACACTGCAGGTAAAACCCTTAATCTAACATTGTCTGGTTAACTGCAGGTTTTTGATAACCAATCAAACATGGTTTATTTGGCCTACCTGTATCCTCCTCTCCAGAGAGGACGCCTGCCTGGACAGCAGCTCCATAGGCCACAGCTTCATCTGGGTTGATGCCTCTGGACGGCTCTTTACCATTGAAGAACTCCTTCACCAGCTGCTGAATCTTTGGGATACGAGTGGAACCTCCAACTAGAACGATCTCATCAATATCAGGCTTCTTAAGATCAGAGTCTTCCAGCACCTTCTGGACAGGCTTCATGGTGGAACGGAACAGGTCCTGGATGAAGAACAGAAACATGTTTAACAAAAGTTGATTCAGGTCCTCATATGGAGAAATGCAAGTTTAACGGCAGTCTTAACCTACTAAATGTAATTGATGAGTCTTGAAGACAAACATACCATGTTGAGCTCCTCAAACTTGGCACGAGTCAGCGACTCTGAGAAATCTTCTCCCTCAAAGAAGGACTCGATCTCAATGCGAGCCTGGTGCTGGGCGGACAGAGCTCTCTTGGCCTTCTCTACCTCCCGGCGCAGTTTCTGTACGGCACGATTGTCTTTGCGTACGTCCTTGCCAGTCTTCTTCTTGTAAAGCTTGATGAAGTGCTCCATGACACGCTGGTCAAAGTCTTCTCCTCCCAGGTGAGTGTCTCCATTGGTGGCTACCACCTCAAACACACCGTTGTCAATGGTCAGGAGGGACACATCAAAAGTGCCACCACCAAGATCAAACACCAGGATGTTCTTCTCTCCATCCTTCTTGTCCAGGCCATAGGCAATGGCAGCAGCGGTTCTAAGGGAAAACGAGAGGAACTGGTCAGATGATTGGCAGGTTCTAATGCTGTCATGAAGGCAGAACGCTGTTGGAACTTTCCAAACTTACGGCTCATTGATGATTCTCATGACGTTCAGCCCTGCGATCACACCAGCATCTTTGGTGGCTTGACGCTGGGCATCATTGAAATAGGCTGGGACAGTCACCACAGCATGGGTCACCTGGACAAGGAAACACATCAGGACATTGTGGAACAATAACTAAACGTTGGTTTCCAATCTCTATATTACAGAAGGTTTAAACTTGTCATACCTTCTTTCCAAGATAAGCCTCAGCAGTTTCCTTCATCTTGGTGAGAACCATGGCTGAGATTTCCTCAGGAGCAAACGTCTTCATCTGACCACCACCAATGTCCACCTGAATATGTGGTTTGGTCTTCTTCTCAATGATCTACAAACATCAAGTGAGTGAACAAGTTAAAAACCTTTCAGCACATTAAGAAACGATTCCATGAAGGACAATGACAGTCACTCCTGCTGTGAAACATGCGAGATGAGCTGCACCTTAAAGGGAAGAAACTTGAGGTCCTGTTGGACGGAGGAGTCACTCCATGCTCGACCAATCAGCCTCTTAGCATCAAACACGGTGTTTTCAGGGTTGGAGGTCAGCTGGTTCTTGGCAGCGTCACCAATCAGACGCTCTCCCTCGGCTGTGAAGGCCACATAGGATGGGGTGATGCGGTTTCCCTGATCGTTGGCAATGATCTCAACACGGCCATTCTTGAAAACTCCAACACTGGAAAAGGGGGTAAAATGTCATAACCAGCGTTAAAAATTAAATTAAATACAACTAATTTATTATTTACATTTTTTATTTATTGACCAAATATTTCACAAATGCCAATGTACTGTAGTGAGACATGGGCCCGTTTCAGATTAGAAAACTAGCCAATTACTGCGCAAACAAGAAATTTGTTAATTGAAAGGTCCATAAATTCAAAGTATTATCCTTGTATTCGCATTTAATTACATTATTCTCTCTTCAAAGTTCTGGGTATGTACATACTTTGACTAAATGATGAAAACAGTAAGTCAGATAACAGCAGCTTACCAGGAGTAGGTGGTACCGAGATCGATTCCCACCACCGTGCCAACACTCTCCCTCTTGTCGTCGTCGGCATACACAGTGCCGGTAACCAGCAGGACCACCCACAGCAGCCTCATGGTCAACTCTAACACAGACAATCTGCTATGATATAAGAGAAAACAAAACATTGTTTTAATTAATCTTCCACTTCAATGGATAATTCAGCTGGTTAACTAGTCCACTGCCCACCAGCCCTGGTAATGAATGGAGCTAGGCGGCTAACTAGTAAGCTAATTAGTGCCTGCGTTCATTTAGCATTCAACTGGATCAAACTCAGATATTAGATCACATATAGAATGGATGTAACCTTAGACCACGTTATAATGGACTTTAAAATATATAGAAGCCTCCGTATTTTACTACTAATACAGTGAAATACTGTACCAACCAAGATAAGCAATACTGCTGCTGGAGAGTTAAACTACAGTGTCAGCCTGATCCAATTTAATATATTATTAGAGTTATATAACTTACCTTTATGGCTAATCTTATTGGAGATGGTTTTCACTCTTTGTTTCACAGTCGCTGTCTTGCTGTAAAACGTCTTTCCTGAATTTGTAAATGTGTCAAATGTATCATATGAATGGAGTCTTCAGTATATAAGCGGCACTGCTGCCCCATCGTGGAGGCTTCCTATTGGTCCAGCGGCAGTTTGGTGGAAGGATTTCATTGGTTGCAGCAGACATGCTGGCCGGCGCTGATTTGCACACGTTTGACCAAGTAAACGTCATGAACAGAGGCATTAAGGGAGGGTTTTTCAATCAAAACCTTTTGAAAGAAAATGAGCAGCCAATATACATATTTGTGTGTGTGTTTGTGTGTGTTTGTGTGTGTGTGTGTGTTTGTTACATCTTGAAGTAAGGAGGGACAGGAACACAGCCTGCCCCTGGGCCATTTGGTGCAAGGCCACCTCATTCCATAGGTTAAGTTTATAATAAATACATTTTCATTTTCATCTATAATAACAACAGAGATATGAACATTGATACACCGGTGCACATGGAAAAGGAGGTACAGCAGCATCAGTTTAGATTCTGCTCTATCTTTGTTTTTGTCAAATAGACCACATTCCTGGAGTGACCCCCTTCTTCCTCTTGTTCAAAAGCTAACTTCATCCCCCTGGTAGTCTGGGGGTGATTCCTCATTAATCATATCCCACATCTGGTCGCCCTAACAGAGGCATGTGTAGCACCTTGCCTGCCCTCCAGAGAGAACAGTTTGACTGTTGCTATACTTTTTTCTCTTTTTCACACAAGTGCCACAAGTGCCAGTGAATCCATCAATGAAACAAGGCCTTCCCTGAAAGAGACGTCATCTGGAGGGAGCATATTCTACTCTAAACCCTTCATGTACCTTTCAGAATTCATAGTGCCTTCCAAAACATGCAACTTGCCCATACCACATGCACTAATACACCCCATGTTAATACATGTTAATCAAGTATCAGACATGATGCAACACACCAGTAACCAATTGATGTTATCTGTAAGTACACCAAAAATGTCAGTAAATCAAGATGATGCTGTTTGTCCCGTGGAAACGCATTCAAACTGGTTAACTGCCGTGAAAGTACAAATTCGAGTTATTTCCCATTTACATTTCGGAATTTATTCAAAACCAGCCACGCCAGAAATCCTCAAAAAATGCTGTAGGCGGAAGGATTACATCAGATCGCTGGTATCTTCACCAACTAATCACCATTGATTAGCAGAATGTCAGAGTGTTATGGGAAACAACGATTGAGAAATCAAAAGGATCATATAAGTACTCATTCATTCAACTTTCGACCTATAATCAAGGTCGAACTAGCAAAAACTACAATCAAATCTGACATTTGATTTGTTTGCGACACTAAACTGAACCGTGTTTGCGACTTGTAGTGGCGCGTGAACATCATACGTCACATCCCGCCACAGGAAGACGATAACGGCGCCTTTCTGCTGCAGCCAGACAGGATAAAGTTAATGACTTAACTTCATATGACCCAACTAGTGATTAACTAATGACCTGAGATCATTTGACCGATATTTAATTCAGTTTTAGGGTCGTTACCGATAGAACTGGAACTTTGCGAAGTGTGTCAGCTAATGTTTGCCAGTTAAAGTAGCCCAGTCAGTCATGTCTGCACATGTTGATAGTGGGAGTGCTGGAGCATCGCTGTGTAAAGTGGACAACCTGCACCAACAAGGTATTAATACCACCTCATTTAAATTACTTAGAAGTATTTGTTAACAGCTACTGTAGATGTATTGGCTTTGTGGTGGGCAATGTTATTTAACGCATCGTATTAGTCATATCTTCCAAATTGAGGCATGACCTACATGTTGTATAAAAAAGGTCAACATTTTGTGTTGAGGAGTCTTTACGTGCTTAAACACCTTTTATTTTTAAAGTTAGTTTCCCCCCTCTTATTCCCTAGTGCTTGCCTCCTTTCCGATGTGTCAGATGACACAGGAAGACTTGACCCAAAACCCACGATTTTGCAAACTCCTGGCAATGCTGTCACAGCACGTGGGATGCTATGGTCTGACTGTCAAACTGGAGAAAGAGTTGGAAATGGTATGCACATTAATTTAGCTAGATGCCATTTTTAGGTGTCACATCACTGCAATGTTGCTATTAACCCCTGTGTGTGTGTGCGTGTGTGTGTCTGTGTGTGAGTGTGTGTCTGTCTGTGTGTCTGTCTGTGTGTGTGTCTGTGTCATTGTGTGTGTGTGTGTCTCTGTGTGTGTGTGTGTGTGTCTGTCTGTGTGTGTCTGTCTGTGTGTGTCTGTCTGTGTGTGTGTGTGTGTGTGTGTGTTTTAGGCTGAGAGAGACCTGCAGACACAGAGGCTGAGGTGGCTGTGCTCAGAGTCCCTGCACAGGCTCCTACAGGAGATGATCCAGGATCACTGTGTCAGAAAGCACCTGTCTAATGTTCCTACTGAGGATGACATGGTAAAGTCAGTCGGTGATTTAGAACTTTCCAGTTTAATAAACAACTGTATATAACACGTTTTGGAAAGCATGTCTTAAATTAGAAGATGCAGCCTTTTTTATAAGGCCCGAAAAAATATTCATTATACCCTTAAGGACATTTAAAAGTGGACATTTATATCTACAATAAAGCCTTGTCCATGTTGGGTAACATTTGAGATTTTCCTTTTTTCTACAGTTCTACGAGACGCTGGACTATAATTTGCTGATTGGTCAGTGTGTCAGGCAGCTGGATGTTAGTGGGGATGTTAATCGGCACCCACCTCCACTGTTAGGACTGGATGCCCAGCAGATCCTCGAACTTGGATCTACACAGAAGGTCTCTGCTGCCTTTCTTTAAATGTCTCTTTATCTGAGTGGACACACAGCTGCAGTAATGCTAGTCTTTCATGCAGTTTGGGATGATGAGATGTTTTTTTTCTTAAGGATTTGTGGGAAACAAAGCAGCGACTGCCCAGTGAACTGGAGAAGCATCTCCTGAAGAAGTGTTTTACTCTGCTGTCCTACTATCAGCCTGGGGGTATGGAGAGGTTCATCTTATGCTATTTGACATTACATTAAGTTGATTGTATATGACCTGTGAGGCATATTATGGAATGAGTGCAGTTACCCACAGTTGTGTGATTGTGTGTGACCTACAGTGATTTAAGTTGAGTTGCTCCTCTCTGTTTGTCCAGAAGGTGAGAGTGACGGAGTGAAGAACATGAAGCTGTTTCATCTTTCAGACCAGCTGGATGGGAAGATGAAGAGAGTGGCGTCTTTGAAAGAGAAGAGCTATGAGAGTGCAGCTCTACTGCAGCAACAGATATGTTGCTATATCTCTGTGAGTTGACACCAGTATGTCATGGCCTGGTATGGTCCTTATATATGTTGGATATATATGTAGACAGTGTAAAATGTATCTTTATTTTTATTTTTTATACATAATTGTTGTCTTTATGTCACTCACCATTGTATTCATTCTTAAAAGGAGCTGTTTGGGTGCATCCAGATTCTGCAGTGTCTGATCCTGGACCACAGGTTGAAAGCACAGAAGGAAATAGACAAGAATAAGATCGAATACTTTGAGGACAAATGTGAGATTGTCATCCAGAAGATCCGGTATGATCCCTGATACTCACTTCCAAGGACTAAAGCATTGTTAATATTTAATCTGAGTCGATTGTATATTAACTGAACTGCATTATTCAGAGCAGAGATGATGGAGATTCAGTTGTACACCTACACAGAAGACACAATATCAGCCCACAGAAAAATTGCGTAAGTTGTGCCATCGCTGCACACAGGAAGAAGGAGTATCTTCGCTTTCCATTCTCACCGCTTCTGAAGATAGAGTCTCATTAAGATGATCTTGTGTTTCTTACAGACAGAAGCTGGAATCAGACCTGAAGGCCTCCCAGGTAGAGAAACAGGAAGTAGACTCTCTGTTGTCTTCTTTTGAATTCTTTGGCAAGGAATTTGAGGTTTTGACAGAGGAGTACACCAGACTGCGCCAGGAGATAGACACTAAGAAATGGGCTTTAAAAGAATTCTCTCACCATGCAAACTAGGAAAACTGAAAATGGAGAACAACTTGTCAAATGCCTGATGAGCTCAAGCATCCGTTGGTTCAGTGAAAAGCTGATTCGGTGAAAGTTGTTGTAGGCTCATTAAAGAAAAGTATTACTTTTCCCTCTTAAAATTCTGAATTTTAGAAAGTTAAGCTTGTAGTATGTAGATGCCAAACTGTATGCAGGTCATTTTGTAGTTCAGTGAACTTGTCACATTCAAATCGAAGATTTGAAACTACCTATCAATAATTTTGTATACATTTTTGTGGAATATCTCATTCAAATTGTTACCAGATGTGAGTTTAAATAAATCTGAATTTAATCAAAATGTGAGGTTTGACTTTCCAAGAGACTAAACTATTTTTTTCTTTGAACATCTCTGAACTGTGGATTATCAACAAAAAGTTGAATTAACAAATTGATCACTTAAAATGGTTTGTTTAGCTTCCTAAGAATTTGTAAAAAGCACAGTTGGGTTGTATACTGCATGCTGTTTTAATGTATTTCTGCTATTCATGTTTTTTTGTACCTCAGTCCGGTGTCTTAGAGCCCAGAAAGGAGCCTTGATCATCCACTTCATCATTAGGGGGCATTACTTTGTGCCTACATGTATTTGTGAGGTAGTGAGGTGTTGTTCGTCAAGTTTTTACTTAATTAGCCTTTCGCAATTTATGTTACTTACTTTATATATTTGTTTAATATTTGTACTGGAAGACTGGAGGAGTCTGAAAGATGGCGCGGTCCATTTTGCGCTTTATAATAACTGGACACTCTCCCAGAACACTTCACTTTTGGAAATCTAATTTCCCTGAAATGGTGATAACATATGTATGAGCAGACCCTCATAGATTTTTTATTTCAAATACAACAAAATAAATTCATATGAAGATCTTACATAAATATTACCTTTGCAACGCTTTCTTAAATACATTTAAACCAGATATTTCAGCTCTATGCTCTTTTTGCTCGGGTCAAGATGAGTTCATTCGTCATCTGTTTTATAGATGCACATTGTCACGGAAATTCTGGGCTGATGGTTCGACGCAAATATTAAAATGCAACAACAAACTGGTGCATATTTCTGATGAAATGGTGTTGTTTCTGAACTCTAATACTGGTTGTATCTTTATAGACTTCACAATCAAATTATTATGTCTACTTGGTAAATTTCATATTCATGAAGCAAGAGTACTCCATTCTAAGCCCAACTTTAACTTGTTGCTCTTTGAACTTAAATTGCTATTTAAATATATTTCTAAATTAAAAAGCTATTACAATTATATTATGCTTTCCTATAATGATGTTAGATTTATATTTTGGTTATTTTTCCATGTTGTATATTATGTTGTATAACCCATTGTATACATTTCTAATTAATTGATGTGTTACTTTTGTCTGCAGATTTGCTTTGTTTATTCTGACATTAATAAAAAAATAAAAAGAGTGTACACCATCTTTAAAGACCAGACTTGCTGCGTCTGCTGCGTGGAAGTTTGTGACGTCACCACGCACATCGTCCTAAATGGTGACGTGGGCAGTTCGCCTGCTGGACGCGGAGGATGGCGGACCAAAGCAGACAAATCAAACTTGCAGCTGCCAAGAAAAAGGTGAAATATGTTGTTCTGTCTGGAATTAACTTAGTTTGTTATGTGTAATCTCTTGTTTTCAAGATCGGTCAAAGTGTCACTCCACCACCCTCCTAACTTGTCATACCAGCCTCCTCTGACAGCTGGGGATTTACCTGGGCCTCGGTTAGCATTAGCATTAGCATGAGCGCTTCTTCTGATGCTTTAACACTGTTAATAACAGCATATTAAAGACAGGTGAGCAGACAGGAACTGATTCAGTTGACCAGAGCATCATTCTTTTCGTTTAAATAGTCTCCTACTTTGTTGTTTCCTCATGATAAAGTACAGCTGTAGTAAGTTAGAAGTAGCTTGTTGTTATGGTAATTGGGTGTCAGGTCCTGTCAGACTGGAAGGTGACAGCCAGTCTAAACTAGAAGAAAGCTCGTCTTTAACTACATACTCCAGCTTTCACATCCTGTAAGTTTTCATCTGTTGGAAAGTGGTGTTTAAATTCGAACCAGAATAGTAGCTAACGATGGACTGAAACCATCACAAAACAATCAGGGTCCTTTATGACTTGGCGCTGATAACTTCAGAAGCATCGATCTAGCTGCCCAACCCTAACTAGTGATCTAGCTGTCTAACCCTAACTAGTGATCTAGCTGTCTAACCCTAACTAGTGATCTAGCTGTCTAACCCTAACTAGTGATCTAGCTGTCTAACCCTAACTAGTGATCTAGCTGCCTAACCCTAACCAGTGATCTAGCTGTCTAACCCTAACTAGTGATCTAGCTGTCTAACCCTAACTAGTGATCTAGCTGCCTAACCCTAACTAGTGATCTAGCTGCCTAACCCTAACTAGTGATTTAGCTGCCTAACCCTAACTAGTGATCTAGCTGCCTAACCCTAACTAGTGATCTAGCTGCCTAACCCTAACTAGTGATCTAGCTGCCTAACCCTAACTAGTGATCTAGCTGCCTAACCCTAACTAGTGATCTAGCTGCCTAACCCTAACTAGTATTCTAGCTGCCCAACCCTAACTAGGGATCTAGCTGTCTAACCCTAACTAGCTGTCTAACAAGTGATCTAGCTGCCCAACCCTAACTAGTGATCTACATTTACATTTATCCAAAGCGACTTACAGTAAGTACAGGGACATTCTCCCTGAGGCAAGTAGGGTGAAGTGCCTTGCCCAAGGACACAACGTCACACAGCCACAGCCGGGGCTCGATCTCACAACCTTCCAATCATGAGCCCAACGCCTTAACCGTTGAGCTATCTGACGTCCTGATCTAGCTGTCTAACCCTAACTAGTGATCTAGCAGGCTAACTAGTGATTTAGCTGTCTTGCTAGGTAGTGATCTAGCTGTCTTGCTAGGTAGTGATCTAGCTGTCTAACACTAGCTATAGTGCTAGTTAGCTCCAGCTGTCACTTGACAACAGAGGCTAGTGACGAATGTCAAATCTGAAACATAATGATGCTCTCCCTGTGTGTGTGTGTGTGGGGGGGGGGGGGGTTGCCTCTCATGGCTGGCCTGCTGTATTCCTTCTTGCCATCAAAGGCTCCCCTGCTAACTCTGACTAGGAGAGGGTCCCATGAAACATAGTCTGGTTCCTCATGCCAGCCCCTAACCCTCAGGGGGACAGTATGAATCACCTGCTGATCCACGGTCCCTCTTCTCTCTTTCTGCTTCTGTGTCCAGCTTAAGGAGTTTCAGCAGAAGAGTTCCCCAGCCAATGGAGGAGGAGGGGCTAAGAAGAGAAAGATGAAGGGTGGCAGTGATCCCTTGGGAGACAGATGCAGTCCAGACAATGTGAGTCATGACTGCTGTGTCTGTCAGGACACACTGCATCATGTGAACTTTAACTTGTAGGCATTTTGTTGGGAAGTTTGTTTGTCAGGGATATTCTAAAGGAGGGGCGGGGAACATCCAGTCATGTGCTGCCACCTGTGGTACTGCAAGCACCGTATCATTAGGTGCATTATTCATTGGTCACAGCTGGGAAGAAGCACTATTTGAATATGTGAAGTGTCAGGTACCAACGTACTGGATAAGGGACTCAGACTAGATAAGACTTCATGTACTTAGCTTGAGTCAACCGACCATCACACTTAACAGCTGACTCTCTAAATAAATAGTGGAGTGTTTAACACAACCCTTGGTTTAAATCTGACTTGGCAAGGTATTTTATGTCTCATCTTAATTTCTAGGCTCAAACCCAGGGATGATACAGCTCATTTCATGTAATTCTGTGTGTGCTTCCTCAGTCTTTTTCTAATAAGGAGAACCAAGGTTCCCCAATCCCCCATCAGCTGGAGGAGTCGAGCACAGAGCTGGACACTGGCATCACTCTCACTGACTCCACTAGCTCTAGTACCAAGCCTGCTTCAAACAGTGTCAGCTGTGACACTGACTCACAGGTGGATAAAGACATGTCTTCTTCTGCTCTCCCTGTCTTCTTCTGCTCTCCCTGTCTTCTTCTGCTCTCTCTGTCTTCTTCTGCTCTCCCTGTCTTCTTCTGCTCTCTCTGTCTTCTTCTGCTCTCCCTGTCTTCTTCTGCTCTCTCTGTCTTCTTCTGCTCTCTCTGTCTTCTTCTGCTCTCTCTGTCTTCTTCTGCTTTCTCTGTCTTCTTCTGCTCTCTCTGTCTTCTTCTGCTCTCTCTGTCTTCTTCTGCTCTCTCTGTCTTCTTCTGCTCTCTCTGTCTTCTTCTGCTCTCTCTGTCTTCTTCTGCTCTCCCTGTCTTCTTCTGCTCTCTCTGTCTTCTTCTGCTCTCTCTCTTTTGCTCTCTCTGTCTTCTTCTGCTCTCTCTGTCTTCTGCTCTCTCTGTCTTCTGCTCTCTCTGTCTTCTTCTGCTCTCTCTCTTCTACTCTCTGCACACACACTCACACATACACACACATGGCAAAACATTGTCATTCCTTTATATTTGACTGATTCTCTTTATATTTCAGTTGTACAAGCATTGTATGGCCTATAAGATGGGCTTCAGTGTCTTATTTAAATGAGCTCATTACAGTTCTTTCTCTGTTTCTCTCTGTTCTTCTGGATCCTTCTCTCCTCAGCAGCATCTTAACTCCAATGACAATGAGAGCTTTGTAGAGGATAATAGGTGGGTGACCTCTTTGGCAACACACGATCATGAGCATTAGAGCTGGACAATATTGTCAAAAAATATCATCTGAATTTATACACCACTTCATATTTCTGGATATATATATACAACATAGTCTTGCAGTATATCTAGTGCAGCTTAGCTTTTAGTTTGCATTCAAACCTACTGGAGGAACCCTAAATATTGACTTATTCTGCCTTTATAATCACCCAGCTCTAATATACTGAGTTACTCGCAGAAGCAATACAATAAGTTTTCCTGCATTGTTGTGTTAAATATATATATATATATATATATATATATATATATGTGTGTGTGTGTGTTTTCCAGAGCTCTGTCATCCACAGAGAGTCTACGACAGCTGTCCCAGCAGCTTAACGGGCTTCTCTCTGAGGTACGCTGTGCCAGCAGCTCACTAAATCAAGGATCCAGTTTCTATAAAACTGTAGGCCACTCCCAAGATAACATATATCAGTTAACTAACAGTTCATCTTTCATACAGGCATCCACAGTTTATGTGAACGGTGACAGCCCTCCGCCTGCCAATCACAAGAAGCTGGAGGTAGGAAACCTTACTCCAGTGTTTGTACAGGATGTGTGTGCTGTGTAACTCTGGTAATACATTGAAAGATTTGTGAACAGAGAATAACCAGATAGGAGCAACGTTGAAGACTCTTTTCTTTAGGGTTAAGGTTAACCCTGCTGAGCCAGTTTCCCCTTCTTAAAGCATGGAGAGTCTTCAGGGTTTTAGTTACAGACTTGTAATGATCGCTGGATAACACTTCTGGCTTATGTAGCGAAGGCAGGGTTGGAAAATGAACAGCCTTGAAATGCAAAGGAAAGAATAGCCAAATTAAACCCAAACATGAACAAAAAATTCATCACATTCTTTTTTGGAAAAGCGCTTATTGTGTTGTTTTTTTGCTTTCACATGAATGATGTATAATTTTATACATTCTTTCCTGTTTAATGAGCTGTGTTCGTTTTGTCACGTCACTCCCACAATCCCCTCTGTTTTCTCTTCCCCTTATCTTCAATACTTGAATGAACTTCAGAGTCGGAACGATGATCTGGCAGCCGCTCTGGATTCCAGCAGCCAAGAAAACTCTCATCTCAATACCAAGTTAGAACAGCTGGTGAGGGAGGGGGGGGGGGGAGGGAAGAAGAAGTAAAGCACAAGTTTATGCAACATTTCTATAGGTTATCTATTAGCACACAATCTTAATACCTGCAATAGACCTACTTATCATCTCATAGATGAACTGTAATGCCAGGGTGTCAGGCTAATCAGAAAATGCCAGTGCTTTCATCTTATGAACGCCATATTAATGTCTGCTTCAGTCACCAACATTGTCATGATGTCTTTCCTTTTTTTAACCAACCAGACTAAACAGTCCCAGGAGCTGATGGATCAACTTCAGAAGGTATCATGATCCTCCTGTCTTTGTCTTTACAGGGTACTCAGCGTAGACTGTCAGGAAAACCTGAAAAAGTCTTTTAAAACTGTGATTATTGGACTTGAGAAGTCATGGAATTGTATTAAGTACAATCGTTATAATCATACTAATCATACTAAAAAGGCATTACCAATGATTTGATTTCATTATTATATATTATTTTACATATACACACTTGGGTGAAGAGTAATATCTGTTTGACAGCCTGCTGTTGGTTAGCAACATTGATAGCTGGTCATGTTAGTTCAGTAGTTCAGGTTTTTGGTCGTGGAAATGAGGTGTAGATGAAAGCTTTTGGAAAGCATACAGTCTTGTGTGGAGCTGTGATCTTGTGTTATTTGTCAACAGGAACGTAAAGAATTTGAGCAGAAGTTTGGAAGAGAGCAAGGAGCAATGAGGGAACAGCTGCAGGTGCTGAGTCTCAAACACAAACATTAAAAAAGAAATGATCTTCACACTCATTCCAGTACCCTGCTTTCTTAACTTCATAAATATATTTTATCTAGTGCGGTCAAACGACTAAAATATTGAATTGCATTAATGTTATGGTTACCTTGCATAAGAACTGATGAGAATGTCCAGTAAATGTAAAATCTGTTAGTACATCGGTTTTGCAAATCTAAAACAAATCTTTAATTGCAACCAAAAGTGAGTGCTTGTGAGTTGTTGACAGAGTTTTCTCTGCCAGGTCCATATCCAGACCATCGGCATCCTGGTGTCTGAGAAGTCTGAGCTGCAGACGGCTCTCTCATACACTCAGCAGGCGGCTCGGCTGAAGACTGGTGAGGGATCACTACTTTGATGTGTCTGACAGGATGGTGTTTAAACTGTTTGGGTCATTGTTGTTGCATTAAGTGTGGGTCTACAATGTATTCAATGCTGTGATCTGCTCTGTGATCTGCTCTGTGATCGGCTCTGTGATCTGCTCTGTGATCTGCTCTGTGGTCTGCTCTGTGGTCTGCTCTGTGTGTTCATGGTGTGATCTGCTCTGTGATCTGCTCTGTGATCTGCTTTGTGATCTGCTTTGTGTGTTCATGATGTGATCTGCTCTGTGATCTGCTCTGTGATCTGCTCTGTGATCTACTCTGTGGTCTGCTCTGTGTGTTCATGATGTGATCTGCTCTGTGATCTGCTCTGTGATCTGCTCTGTGATCTGCTCTGTGGTCTGCTCTGTGATCTGCTCTGTGATCTGCTCTGTGATCTGCTCTGTGGTCTGCTCTGTGTGTTCATGGTGTGATCTGCTCTGTGGTCTGCTCTGTGGTCTGCTCTGTGATCTGCTCTGTGATCTGCTCTGTGATCTGCTCTGTGGTCTGCTCTGTGTGTTCATGGTGTGATCTGCTCTGTGGTCTGCTCTGTGATCTGCTCTGTGATCTGCTCTGTGGTCTGCTCTGTGTGTTCATGGTGTGATCTGCTCTGTGGTCTGCTCTGTGTGTTCATGGTGTGATCTGCTCTGTGGTCTGCTCTGTGTGTTCATGGTGTGATCTGCTCTGTGATCTGCTCTGTGATCTGCTCTGTGATCTGCTTTGTGATCTGCTTTGTGTGTTCATGGTGTGATCTGCTCTGGGATCTGCTCTGGGATCTACTCTGTGTGTTCATGCCTTTTTGCCTTGCAGGGGAGGCTGAAGAGCTGAGCGGGCGTCTCCAGGCCACCAGGCAGAGAGTCTCTGAGCTTGAGAGAACACTGTCCTCTGTCTCCACACAACAGAAACAGCTGGAAAAGGTACACACACTCATGCTGTCACACACACTCATGCTGTCACACACACTCATGCTGTCACACACACTCATGCTGTCACACACACTCATGCTGTCACACACTCATGCTGTCACACACAAACGCAATGTGTTTTTATTTTCTACGTAAAAATAACATTAAATTATCAATTTTTTATTTATTTTTTTACGTTTGAATTACATAAATACATTCTGTATGTCATTCATTATCATTCAATGATCAATTATCATTCTATTTTTGCAGCATCATAAAGAACTTGAAAAGGAAAAGGAGGACTTGAGGCTGGAGGTGTTTAGACTCAAGTAAGGTTATGCGTGTGTGTGTGTGCGTTTGATGTGAATGCTGGTAAAGGTGTGTCTGATTTGACCTTTCTGTCAATGTGCAGTAATGTGAGTGATGAGGCCAAGCAGCAGAACTCGGAGCTGATCGAACAGCTGAAGCTGAGGGAGAGTCAGAACATCACCCTGACCCTGGACCTGGATCATCTCCGCACCAGACTGGAGATGGCTGACTCCATGCTGCAGCAGGTACACTGGAGCACTCACACATTCACACACTTCAGTTGGATTCAGGTTCCCAGAACAGCTCCTCACTACTTGTTCATTTGGGTTTCCAGTTCTCTAATCAGTCGGATCATTCCAACACTAACCAGCAAATCCAGTTACTTCTGGAGGAGAAACACCAGCTGGAGGCTAATACTGCCCAGGTCTGTGTGAATGACTGTTTATGTTCCTCCTGGTCTGTGTGAATGACTGTTTCTGTTCCTCCTGGTCTGTGTGAATGACTGTTTCTGTTCCTCCTGGTCTGTGTGAATGACTGTTTCTGTTCCTCCTGGTCTGTGTGAATGACTGTTTCTGTTGCTCCAGGTCTGTGTGAATGACTGTTTCTGTTGCTCCAGGTCTGTGTGAATGACTGTTTCTGTTCCCCCAGGTCTGTGTGAATGACTGTTTCTGTTCCTCCTGGTCTGTGTGAATGACTGTTTCTGTTCCTCCAGGTCTGTGTGAATGACTGTTTCTGTTGCTCCTGGTCTGTGTGAATGAAGAACATGTTCCAGTAGTTTTGACTTGTCTCTGTGTGTGTAGCTGATGGAGTCAGTGGTCCAGCTTCAGGCAGAGAGAGACCGTTACAGCGACAAGATACAGGAAGAGGGGCTGGTGTGGAAGGACAAGACGGAACAGTTACTGTCTCAGGTCATCTCATCTCACACCTGTGCTCCAGAACTGTCTGTGTTTGACTGTGTGGTATAAGTCTGTCTGTCTGTGTGTTTAACTGTGTGGTTAATGTCTGTCTGTCTGTCTGTCTGTTTAATAGTGTGTTTGATGTCTGTCTGTCTGTCTAACACTGTGGTTGACGTCTGTCTGATATCTCTGTGCGTCTCTTTCAGGTGGCTTTAATTGCAGAGGAAAGAGACAAGAGAATCAACCAGGTCCATGAGCTCGAGGCTGCTATTGTGGAGCTAAAACATGCTGCATGTATGTATATATATAAATATACTTTTTTCACTCAACTGAGACAATGCAATCATCCTTTTTGTTTGTTGCTGTAATATTAAATAAACCAAATGACACCATTCTTAAACATATCCAGGTCAAATGAAAGAGATTACAACTAAATATGGAGTGTATAATCTTTATAAAGTACAGAAACTGTTTGTCTTCTCAGTGGAACAGTCCCTCCAGGTCCAGGCAGACCCACGACCCCAAGTCCCCTCAGAGACACGACCCCAGGGGCCCTCAGAGACGGAACTGATCCTACAAGAGGCCTTGAGCAGTCTGCAACAGGAGAAGGAAGACCTTAACATGCAGTACCAGGCTCAAGTGAGGAATACACTAACGCATCCACTCACCAGGGGTCAACATTCACTTCTCCTTCACTGTCTCCTTTTCTATCACTCTCTACTTGTCTAAACTTACAAAGACAAAACTACTAAATGCACTTCCCAGTTTATGGTTGGTGCTAAAGTACCATCATTACAAGCATCTGTCATGTGTTGTTCCCTCAGTTTCATCCAGTTCTGTTCTCCCCTCTCTGCCTCCTCATGTCCACAGCTGCGAGACAATGAGCAGCTCAGTGGTCTGTGTGTGGAGCTGGAGGAGCGTCTGGCAGAGCTGCAGAGACACGCGGAGCAGGACGCAGGGGAGGCTGAGGACCGCCGACGCATGCTGGACGACGTGCAGAGCGACAAGGCCACCATCAGCCGGGCACTGGCACAGAACCGCACACTCAAGGACCAACTGGCTGAGCTGCAGAATGGCTTCGTCAAACTGGTGAGACCTGCCAAGCTGTTCACGCTTCCTGTACACAGTTTTTAAATGAACAAATGACGTGTACCCATGGTAACAACAACATACAATATGTGTGCACTTAATGATTACACTGAAAATTATTACACAAAACTTTGGCCTATAAGAATGTGTTATCGACAGTGTTGCCTGATTAGAAAGATCCAGTCCTCTTAATTTAGTACTGATTTAAAGGAAAGATGTTTTGATGCAGCATTGTAATTCATTAGACTTTAATGTTTAAAGAAAAGTTATTAATTAACTGTTAACGGCATGAGTGATTTGACTTTTGGGTTTTAATCTCAACCCCCCTCCACTTACTTTTTGTATTTTTTAACATGTTATTATTGCTTGTGATCCAATTGTTAGACCAATGAGAACATGGAGCTGACTAGTGCCATCCAATCAGAGCAGCATGTGAAAAAGGAGCTGGCCAGAAAGATGGGACAGCTGCAAGAGGACCTGCATAACTTCAAGGAGCAGGTGTGTGTGTGTGTGTGTGTGTGTGTGTGTGTGTGTGATAATGCTGACAGTACATTTATATCTTACACCCTCCACACACACTTCCTCACTCATGCACACATCTAATTGGTTAAGGGGTTACTGGGTGTGTGAGTTATAAATGTACTATCAGCATTATCATCTTGTCATTCCGGACATTGTTCAAATATCCTAAGCATCAACATGTAGGTTAACATCAAGTAAGCTTATAGTGTAGAATTTCCAATCAAATTACACATGACTAACAGACTAACAACTGAAAAACAACCCTTGTCTGCCTTATAGGAAGGGAACAGTGTCTGTTGTTGAGTTGTTAAAGACCTCTTCTTCTCCCTTCTCTAAGATTGAACAGAAGTGTGAGGAGTCGCTGGCCCTGCAGGAACAGAGGGATCAGCTGCTGGCTTATGTTCAGCAGTATTCTGCAGGCTACCAGAAGCTGGCCTGCGAGAGGGAGGAGCTTCATAAGCAGTACCTGCAGCACAGCCAGCTGATGGACCGTCTGCAGCACAGTGAAGCCACCGGCCGGGTCCAGCTGGAGATCAACCAGAAGAGGCTGGAAGACACGCTGGTACCAAGCATGGGTCCAGTCACATGATGTGTGTGATTTCAGAGAGTCACTCTGGCTTCTTACATGTTGGTTCTTCTTGTCAGGAAACTGTGGAACAGCTGACCAGAGACAATCAGAGGCTTCAGACAGAGATCCTGGAGCTGAGCAGCACCAGTCTGTCCACACCTCTCAGAGACCAAGGTTAGAGGACACACACATGTGGCATTAGGAAAACACATGTTGTCTTGAAAACACATGTCAGCTAACATTCAGAGAGTGTATACTGTGTGTTTAGGGAGTCAGGGATGGCTCAATGTCAGATGGCTCAATGGGTTAAGGCGTTGGCCTCATGATCGGAAGGTTGTGAGATCGAGCCCCCGCTGTGGCTATATGACTTTGTGTCCTTGGGCAAGGCACTTCACCCTACTTGCCTCAGGGAGAATGTCCCTGTACTTACTGTAAGTCGCTTTGGATAAAAGCGTCTGCTAAATGAATAAAATGTAAATGTAAAAAATGTTTAAGAGACTTTCTGTAGAAACAAGTAAAACATGTTAGATGTGTGTCTGCATCACAGGAGATGGAGTGGAGAGCCAGTCTGCTCAGGAAGTCCCTCTGAAGTCCTCCCATATCATCCTACCATCGTTTGAGAAGACAGACATGGTCAGGAGGACAGGATGCCCATTGCCTTGCATTCACTCATTGACTACATTTAATATAATAGTAGTAATGGTGTAATAACCTGAGCTGAGAAAGTAACTAATAAAGTGTAGCTGGCAAGCTGCTTGGCTAATCATTCTTACCAGTGCTACTATAATGATAGCCAGCTTCACTTGTTAGTTCTCTAACTAGTAAATTCTGAAGCCATACAAAAGTGTTCAGAAAATCAGGTATCAGAAAATATACAGTAGGAATGTTCGTATCCCCTATTTGAGATGTTTCACTAGAGCACTGTTTTCCAAATGCTCCCATGTGACAAGACTCATTGTTATTGGTCCTGTTTTTATCCACCTTGTTTAATGACTTCATTTCCACTTCCTGTCTGCTGAGTGATTGTGGTGTGCTCTGGCCCAGGTGGATGAGATGAGGAGCAGACTGGAGGACGCCAGCCTGGACACCCACCACCAGGCAGCAGAACTGAGGGAAGAGCACCAACACAGTAGCAGCCATGACTGCCAGCTAGACCACAGCCACTGTTCGCATGACAGCGAACAAAGACATGATCACAAACATACAGGTGAGAAATGAAATATTACTCTTGACATCAGAAGGTCCAAAGTGGATTTGTTGTTGGATGATGATGTAAACCGAATTCTGGCCCCTTTCTCCTCCTTCACCCCCTCTTCTCCTCCTCTTCACACCCTCTTTTCCCCCTCTTCTTTCCTCTCCTCCCCATCTTCTTTTCTCTTCACCCCCTCTTCTCCTCCCCCTCTTCTTCTCCTCCCCTCTTGTTCTCCTCTTCTCCCCATCCTCTCTTCTCCTCTTCACCCCCTCTTCTCTTCTCCTCTTCACCCCTTCTCCTCCCTCTCTTCTTCTCCTCCCCTCTTCTTCTCCTCTTCTCCCCCTCTTCTTCACTTCTCCTCCCCCTCTTCACCTCCTCTCCTCTCCCTATTCTTCTCCTCCTCTTCTCCCCCTCTTCACCTCTTCCCCTCCAGACTCAGTAGATGGTGGAGTCCCAGTAGAAGTCCATGAGGCCTTGAGGGTTTCTATGGAGAAACTTCAGCTGCGCTTCACCTCCCTGATGCAGGAAAAGGCTGACCTGAAGGACAGACTGGAGGAGCTGGAGCATCTCTGTGTCCAGCTGTCTGGAGAGACTGACACCATAGGTGACACCCCACCTAGCTTTAACTAGCTTCACTTGGCTTCACCTAGCTTTACTTAGCTTCACTTAGCTTCACTTAGCCTCAACTAGCTTCACTTAGCTTCACTTAGCTTCACTTAGCTTCACTTAGCTTCACCTAGCTTTACCTAGCTTCACCTAGCTTCACCTAGCTTCACCTAGCTTCACTTAGCTTCACTTAGCTTCACTTAGCTTCACCTAGCTTCACCTAGCTTTACCTAGCTTCACCTAGATTCACTTAGCTTTACCTAGCTTCACTTAGCTTCACTTAGCCTCAACTAGCTTCACTTAGCTTCACTTAGCTTCACTTAGCTTCACCTAGCTTTACCTAGCTTCACCTAGCGTCACTTAGCTTTACCTTGCTTCACTTAGCCTCAACTAGCTTCACTTAGCTTCACCTTGCTTCACTTAGCTTTACCTAGCTTCACTTAGCTTCACTTAGCCATTTAGCTTCACTTAGCTTCATTTAAAGGGAACTGTTTGTCTCGTTAGTCACAACTGGTTAAAATGTAACAGAATTCTTAGAACTTCTGATGACACAGTGTCATCCTTTGTTGAGAACAGGGGAGTACATCGCCCTGTACCAGAACCAAAGAGCCATTATGAAGCAGAGACACATTGAGAAGGAGCAGTGCATCAGCCTCCTGGCCCAAGACAAAGAGGAGATGAAAGTATGTCACAGAAACTACTTCACATTTGATCTACTCATCTGAATGATCATTACAGTTCAGGATAAAATATCTTCCATCTGTCACTGCAGGCCAAGTTGTTGGAGCTGCAAGACCTTGTGATGCGTCTGGTGGGGGAGAGGAATGAGTGGTACAGTCGCTACGTAGCCACCACAGCAGATGACAGTGCTGTAGTAAACCCTGAGCTGCTGAGGGGAGCAGAAACAGGAGAGGACCCCTCTGCTCAGAGCCCCATGGAGCTCAACAGGCCAGGTACATACATGAGCTTTTATCATGATAAATAAAAAACCCTCATTTAGTTTATTACGGATCAGTGCACATGCATTTCATTCTGCTTATCATGGTTAGCTGTGAAACCTCAAGTTGTTTTGACCATCTCATTGATAAGTGAACTTAACTTTGTGTTTGTCTTGTCAGGATGTGCAAAGCTAACAAAACCACAACCCATCACTGAACCCATATTAAATAAATTACAATTTTCCCATTTCTCTCCCTACCTGGAAAACCTCCACTTTTCCCAGAAGCAGTGGAGCACTGCAGTGTTGTTGATCCAGACTCTTATCCTGGATCCACCCAGACCCAAGTCCCCTCGGTGGAGACAGGAGCCCCTCACCTGCTGGGTGATGATGTCACTGCCTCCCAGATCCTGAAGCTCCTGCAGGAGATCCAGAACCCCCAGGGACCCACTCGCCCTGTCCCTTTCTTAGGGGATAACCCCTGCATCCCCTTCTTTTACAGGCCTGACGAGCAGGATGAGGTCAAGATCTTGGTCATCTAAGTCCCTGCTGAGGGCACTGGTAGGAAAGAGATGCTGTTGAAGAGCTGATTTGTGCCCCATAAGTCCTCACATGAGCAGCATTTTTGAAGACGGTTCTTGTGTTTTGACTTGACACTCGATTCTGTCAGCATCTTTCCACTTCCACAGTCAGTTGAGAGATGTTTGTGTGGGTTGTTAGTTTTTTACTCTGTATTTTGGAGAGATTGATTTTCTATCATGTTCTTATTTGAGAATATATAAATCCACCTTTTCCTAATTGATATCCTCCATTCCATGTACTCTAGAACCTTAGTACATTTACAGCATCCATGATAAATCTTGGTTGCAGTGAAATGTCTCTTAAAAGACTTTTGTAGACCAATCAGCAGCATTGATTTGTTCTCATGTGTCCTCTTAGTGCTCCATGTGACTGCCTCTATCAGACACACATGCTCTTCCTGCTAAGACTGAGACATTGAATGAAGCTGATGTTTCTCACTTTTTGCATTCTGGTGAGAGAGTGATGGATAGGAGAACATAAGCCTGCATAGGCTATGATGATGCCCAGGACTGCTGTGTGGGGGTGGGGGCGTACCGCAGTTGGACTAGAGGCAGCAGGTTCAGCAGCTGGACTAGAGGCAGCAGGTTCAGCAGCTGGACTAGAGGCAGCAGGTTCAGCCGTTGGACTAGAGGCAGCAGGTTCAGCCGTTGGACTAGAGGCAGCAGGTTCAGCCGTTGGACTAGAGGCAGCAGGTTCAGCCGTTGGACTAGAGGCAGCAGGTTCAGCCGTTGGACTAGAGGCAGCAGGTTCAGCAGTTGGACTAGAGGCAGCAGATTCAGCAGTTGGACTAGAGGCAGCAGGTTCAGCAGCTGGACTAGAGGCAGCAGGTTCAGCAGTTGGACTAGAGGCAGCAGATTCAGCAGTTGGACTAGAGGCAGCAGGTTCAGCAGCTGGACTAGAGGCAGCAGGTTCAGCAGTTGGACTAGAGGCAGCAGATTCAGCAGTTGGACTAGAGGCAGCAGGTTCAGCAGCTGGACTAGAGGCAGCAGGTTCAGCAGCTGGACTAGAGGCAGCAGGTTCAGCAGCTGGACTAGAGGCAGCAGGTTGGATTCCCAGGAGAGATAACTGGTCTTGATCCTCAGTAGGTTTATGATAGAAGTCTTGTAAAAGTCAGAAAGGTGTTATGAAGGGTTTTAAACTCTAGTATTTGGAGTAAGATGAGTTTTTTGGGGGTTGAAGCATAGTTAAATAATGTCATGATGGAAAAAAGAATTATTTAAATGGGTATGACTCTATCTATCTTTTCCATTTACCTTCTTTCAAAGGAGTAAACACTGAAAATTGGAATATATACTATAGAACCTAGCTTTTATTCATGTATCTGAGTGAACCAGCTAGACCTTTATCCAAATAGTCTTTCTATGCATCAATGCATCCTGTCCATGTTAGATGTCAAAGCACTCAGGGATGAATGACAAGGCAGGGTCATCATCTCAATCCTTCTTTTCTGCTTTCTCGGTCTTTTCCCCTTCTTCATATCCTTAACATGGATCCTTTTGGAATGTTTACGAAGGCTAGTGGAAGTGAAGATGTACTTTTGAAAGCTTTTTAAGATCCCAGCTGTGGATAGTAGTTAAGCTATAGTAAAGCCGTCTACTGGTTTTATGGTCAAAGTGAAACCATGTGATTTCACAGGCTTTATATACTGCTGAGCATTCAGGCTGAGGATGATGTTTGTATGAAGACTAAAGAGATTAAACTAGACTGTGTGTGGGAAGAGTGCACAAGTGAGAAGAATGCATGTCTGTAAATATGAAGTGAGTTGTATTAATTCTAGTAACACAAGATGCTGCCAGTTGGTGAGCTGCATCAGGGAGTTTTCACAGTGGGAAGATGTTCAGTCGTTAATAAATAGCAACTGGTTGACATCTGCTCTGCCTTCATGGTCAAAACTATGACACTGTACAGTTCTGGGAAGGTTCTTTGCTGCGAGGCAAAGTATTCATAAATGGTTTATTTTGATTCATCAATTTAGGATCATTAGTTTATTTCATGTATAAAAGATCTAAATGAAGCTGTGATCGACACTAAATCAAATTAAAAGAAAAATTACTTCACTGAGTGTTTGTGATCATGGTTATTTGTGACATCTTAGTTTAAGGTTACAGAAGATATGCAGTTATGTAGAAATGTTTGTGTATTTACCTAGTCTACAGTGATGCAGCAACAATTATACCCTAAGGACCAACACTGGATTTGTGGTTTCTATTGGATCTGAATGGTCAACATTAAAATCCTGGTTTTCTTTTTAAAATCAGCTCAGGGCTGGATATATTTTCTTAAGATAACAAAGATTTAAACAAAAATCTGCCAAGTTCTATCTTTGCCGCTCTTCATGTATTTGTTAAACAGACAATGTAAACAAGGTCACTAATATATTGAGGTTTGATTCACTGAGCTGCTGACTGGCAACATTAGCAGAGCTGGAAGCTAAGCAGGAATATGGACGGTTCAGATCTCCTTCTTGATTCAAACCTCTTGAGCAAAGTCAACTTCCTTTTATAACTGTAACAGATGGTTATTAACAGCTGAATGGTGAGTAAGTGTTATATCAATCATGTTAAGTGTTTTATTATTACTGAAGGGTAAAATGTAAAAACATAGCCAACAGTGGTATTTCCAGTGTTTTAAGACATTACTATTTATCTTTACTATAAGATTGTTTGGATGAATTAGTGCCAGGGCTGCACAGGAAGCAGTGACTCCACCTACTGAGAGATTTATCTATTCAAAATAGTTTTTACTGTGGTTCAAATAATGGAAGCCTGATAATGACCCATTCATTAGAATCAGATGTGTGGGAGCAGGGAAACATCTAAAACCCACAGGACAGCGACCCCTGAGGACCAGGGTTTGAGACCCCTGCCCAAAATAAACCAAATGACAGATATCTGGGTTAAAACATTTATTACAATGCCAATACCAGTTTGTTCAATGTCTCAGGGTGGATTAATGGCAATGTATTAAAGATACATTCCACTTTAGTTTAAATTAATGTAAATAGACAAGAAGCAGGGAAGATGTTTTATTACAGGTTATTGACTTAAGTAGTTCCATCCCTTTTGCTTCCAGATTCCAGATCATCATGTTGATCGTACATCATCCTGCCCAGACCAACTCTTTGTACCCACAGAGGTAAACAGGACTTTTTCCCTTTTCTCCATTTAACCCACATGGTTCCCCTCTAGATTCTAGCACTTTATCCACTATCCATTCAAGAAAACCTTACAAAACATCCACAGGCATATCAACTCAAATTAGCATTGTGTGTTTAGAATCTACATTATTATACACATTCTTTGAATATTTATTACTCGTACATAACACACTAAACATAATGGACCAAACTTCTACCATTGGAAGCACATTTCTTTTAACATGCACAGTTTACACATACTAAATATGTCCATGATAAAGGATTTACTATCGGATAATAAACAGCACATATCTTTTCTTTATGCTTTTAGTACAACTGCAATGTGTGAATGATCAGTGTTATGTAGGAAGATAAGACAATAAGACTGAGGTGTTTGGGGTCCACATCCCACTGTAATGTCTAACATGAACCATTCACAGGGTCAGAGTATCACAAACAACATGAATATGAAGGTATAAAGCAGTAGAACAGAACTGTAATGGAGGGGAAGTATATAAGGTGGGTTTTATGTATCAATCTTCCCTGACAGGGTTCATAGATGTGTCTTCACTCACCACTGTGACCACTGACAGGAAAAAAAGAGGGAAAAGTTAAAGCGACACCAAACCCACACAGGTAAAACAGTTGAATTGCCCTTTCAATAGAGATACTGTCTAACTTAGGTCATCTTATTACACTTACATTAATTTATTTAGCAGATGCTTTTATCCAAAGCAACTTACGAGAGACTTACAACTTATTCCAACTGTGTCCCATAAGGAATATCAAGACGGAGCATCTTATTGAGCACTTGTCCACCAAGACGATCTGAGTGCTGTTTGGAGTTGATGCCTAATGTTGAATCAGCATTTTGACAATAAAACTAGATAACTAACTGGCTATGAACCAGGAAAACTGGTTAACTAACTGGCTAACTCTCATTAGCAATGTAGATGGTTGTTCTGGGAGTACAACAGTACTTAGGAATGACTGCTGGAAATTTTCATCCTCCAGGACAATAATGACTCTTATTGAGGGCCTTGTTGCTCTTTTTGCCCAGTTGGCCCAGAGTTGGGCCTATCTCATTGTTATGATCAGTGACCGTAAAACTGTAAAACTGACTTTTGAAAGTAGCTTTGGATAAAAGCGTCTGATAAATGAATACATGTAAATGTAATGTAAATGTCATGTAAATACCCCAGGCATCAAGTGGGGTGATGGTCAAGTTGAAACTGGGTTGTTTTATACGTTACACTCACCCGGGTACACCAGGGGGGGCCCGGTTAGGCCTTGAGGGTACACTGGGGGGAGGCCCCCCAAAGGGGTCTGGGGAGGCCCCAGGGCGAGAGGGGACTTGAGGTCCACCGGCAGGTGGGAGGCCAGCAGAAGAACCACGAGAACCAGGGCGTGCGGGGGGACCTGGGGGGCCTGGAGGGGCTCTCCTCTGAGGGGTTGGACTGGTTGCTGGAGACCTGGAGAATAAGAAGTTCACAGAAACTCACACACAGCACAGGTCCTTAAGGTCAGTTCCCAAGAGTACCAGAAGGGGGAGCACCACATCTCTCTCCCTCCCACGTCTTCTTCTGTCATCCATACCTTGCCCCTGATCGGCTGTTCTGTACTTGTAGCCAGGAGTCATCAACAGGTGGTGGCATGGGGGCGCTCACAGTGGAGGTGCAGATATCCCCAATGATGCTGAGCGCCTCCCTCAGGGCGTGGTACATCTTCAGCATCTCGTCCCTGTGCTGTGCCTGCTCTGTTGATTCCTCCATTAGAGTGTTCTGATCACCACAGGAGTACAGCTGAGCCAGCAGCTCGGCATTGATGAAGTCTTTGGTCTGAAAGCAGGAAGGCAGGATTTCAGAAAATCAACAAATTACATCACATGTGTTTTTGTTACTGGCAAGTTATCGATAAAAAAAACTGGAGAAGCAGATGAAGTAAAAATAACAGTCAAGACCATTTTTACACAGGATTGCCCCATTCTGATGCAGCTTGTGTAAGGATGCCTACAGCATCTCTGTGTTTCATCTTCCACTAAGCACCAAGAGGAGGTCCCACTTACATTAATGATCATGAGGTGCATGATGGTCTTGGGCATGAGGTCCCTGACCGTCTTGTTAACAATAGCCATGTAAGAGTCCACCAGGTTCCTGATGGTCTCAACCTGTCGCTCCAGCTGAGGGTCCATGGAGTTCATGAAGTTGTCTGATCCATTCTCATCTCCTGTGTCATTCTGTTGAAGAGCAGCGTGGGAGAAAGAGTGGAGAACAGAAGAGACATGACTGAGACGAAGAGGGTTTTACTAATAAAGGATGAATGGATGAAAATCAACACAACTCAGGTGATAAATGAACTCAGACAAATAATTTGATATTCGACGCATCTAACTATCTTACAGAAAATGTATTTCCATTGTAGTACACCTCTGACAGATCACTTCATTGCCATCAGATTATTTCTAACCCTAACGATTAATTTACTTATTATTATGTAATACTTTTGAAAGTCTCAATTTAAAAGTGAAGTTTGTAAATGTAAAATAAGGACAAATGCATACCTTCTCCTTCTCCTGCAGGGTCCAACAGCGAAGAGGACAAAGAGAAGAGACAGAGAGGGCTTGAAAGACATTTCTATCAAATGTAACAACGCAGACACACTTGCAGTAGGTCATGTTTTTCTACAATGTCATTATAAATACTGTATTTGTATATATATATATGATGTGTTCTCCACAGTGAGCGTGTGTTCATTATGCACCATAACCCGTTCAGGATAGACTCCAGCTCTCAGGAAAGAGGACTTCCATCCATCCACATCCTCCTGATTATCGCAGGCCAGCTCCAGCTGCCGGTAGTCTTTATACACATTCCTGAGGTTTGACAGACAACTTTGAGCATCACTGAACTCATGACTGTGGATAGTTGTGTGTTCATGTTGTTTGTGCTTGTGTGCGTCAGCAAGATCAATATTCAGATGAATTTTGGTTTAATGCTAGTTGTAATAATGTGACTTTGACTGACTACTAAACGTTTGTCAGTGTGTGCATGTCTACTTGTGCGTATATATGCATTCTGGGTAATACTGGGTATATTCTTACTGGCTGAGTGTTTGTGGTGAAGTATTGGTCTTGGTCAACTTCATTTAATGTTCAGTGTATTTAGTTCAGCTAAGGTACTAATGCTGAGGCCTTATTGACATCACTGTGTGACCGACTGGAACACTGAATATATGCGTCGTTGCTAAAGTGTGCTGATGTTGTGACGATACGCTGGCAGTGAGGTGAACAGTGCATCTTTGTATTTACCTCTGCTCAGTATTGAAGAGAGCAAAGATGTGCTTGCTGGACATGAATCCTTTCTCCACATCTCTCAGTTTCAGGTTATCCACCTGAAGCATGTACTTTTTCTCTTTCTCCTGCAGGAAGTTTTTATTACCTTCATGGCATTGTGCAGAAAACGAACACCAAATTTTGTAATAACAAGCCAATGCAATAAGTGATGGCCTATCACTGAACAATGGCCTATCACTGAACAATGGCCTATTTGCATTATATTTTACAACTTGGCATGCCTTGGTATATTTGTCAAACAGTTCAGAAGTTATGATTCAAGAAATCCGATACACTGGCTGAATGTATTAGATCTAAAAAGCAGAGTGAAACATTCTGGTTTCCATTATGATTCTAACACAGCTACTGTGGAGCACCTGCCTTCCTGGTTCACTAAACACATAATCCAGTATCAGGTTCTGCTTGATGACTGACCTGGGAAACTGGGATAAGAAACTTGATGTGGTAGAAAGTCTCTTACCTCATCATCCTTGTACCATGACAGTGACTCAGCTGTGAGGACAAACCAGTACTCCTTAGCTCCGCCCTTCATGATTCCAATATTATTGATCGTCAGCCAACCTTTCCTGATGACCTGAAACACACAAGAAGACTGAAGATTATCATGTGACATCTATAGTTACATGATACTTAAAACATAGGCAACTTAAATACATAAAACAAAGTACTTCAAACTACATTGTGATACAGGGGTCATTAATTACATAAAAACCTAAATCTATCAAAACAAAATATATCTTGCAACATAATGATGCTTCTTTAATGCTCTCTTGAAATGTCAGGTGATCTTTTGGTCTTCATACCATATGGAACAGTGTGTGCATACAGTTGTGTACATGTACTGTAAGTATATATCTTTTATTTACCTTATAGCGATCGTTAACTGATCCTCTTTCAGGCTGAGTGGGAATGTGGACAAAATGTTATAAAACTGTCCCAGAGCTCAAGAGACGAGGCCAGAGACTAAAACAGGCTATGAGCACAGCTAAGGAGGACACTAGAGAAGACTAAAAGAAGTGACAGTGTCTGTATGTGCATGGGGCATGGGAGTGGGTCAGGAATGAGTGGGATGTGCTGTGAAGGAGGATATTATTAAGTGGCTAGAATTGATCAATGTAATTGATGGAGATGCTTGGTTGTGTTCTGTGTGTGTTGCTGAAGAGATGTGTCAGAGAGAAGGGAGGAGAGAATGTCTTTTTCTTAAGCAGCTGTGATGTGGATTTGACCTCCGGGGGCAGAGGTTGTGAACTATGAGGGACAGGAAGCAGAACTATGATGGACAGGAAGCAGAACTATGATGGACAGGAAGCAGAACTACGAGGAACAGGAAGCAGTGGGGAAGTGTCTTGACCCTTGCCTCATCACAACTTTACCCTTCTGTCTGTCTTCTGTAGTCAAAGATGCGTTTTGGAGAATTATATTGAATGCATCTGACATTTACATGTATTCATTTAGCAGACGGCCAAAGCGACTTACAAGAGAGAGCTTTACAAAAGAGCATTGGTCACTGAGCATAGCAATGTGATAGACCCCACATATAGCAGGCTTACAGATTATGAAACATACATCGTGAGAACCAATAAGTGCCAAATGAAGAGCTATAAGAGCTTTTAGCCGAACAAATTACAAATTTAAGGTGAGTCTCTGATGGACAGTAGTCTACCTATGGGACGCGAACAATAAAGCAACAACACCATCTTGCATGTTGTTACTTTTCCACTCTGTCTGGGAAAGAAGGCAGCTGAGAGGAGAGCATCTAATGCAGAGACAGAATTACCCAGCAGCCTCTTCCCAGTAAGAACAGGCTTTCTCCATGTGTGCTGTGCGCACACACAGATTTATGTACACACACATATATACTGGAGCAAACACTGAAAAGTCCCAGACAAACTCACCAACACACACAGCTAAGAACACACATACACTCTTACACAGAGTGTTCTCTAAAACACATACACAGTGACACACACTTGAAAACACACACTTTTACTCACAGTATTCTCCTCCTGAAGTAGAGAGCAAGGGAGTGTTAACACAGACATATAGAAGAGTGTAAACAGACATATAGAAGAATGTAAACAGACATATAGAAGAGTGTAAACAGACATATAGAAGAGTGCACTGCTCGTTGTGTACTGCTCGTTGTGTACTGCTCGTTGTGTACTGCTCGTTGTGTACTGCTCGTTGTGTACTACTTGTTGTGTACTGCTAGTTGTGTACTGCTCGTTGTGTACTGCTTGTTGTGTACTGCTCGTTGTGTACTGCTCGTTGTGTACTGCTAGTTGTGTACTGCTCGTTGTGTACTGCTCGTTGTGTACTGCTCGTTGTGTACTGCTCGTTGTGTACTGCTCGTTGTGTACTACTCGTTGTGTACTGCTCGTTGTGTACTGCTCGTTGTGTACTGCTCGTTGTGTACTGCTCGTTGTGTACTGCTCGTTGTGTACTACTCGTTGTGTACTACTTGTTGTGTACTGCTCGTTGTGTACTGCTCGTTGTGTACTACTTGTTGTGTACTGTTTGCGTACCTGATTTCCGGAGGGTTTCTTTTTGATCTGACTGCTCCTCTGCTGAGCACTGAATAAAGGAAACATCAGATGTGGGAATATCAGTGTTTATTCATGTCATTTAACTCCATTGTAAATTGTGAGATATGATTGTTGTCGCTTACTTAGCAAAACCAATGAAGTCGTCATGGTTGGTGTTCATGTAGGCTAGCTCGATGTCAATCAGCAGTATAACCTTGAGGATTGGAAAAGCATCAGGTTGGTATATGTGGTGGAACACTGAATGTTCTGCATCTGTACAGGTGTGTCTAACCTGCTCCTTAGTGCGACTCTCTCTGTCCCTGATGTGTTGGGTAACAATCCTCTCCATTTCCTCTCTCAGCAGTGGGTACTGAGCCAGCTGTGTGGGCGGAGCATAACACAACAAGACACAGGTTTCAAACCATGAACACACTACTGTTGTTGTTATTATTATTATTAAGAAATGATCATCCTTGTTAGGAGAAGCTGCTAAGAGGTAGTAAAGGGTGAGAGGGCAGGACAGTCACCAGTTAGAGGAGGTGTCAGGGGTGTTGGAGGGGTTGTGCTGTTTCTGTCAGCCATGTTACCTTCTTGGTACACTGCCTAACAGTAGTGACTAGCTCTGTAATGACCAGATCCACACATTTGGTGCACGGCTCTTTGATCTTCCCAATCTGCCTTTTCACAATGGTCTCAAAGGCCATGTCAGGAGTGAACAAGCCTGTTCTGCTCAACAGAGGAAAAGAGACAGAGGAAGAGAAGAGGGGGAAGAGAATTAGAGGAGGAAGGGAGAGATAAAGTGTTAATTTAGCTTGTAAAAGACAAGGAACTGTTAAAGGAATCTAAAACTATGGAAACTACAGAATGGAACCTGGTCTATATCTCCTGATCGTTTCTTATTTGAGCTTCTTTTCTATGATGTAACCTTTTCTGATGCTCATTCACACCATAACAACAGAGGGGCAGAGTCAGACATGGTCCAGCAACATATTAGGACACGTTAAGTGAGATTCAGTCTGGGTGTGTCTGTGACCAGGTAGCTGAGGCTGATTAGATTCAGTCTGAGAAACAGAATAACCCAGCCAGACAGACAGACAGACAGACAAACAAACAAACAGAAGGACAGATTGAGAGAGAGAGACAGACATACAGAGAGAGAGAGAGAGAGACAGAGACAGAGACAGACAGACAGACAGAGAGACAGACAGAGGGACAAACTTGCCTGATGCCGTGGATATTTTTGATTGCGTAACTGATCTCCTTGCGAAGTTCCTTCTCATCAAACTCCATCTGAAAGGCCACACTCATCAATTGAAAGCTTGGTAATTCTACCAAATGTTGATTTATTGCAACTGTCTTTATTAAATCCTTGTGTTTCCAGATGTCACAGCAGACTAAAACACACCTTAACCAGCTCAAAGGGAAATCGCTCATGAAAGATGCGGTTGATCCTGGCCCCTCCTGACAGTTCACATGTGTCTATTTGATCACCTGAACCTTCAATACGCTTCTCAAAGTCCACTGAGAACTGCTGCACCATCCTGAAGAGAGTTGGGAATTGTTAGGCTGTGTAGGTATGTGTGTAGTTAGGCTGTGTAGGTATGTGTGTAGTTAGGCTGTGTAGGTGTGTGTGTAAATAGGCTGTGTTGGTATGTGTGTAGTTAGGCTGTGTAGGTGTGTGTGTAAATAGGCTGTGTAGGTATGTGTGTAAATAGGCTGTGTAGGTATGTGTGTAGTTAGGCTGTGTAGGTATGTGTGTAGTTAGGCTGTGTAGGTATGTGTGTAGTTAGGCTGTGTAGGTGTGTGTGTAGTTAGGCTGTGTAGGTGTGTGTGTAAATAGGCTGTGTAGGTATGTGTGTAGTTAGGCTGTGTAGGTATGTGTGTGTGTGTAGGATTGTGTGCAGTTCCGTGTGTGTGTCTCTTTTTCCACTGACTGCAGTAGAGCCTTGGTCTTTCTAGACGGGTCATCAGGTCGGAAGTTCTTGTATCCTTCTACCTCCTTTTCTATCGACAACAGTTGACCCTGCAGTTTGCTCCGCAGGCCTGGCAGGGTGTCCCGGATGTGACACTGTGTAGGTGTGTGTGTAGTTAGGCTGGGTAGGTATGTGTGTAGTTAGGCTGTGTAGGTATGTGTGTAGTTAGGCTGTGTAGGTGTGTGTGTAGTTAGGGTGTGTAGGTGTGTGTGTAGTTAGGCTGTGTAGGTGTGTGTGTAGTTAGGCTGTGTAGGTATTAGTGTAGTTAGGCTGTGTAGGTGTGTGTGTAGTTAGGCTGTGTAGGTGTGTGTGTAAATAGGCTGTGTAGGTATGTGTGTAGTTAGGCTGTGTAGGTGTGTGTGTAGTTAGGCTGGGCAGGTATGTGTGTAGTTAGGCTGTGTAGGTATGTGTGTAGTTAGGCTGTGTAGGTAAGTGTGTAGTTAGGCTGTGTAGGTAAGTGTGTAGTTAGGCTGTGTAGATATATGTGTAGTTAGGTTGTGTAGGTATGTGTGTAGTTAGGCTGTGTAGGTATGTGTGTAGTTAGGCTGTGTAGGTATGTGTGTAGTTAGGCTGGGTAGGTATGTGTGTAGTTAGGCTGTGTAGGTATGTGTGTAGTTAGGCTGTGTAGGTATGTGTGTAGTTAGGCTGTGTAGGTATGTGTGTAGTTAGGCTGGGTAGGTATGTGTGTAGTTAGGCTGTGTAGGTATGTGTGTAGTTAGGCTGGGTAGGTATGTGTGTAGTTAGGCTGTGTAGGTGTGTGTGTAGTTAGGCTGTGTAGGTGTGTGTGTAGTTAGGCTGTGTAGGTATGTGTGTAGTTAGGCTGTGTAGGTATGTGTGTGTGTGTAGGATTGTGTGCAGTTCCGTGTGTGTGTCTCTTTTTCCACTGACTGCAGTAGAGCCTTGGTCTTTCTAGACGGGTCATCAGGTCGGAAGTTCTTGTATCCTTCTACCTCCTTTTCTATCGACAACAGTTGACCCTGCAGTTTGCTCCGCAGGCCTGGCAGGGTGTCCCGGATGTGATTTGTCAATTGCTGTGGGGTGAAAGGTTAAAGTGGGTTAGAACACTAAACCAAATGCTCCTGAAGAGGGAACGATTGGAACCTCGTCAACCCCAAACATGCACTCCTCTGCATTCAGAGTGACCCCATGCTGCCTAAAACACTGCAAGATGTGTTCCAGGATCATGCAGAGGAGGGTGCACTCACCACCACACCAGAGAGATACAGACAGCTTGGATCCCAGCTAGTAGGAGTGAAAACAGCTCAGAGTTAAACACATACCTGGTTGAGAACCTTCTGAAGGTAGGGTGTCCCCATGCGCTCTGCAAGGTGTCTGTATCCTGGGTGGGACAGGAAGAACTTCCTCTCAGCAGCCATGGCAGCGTTGATGTCTTTCTTCCCATCAATGTCCTTTTGGCTCCTGTTCACCACACCAATATAACCTGGGGGGACCCAGAGATTTATTTAAGGTGTGGCATCACGAGAGGACCTGTGGAAGAGGGACAGTGTGTCCAGGAGAACTACACCTCCCAGAGGACCTGTGGTAAAGGGTCAGTGTGTCCAGGAGAACTACACCTCCCAGCATCAAGGCTGGTCTCTCCACTATACGCGTGGAGGACCGCACATTCTTATGTAACGTTTGTTTTTCTGAACACCCAGTGCTTACCTCTACGCAGTGGCAGCAACTTGTTCTCCAGAATCTCTTTAGCATCCGTCCCCTCGTCCATGAGATCCAGCTTTGTGATCACGCCGATGGTTCTCTGCCCTGCGCACACACACAGACAGAAAGATATCCAAAGTAACTACATCGCACCTTTTAGGAGATTTTCCAACTATGCTGTTAGCGATTCTAAAGACACTGATACCATTATGTGTCACCTTGTGGGTCAACTTCTTTTGCAATTTTGAGTGCATCAGAGTTGGCCAGGTCAGAGTTGGCTGGTGAGACAGCTAACAGCAAACAGTTTTCCTTGGTGACAAACTGCATGAGCATTTCTCTGATCTGGTGCTCAATGTCTGCAGGCTGGTCCCCCACTGGAACCTTAGTCATCCCTGGCAGGTCCACCAAGGTCAGGTTTAGAACTGTAGAACAGCAATGGCAGTACAGGGACAATCAGGACAGTATAGAGGCACATTTAAAATAATCTGTCAAGCTTTTTTTACTTTATTAGTACTAAATACAACCAATTTGATTTAGCATCCCACATGCATCTGCTGTGTATGAACCAAACTCTGTTATGATGCAGTAGATCAGAATGTTATCTCTGCAGCCATACCATGGGGGGAGTAAACACGCAGGTTGATGGGCACAGGAGAAATGCCCTTATTGGCTCCAGTGACGCGGTCTGTCTCTGCTTCAATCTCCTGTCGAACCTCATCAAAGTCTATGAACTTCTTCCCCTTGCAGTGGAGAAACTCTGCAAATTCTGTAGGACAATGGTGTAAGAAATGAGGACCGGACACTAAATTAAAATGACAATGTAGAAGTGAAATAAGACCTTTTCTGAGAAAGGTTGTGATCAGTTAAATCATATCGTACTTTTTCAGCACAATAAAACAGCACTTTATGACATAATTCTGGCTATCTTTTTTTAATAGAAAACACTACTAAACACTGTTTTGAGGACCAAAAGCTTTGAATAGCACAAAGCTAACAGTTATGCTTTGATCGTTTTGAGTTAAGTAAATCAAGAACCTTGAGCACTCTGCACAAAGCACTCTGAAACTTGAGAGGAGGAGAAAAAGGTAAAGAATTTACCTGTGGGACTATTTATCAACTGCAGAACCAGCGGACGACGGGTCACGATCCCAGAACCACGAGGGAGGAAGTCCCTGTCAAGACAAGACAGGAAGGGATGTCAACCTGAGGGGGTCAGGTGGCTCAGCGGGTTAAGACATTGGCCTCATGTTTGGAAGGTTGTGAGTTTGAGACCTCGGGCAAGACACTTCACCCTATTTCTCTCAGGGGGATTGTTCCTGTAAGTCACTTTGGATAAAAGTGTCTGCAAAATGAATATTTATAACCTGGTCACGTTACCGATACACATGACTCCTGGATGGGAGTCCAGCCGGGCGATGCTCATGATTCTTTTCTAGTTGAGAAATCTTAACTTCCTGTCTTCCACAGCAAAGTTCTGATAGGAGATACCTGCTTGTCAGGCCATACTAACCCCACCTCTCTGAAATCATATGCATTCAAATAATGCATTGGATAACAATTATTTTGTTGTTGTTTGCATTATTACTGTCTACAACACACCCACTTACTCATTCTGCAATAACAGGGCATTTTCAAACGGTTGTTGTAACATGGATCTAGAACTTGAATACAAGGCTGCATTTAAAACTTGCATGATTTATACAGTCTATAGCTGTATCGTTTATGATCAAATATATTTTGTAACTATTACAGACATAATGCAATGGCATTAAGTCTCCAGATTACATAAATAGATTGTTTTATTGTTATGTGCAACAACCACAGTAACTGTCTTGAAGTGAAATAACCAATAAAATAGCATGTTGCTGCCCTGAAAATCCAGATTAAATTGACACTGTGAACCAATGAAATTGCTTGTTGTTAAAATGCTTTGGACCATAAATAGATTAGAGATAATCCTGTTGAGTGTCAGGCAACCTTAGATCCCTCTACTACACTGTGCTGTCCCCTCACTGTTACTCCTATACTATAACTTGACATTTATCCCTTAACCCAAGCCATTTTAAACTAATTTAAAAGCCAAGTACATTTTTAATCCACACCATTTATTTATTCCTGTCCGAGGAATACAGCAATAGACAGTGTGTGAAATTACATTATTGTACACTATTTACGCTTTAATGATGGTACATAACTCCCAGACAAATCTACAGAGTGGATCCTTAATATACATTTCAGGGCTGTATTCTATACAATAGAGTACGTCTATGTTTCGCTCCTCTGTATTTCTGTGTAACGACGGTTTTTGTTGAAAGTAAAAAGGATTTGACAGCCGGAGGATTACTGAAAATCCTTGTGTAGATAAATGAGTAAATGACTGTGTGGAGAGTAGAAGAGAGAAGCAGAGAGAGGGGGATCTCAAATAAACGCTTTTGGGTGGCATGTGTGTTTTAGATTTGAAAGAGATAAATATATATCTGTCATATAAACCTATATCAAAATTGTTGTTTTTTGTTTTGTGTGTGATGTGTGTGCGTGTGTGTGCGTGTGTGTGTGTGTGTGTGTGTGTGTGTGTGTGTGCCCATCCAGAGACAGATTACAGACTGACAGCTTGTTGCTCTCCCTGTATCAATACAAATCATTTGCTCTTATGACCATTGAAACACTTTCCTCTCGCATATCAAACCTAGATCTTGGAAATTTAGTGCAAATCCTGTTTTATTGATTTTTCCATAGTACTGTACTGCAGCAGGTCAGTAAAGACCAAATATCACTCATATATAAAGCTATTTTCTTCTTTTTAATTTGACTAGATAACAGAACATGAACGCATTACACAATTAATACCGCCATGTTTATATTATGAACAATTCCATGTCTATTTTGTTTTCCTGTGCCTCTATCATGCCTCACATGCACAGGAGAACAAAATGACTTACTTTCCCACGAAGTTCTCCAACACCGAGCTCTTCCCGGCACTCTGCCCGCCGACCACAGCGATCTGAGGCAGGTCCAGGGAGGCATTCTGCCCGATGGAGGAGAAGGCATCCTGCATCTTGTTCACCAGAGGGATCAGCTCCTCCATCCCGCTGTTCCCCATGACTGCTGTTGCACACTGCTGATACTGCTGCTGTTAAGTGAAGCTTTCTCTACCCTGGAGAGCTTGTTGACCCTGTCAGTTTGTCACTTGTAACCTCATTTAATAAATATCTGTACATTAAAATAAAACAACATACGACTGCTTCCCAACTAGGTTGTCCGCTGTAATCAGAGCTCTTGTTTCATCCTTGCTGTGCTCCAGGTTAGAGGCCTGCTGGACATCCCTGACAAGCCTGCAGTACGGGGAGGATTAACAAACCTGGGATCACGTCACTCCCCACTTCCTGTCAATCAATGGCAGATTAAAACATATATGTTGTAAAGACAGAACGCCTTTGCTGTGTAATAATTTTTGGGGGACTTTACATTCAAGTGGATTTATTTTCTCAAATAATTAATTCAATGCAGACACTCTCATTTCCTGTTTGAGCTTCGTCTTGTCTCTCCTCCTCTTCATCTCTGGGATGTTTCCTCTTCACCTTGTCTCTCCTCCTCTTCATCTCTGGGATGTTTCCTCTTCACCTTGTCTCTCCTCCTCTTCATCTCTGGGATGTTTCCTCTTCACCTTGTCTTGTCTCTCCTCCTCTTCATCTCTGGGATGTTTCCTCTTCACCTTGTCTCTCCTCCTCTTCATCTCTGGGATGTTTCCTCTTCACCTTGTCTTGTCTCTCCTCCTCTTCATCTCTGGGATGTTTCCTCTTCACCTTGTCTTGTCTCTCCTCCTCTTCATCTCTGGGATGTTTCCTCTTCACCTTGTCTCGTCTCTCCTCCTCTTCATCTTGTCTTGTCCTGCTCACCGTCTACCCTCATGTTTCTCAGCCTGGATCAGCTGTTCTCCTCGTGCATCTTTCTGCTGCTGACGTCACCCTTCCTCATCATGTCTTTAAGATTCAAAGTCACTTTACGGTTTCTCCATAAATATTTACACTGATCATCTGTAATAATGGTGTTATTAACACTGAATGTTGTGTGACTAATGTGTGTTGTTTTCCCTCTTCTGTCTGTTTCGACAGCTTCTCAATCAAATCTGCCTCCAGAATTGGAATCCAAACAGATTTCTGAAAAAATATGAAAAGTTATCACTTTTCGTGTCAATACTAGCTTTCTTCATGAATTATTACTATACAAATCTAAACAAATCCACCACTAAATTGTAACTAAACTGTCAAACTCTAAATGTTATTGGGGCACCGCAGATTTAAAGTGGGGCACGTGCCCCATAAATAAAGAGAATAAAAGCTTTCCCTTTTGATTTGGGTGAAATATCCCTTTATGGTCTTAGCTTGGCTTACTGCGCATGTGCATACATTTATCCACGTAAACTCCAACATGGCGACGCGAGGCCATGTGCAGGACCCTAACGACAGAAGACTGAGGCCTATTTACGGTAACGATCAGCAGGGGACCTTGAAAAGTGCTTCATATAACTAATAGTTCCTAGTCGCATCAGATAGTGTCTATCTGTGGTTTGATATCTGTGAGGAACCCTGCAGTCTAACCCTTAATCTGCTGCTGTGGGGGGGGGGTCAGATAGGGGCTCAGATAGGGGCTCAGTTAGGGGCTCAGATAGGGGCTCAGTCAGCCTGAAGAGCCGCATGACAGAGCAGCTTGTCTGGGTCAAACATAGCGAGTTAGCTGCGCGTTAGCAGCGAGTTAGCTGGGAGTTAGCAGCGAGTTAGCAGCGCGCAACTGCAACTTTAACCTGTTAGCTAGTTAGCAGCAGCACAGTGTCTCAGATAGTATCTGACAGCTAGCTTGAGGCTGCTAGCTTGGTGCTGCTAGCTTGGTGCAGCTAGCTTGGTGCTGCTAGCTTGGTGCTGCTAGCTTGGTGCAGCTAGCTTGGTGCAGCTAGCTTGATGCAGCTAGCTTGGTGCAGCTAGCTTGGTGCAGCTAGCTTGGTGCAGCTAGCTTGGTGCAGCTAGCTTGATGCAGCTAGCTTGGTGCTGCTAGCTTGGTGCAGCTAGCTTGAGGCTGCTAGCTTGAGGCTGCTAGCTTGGTGCAGCTAGCTTGGTGCAGCTAGCTTGATGCAGCTAGCTTGGTGCTGCTAGCCTGGTGCTGCTAGCTAGGCGATTTAATGATCTGTTCGCTTTTGTTGCTCACAGATTGGGATAACATGTCTATCGTGCTCTCCGTCTGTGATATTGTTGCCAAATGTACCTGTTGATGCAGTAATATAGCTCTAACTAAGTTAATGAGTTAGTTAACATCTTCCCATCTGGTGTGATAAACCCCTCTGCTACATTACATCACTGCAGTGACTAGATACAGGGGGAAGCTGCCTTAGTAATGCAGTTCAAGGGTAGATAATTCATAAGGTCATAGTTTTAGTTTACAGTCAAGCTTTTAGTTATTGTTTCACTCCTCACACACTTTTATTCATCTTTGCTGTCTTGAACTGACTTCTTTATAGCAACCAATGCATCTAAAGGTTTGACAGAAACATGTAATCAATGCAAAATCTGCAGGCATCACAGGACTAATAAACCCAACCTGTCATGAAGTGGAAGTCAGTGTCCTTTTGACAGACTGCAGTGATCAGATGGGGTCTGTCTACATCCCTTTGACAGCTCTCACACTGGGTTCTTCTGCTTTGTTACAGTCTTTTGAAAGGAGAGCAGATATATATATTTAGGTTTGAATCTGCTCTAGTTCTACAAAATTAAACTATCTTTGGTCACCGTAGCTGTAGGCGCTGTGCTGAGGTGCTGTGCTGTCGGCGCTGTGCTGTAGGTGCTGTGCTGTCGGCGCTGTGCTGTAGGTGCTGTGCTGAAAGTGCAGTTCTGGTTCTCTAAATCTGTTGTCTTTTTCTCAGATTACCTTGACAATGGCAATAACAAAATGGCAATCCAGCAAGCTGACAAACTGCTGAAGAAACATAAGGATCTGCACTGTGCTAAGGTAGGTCTTCTTCTGATCTCCATGACAACACTTCATGTTCTGATGGCTGGATCTTACACATGAAACACGCTAGGATTGTATTGAACGGTTTGTGCTTGAGTTTTACTACAGGCTAGTGAAGGTTTGCAAAACAGTGCTATCCAATTCTGCCCTAATAGCTGTTCCTCTCCGCTGTCCTCCCCCAGGTCCTAAAGTCCATAGGGCTTCAGCGGACAGGAAAGCAAGATGAGGCGTTCAATCTGGCACAGGAAGTGGCAACTTTGGAGCCCACTGACGACAACTCACTGCAGGCTCTTACCATACTGTACAGAGAGATGCAGCGACGTGAGGAGACACACACACACACACACACAGAGGCATGAGGAGTCAGGTGGTTGAGTGGTTAGGGTGTCGGACTAGTGATCAGAAGGTCATCAGTTCGATTCCCGGCTGAGGCAACATGACGTTGTGTCCTTGGGCAAGGCACTTCACCCTACTTGCCTCAGGGAGGGAATGTCTCTGTACTTGCTGTAAGGCCCTCTGGATAAGTCTGCTAAATGACTATATGTAAATGCATGCACATACACACACAGTTATTTAAGATTTTGTTTGTTTGTGCGTGTATGTGTGTGTGTGTGTGTAGCTGAGTTGGTTACGAAGCTGTATGAGGCTGCAGTGAAGAAGCTTCCACTAAGTGAGGAGTATCACTCTCACTTATTTATGGCTTACGCTCGAGTGGGAGAATATAAGAAGATGCAGCAGGTTAGGCTCATCAGCACATCTTTAACACCTAACATTAAATATTGTCCAAAATATCATGTCTTAACATGGAAATAATGAATGTACTCCATAACGGAGAATTCAGTTCTTAGTTTGTATGTGTGCGGTTTGGATAAAAGCGTCTGCTAAATGAATAATGTGTAAATGTTTGATCCCCTTTCTGGTCTCCAGGCAGGAATGACCCTCTATAAGATTGTTCCTAAGAACCCTTATTACTTCTGGTCAGTAATGAGCCTGGTGATGCAGGTATGAAGCTTCCTAATTAAAGACAATTAGCCACAGTACCAGTAACTACACACACCTGTGTAGCATTTTATTTGTTAGTATTTGTCATCACTCATGGGATCTAATGTTTTGTCAGGCGATCTCAGCCCAGGATGAGAAGCTGGCCCAGACCATGTTCCTGCCTCTAGCGGAGCGCATGGTGGAGAAAATGGTGAAGGAGGACAAGATTGAGGCTGAGGCAGAGGTATGTTTCTGAATCGTGGATGCCGAGCTGTTGGGGAATATTTCAGCTGTTCCATCATTTCAGTTCTGTCGTCCGTGTTCCACTGAAGCTGCTTTGTGTCGTCACTGTTTTAGCCAGCTCAAGCACCAAGAAGCTGACAGTTTCATGACATGTTGAGTGTTTTTCATACTGAGGAGTGAGTTAACCATTCTGATGGACATCTCTGCTACTTGGATTTCACTCTGTAATTCCTTCTTTTACTGATTTGTTTGAATGCAGGTTCAGCTTTACTTTATGATCCTGGAGCGCTTGGGGAAGTGTGTGGAAGCTCTGGAGGTAGTGAGGGGTCCACTGGGAGGTGAGTGTGTGTGTGTGTGTGTGCAGGGTCCACTGGGAGGTGTGTGTGTGTGTGTGCAAGGTCCACTGGGAGGTGAGTGTGTGTGTGTGTGTGTGTGTGTGCAGGGTCCACTGGGAGGTGTGTGTGTGTCTGTGTGTGTGTGCAGGGTCCACTGGGAGGTGTGTGTGTGTGTGCGCAGGGTCCACTGGGAGGTGTGTGTGTGTGTGTGTGCAGGGTCCACTGGGAGGTGTGTGTGTGAAGGGTCCACTGGGAGGTGTGTGTGTGCAGGGTCCACTGGGAGGTGTGTGTGTGTGTGTGCAAGGTCCACTGGGAGGTGAGTGTGTGTGTGTGTGTGTGTGTGTGTGTGCAGGGTCCACTGGGAGGTGTGTGTGTGTGTCTGTGTGTGTGTGCAGGGTCCACTGGGAGGTGTGTGTGTGTGTGCGCAGGGTCCACTGGGAGGTGTGTGTGTGTGTGTGTGTGCAGGGTCCACTGGGAGGTGTGTGTGTGAAGGGTCCACTGGGAGGTGTGTGTGTGCAGGGTCCACTGGGAGGTTATGTTTATTTTTTTTATTGTTTTATTAAGATCCCCATTAGCTGCCTTTCCTGCTAGTCTTCCTGGGGTCCTCCTTAAAATGACCATTATGTCATTAAATTAAGCGATACGTTAAAGAATACTTTAAAGAATTTGGTGTGTCTGTGTGTGCGCGCGCGTGTACGCGTGCGTGAAGTCCACTGGGAGGTGTGCGTGCTTTTCTGAATAATGCATGAACAAGTTCTTCCCAACTTCTTACCTTGTGCTTGTGTCTTACTGTAGAGAAGCTGACCAGCGAATTACAGTGCAGAGAGACCAAATCTATGATGCTGTACAAAAGACTTCAACAGTGGCCAGAATGCAACGCCCTGTCTCATAAGCTGCTACTCAAAAAGTAAGCAGAGCTCTTGATCTATTCTCACGACACCCTGAAGTTGTTCTAACACTGTAGCAGACACACTTCTGTCATCCAGTATCTCTTCCTATACCTGCTCTTGTTTGTTTCCAGTCCAGATGATTGGCAGTATTATCTCTCCTACTTTGACTCCCTGTTTCACCTGATTGATCAGTCATGGAGTCCCCCAGAAGAAGGATACAAGTAAGTGGTTGTTGTCTTTCTTTGTTAGTATAGTTGTGATGATCACAGTGTTATAGTGTGTTTCTGCTGCTCTGTTTCCCAGCTGTGTGGAGGGTAAAGTGACCTGTTCTGTGGATGAAGCGGTGCAGTTTGTTCAAGAGAGGATTGCAGATGAGGATGTTAAACCGTCTCGTCCGCTCCGGGGTCCATACCTCGCCCGTCTGGAACTCATACACAGACTTCGAGCACGAGGCTGTCAGGAGGAGAGCCAGCTAGGTACGTATTTGGTACACGCCTTCTTTTTACTGTCGACAGATGTCATTGGATGTTTCTGATACAATTCCTTGATTGGCTGTGCAGGTGATCCCGCAGAGCTAATTGCACAATTCTTTGGGAAGTTTGGAGACAAACCGTGCTGCATCACCGACCTTAAAATATACCTGCATCTAGTTCCCCCTGATGTACACCAACAGGTAACATCACATACTCCCAGTTATTGTGTTCACTACCAATATAATTTGTGATCTGATCAAAACGGTAATAATAATGATCTTTAGTTCGTCAACCGTCTCGGAGAGTTCGTGCCATTGGTGGAAGCCAGGGAGGAGGGGCTTGCTTTCCCAGGGGACACACGGGATCTGCAGAGGCACCAGTGTATGATCCAGCTGAGCCGTGCTCTGGGTGTTCACCACACGCTCGACACACAGGGCAAGCAGAGGCTCATCGCTGAGCTCAAAGCTCAGTATTACCACGGGCTGCAGTTCGGTAGGAAGCCCTTTTTCTCCAATTATCTCCAAGTGTTTCTCTTTACTTCTCACTGTATTTCTGTCTTTCTAACTCTCTCTCTCTTGTCACACGGCTTGTGCAGGGAAGTCCTGTCTGAAGACGGAGCTCCAGTTCTCTGACATGTATTGCCTCATGGCAGCACATGTTTACATTGACCTGTGGATTGAAACAGGTGAGTCGCTCGCTCTCTTTTTCCTTCTCTTCCCTACCTCGCTCGCTCGCTCTCTTTTTCCTTCTCTTCCCTACCTCGCTCGCTCGCTCTCTTCTTCCTTCTCTTCCCTACCTCGTTCGCTCGCTCTCTTCTTTCTTCTCTCTTCCCTTCCTCGCTCGCTCTCTTCTTCCTTCTCTCTTCCCTTCCTCGCTCGCTCTCTTCTTCCTTCTCTCTTCCCTTCCTCGCTCGCTCTCTTCTTCCTTCTCTCTTCCCTTCCTCGCTCGCTCTCTTCTTCCTTCTCTCTTCCCTTCCTCGGTTGTTCAGTTTCTTTCTCAGGTGTGACTTATGCTGAGTTATCGTAAAAAGGTTTTTACATCTGTATGAATAAACCCACAAATTGCATACTTTATGGTGATGTGTGTGTGTGTGTGTGTGTGTGTGTGTGTTGCAGGTGATGAGAACATGGTGTGGCAGTGTCTTGGGCTCTTGGATGAGGGTCTGTCCCACAGCCCTGCTAACGCTCAGTTTAAGCTGCTGCAGCTGCTTCTGTTCTGTCGTCTCGGAGCGTTCGAACCCGTGGTCGACCTCTACTCCAGCCTTGATGCTAAACATGTGCAGCATGACACCATAGGGTCAGTACACAAACACAAGAGCAGCTGCAGTTTGAGGATCCATCGATTCTGTGATTTCGCTCTCTCTCTCTATTGCTACCTTACTCACGCTCTTATTGGCCCTCTCTCTCTCTCTCTCTCTCTCTCTCTCTCTCGTTGTGTTTCCAGGTATCTGTTAACTCGCTATGCTGTGTCATTGGGCCAGTTTGCTGCAGCCTCCCAGTCCTGTAATTTCTCCCTCAGGTTTTTCCACTCCAACCAGAAAGATGTGCGTGTTTTTATTTGGCTTTGAGCTCGTTCCTCCTGTAGGTCATGTGACCCTGCTCTGTTGAACCTCTGTTCCACCCTTCTGTCCCGTGTCCTCCAGACCTCAGAGTACATCATCCAGGCCTACAAATATGGAGCCTTCGAGAAGATCCCAGAGTTCATCGCTTTCCGAACTCGGCTAAACCAATCGTTGCACTTCGCTCAGGTCCGCACTGAGAGGATGCTCCTGGACCTGTTCCTGGAGGCAGATATGTGAGTCCACACATGCAGCTGGACTGTACAGCAGCTGGTCTGTCAGCCACGGCTAACAGTGTGTCCTGTGTGTCCTCAGCTCAGTGAGTCTGGAGGACAGTGTGAAGGTCATGGGCTTGTTGCCAGAAGAGGACGACATTCCTTGGGACAACATGAGGGACAACAGAGACCTGACAGTGTTTACCAGCTGGGAGCCAAAAGACAGGTGTGATGAGACAGACAGACAGACAGACAGGTGTGATCAGACAGACAGACAGACAGACGGACAGACAGGTGTGATGAGACAGACAGACAGACAGACAGGTGTGATCAGACAGACAGACAGACAGACAGGTGTGATGAGACGGACGGACGGACAGACAGGTGTGATGAGACGGACGGACGGACAGACAGGTGTGATGAGACAGACGGACGGACAGACAGGTGTGATGAGACAGACGGACGGACAGACAGGTGTGATGAGACAGACGGACGGACAGACAGGTGTGATGAGACAGACGGACGGACAGACAGGTGTGATGAGACAGACGGACGGACAGACAGGTGTGATGAGACGGACGGACGGACAGACAGGTGTGATGAGACAGACGGACGGACAGACAGGTGTGATGAGACAGACGGACGGACAGACAGGTGTGATGAGACAGACGGACGGACAGACAGGTGTGATGAGACAGACGGACGGACAGACAGGTGTGATGAGACGGACGGACGGACAGACAGGTGTGAGGAGACAGACGGACAGACAGGTGTGAGGAGACAGACAGACAGACAGGTGTGATCAGACAGACAGACAGACAGACAGGTGTGATGAGACAGACGGACGGACAGACAGGTGTGATGAGACGGACGGACAGACAGGTGTGATGAGACGGACGGACGGACAGACAGGTGTGATGAGACGGACGGACGGACAGACAGGTGTGATGAGACGGACGGACGGACAGACAGGTGTGATGAGACGGACGGACGGACAGACAGGTGTGATGAGACGGACGGACGGACAGACAGGTGTGAGGAGACGGACGGACAGACAGGTGTGAGGAGACAGACGGACGGACAGACAGGTGTGAGGAGACAGACGGACGGACAGACAGGTGTGAGGAGACAGACAGACAGACAGCTGTGATGAGACAGACAGACAGGTGTGATGAGACAGACAGACAGGTGTGATGACACAGACAGACAGACAGCTGTGATGAGACAGACAGACAGGTGTGATGAGACAGACAGGTGTGAGGAGACAGACAGACAGACAGGTGTGAGCAGACAGACAGACAGGTGTGAGGAGACAGACAGGTGTGAGGAGACAGACAGACAGACAGGTGTGAGCAGACAGACAGACAGGTGTGAGGAGACAGACAGACAGGTGTGATGACACAGACAGACAGACAGCTGTGATGAGACAGACAGACAGGTGTGATGACATACAGACAGTTGTGATGTGTACACTGAACATGCTACTATAAATAAGATAAGGGGCCTCTTTATGCCTATATATATGTTCTATAAAAATCTGTTGTTGGCAGCTAAAATAGTAAATAATCATGTTGAAAACATTTACCCTGTATTTCTTATATTATTTGACAAAAGATTGTGTTATTGTTGAGGACTTGCTCATGTTTGTCTTGTGTGTGCATCTCCTAGACAGCTGACTGAAGATCACAGACATCTGTCTGTGGAGGAAGAGTCTGTCTGGCTCAGAATCCGATCACTAACCCTCCGCCTGGTAGCTTCTCTGGCCTCACTGATGCATGCGCCCTCGCCAAGGAACTCTGACAAGACCAACGAGAATGGAGTGACGGACAAAACCGTGGGCCCTAACCTCCTGTCCCAGCTGGAGAAGACTGTACAGACTGCTGCCCAGATGATGGAGAAACCAACACAGGTGAGAGAGAAGACCCACCCACCAGGTAGACCAGTATACATCAGTGACATGTCCTTTACCCGAGTCTTTTGTCCTGTTCCAGTACCCCTTCCTGGGCCCTCCCGCCACTCGCCTGGCTCAGGCACTGGCCAGTGGGAGCTGCCATTGCCAAGTGGCTGCCCTGCAGCTGTCTGTCAAACTCCAGGAGCTGGAAACAGCTGGACTTGGTAAGAAGGAGAGGGAGGGTGGAGGAAAGACAGACTGGTCTGTTAAGAGCTTCACACACATGGAGGGAGGGAGGGAGGGAGGAAGGAGCGTCACTACACAGAGAAGATGGGATGTTAGACAGACAGGGAAGACTTGAGTCAGACAAGGAAGAAAATGCAGGACTTGTAGACTTTTGTCATCATCCTTTAAGTTCTCTGCTTGACTTCCTTCTTTTTCCCCCTCAGACGACTCGTCAGAACTGCAGACTCACATCTGTAACATTTTCAAATCCTTAGTTTCCCAGCTGCAAGGTAAGAGTCTCAGGTTCTTCTGTCATCAGGCAGGGACACGGTTGTTGATGGGATTTATAGAAACTCCTTTTTTTGTGTCTTCAGAAATATTGAATAAGAGCAAAGGAGATTTATTGGAAATGAAGGACAATCGGTTAAAAACCCAGCCCTCCTTACTAGAAAACCTGGTCTTCTTTGTTGAGGTAAGTGTTTGCTCATCTCATTTGCAATTCAATTGTCCTAAACATGGAGTTAGGCCTAATCTATGTGGTTTTATCTTGGTCCTTCAGACGATGTGTTTGACCCTTTGGGTAGCCAGTTACTGTGCCAACATCCTTCGACCAATGAAATCCAGCATTCAGAAGAAGAAAAAGAAGAAAAAGGACACCAACACAGTCCTGGTGCGTTGTCATAGTTTCCAATGATACTGCCAATCCATTTACAACATTTTATAACATTTTCATTCACTTGGAATTAGTTTTAATTTACCTTTCTATAGCTTTCAGGCACTGTTCTGTAAACCATCCTTATAGGCTTAGCAACAAACTGGGTGGAGTTGGAAACTGTATTCTAAGCTGTGGTTTGTGTCCCTCCAGCCTGCAGTGATATGTGGGTTCCAGGAGTTATCAGGAAGTTTGCAGACCCTTCTTATCCAAGTCCTGGAGGACATCAGAGGACAGGAGACTAACCTGACGTCCCTCAAACTGGCCGTTCTAACTGTACAGGTAAGTGTATGTGTGTGTTGGTTTGGGGACGGGGGGGGATGATGGGAATGGATACTCATTGTTTGACCTTGATGTTGTCCAGGATGAGGGGACTTTCATTAAGGCTGCTATGGACAAGGTGCTGAGCAGCTACTTGCGCTCGCTGCAGGAGCTGGGAGATCTACTAAAGAAGAGAGCAGAAACTATAAAAAGCCTGAAGATCTGAAAGTGACTGAAAACCATCACCCTAAAAAGGACGACTTTAGAAATACTCACAACCATCATACTGTACATCTAAAAACATGGGCACCTATTGTTTCTGTTACTTGTCCCTTCAACCACTGTACACACCCTCTCCCCCCTCCCCCTCTGAGATAATGAGTCTGTTGTCTGGATTTTATGTCACACTTGTATATTTACAAACACCCACCTTGGGACTATCCCAGTCTTCCAAAAACATGGGAACTACATAGAATAACGAATAATTCAATTTTAAGTGGAAAAAAAAGATTGTAGCTGTTCAAAAAAGTTAAAGTGCTGCAATTCATAGGAAAATAAGTAAACTATTAATAAATTATTGTCTGCGGAAGAAAATACAGCAATTCCTTGACTGAGTAATAAAAGGACAAGCCACTTTATCCTCTTAGTTGGTTAGTTTTTTTATTTGGTCTCTATTCCATCAAACTCACAAGAGACATGCAGCAAAGCTGGGGTCCTTCTGCTGGTCTGAGCAGTGTTGGGCTGGCAGTGTTGGGTTGGTCTGGGCAGTGTTGGGCTGGTCTGGGCATTGTTGGACTGGTCTGGGCAGTGTTGGGTTGGCCTGGCAGTTTTGGGTTGGTCTGGGCAGTGTTGGGTTGGTCTGGGCAGTGTTGGGCTGGCAGTGTTGGGCTGACAGTGTTGGGCTGGCAATGTTGGGCTGGCAGTGTTGGGCTGGCAGTGTTGGGCTGGCAGTGTTGGGCTGGCAGTGTTGGGCTGGTCTGGGCAGGGTTGGGCTGGTTTGGCAGTGTTGGGCTGGCAGTGTTGGGCTGGCAGTGTTGGGCTGGCAGTGTTGGGCTGGTCTGGGCAGGGTTGGGCTGGTTTGGCAGTGTTGGGCTGGCAGTGTTGGGCTGGCAGTGTTGGGCAGGGTTGGGCTGGTTTGGCAGTGTTGGGCTGGCAGTGTTGGGCTGGCAGTGTTGGGCTGGTCTGGGCAGGGTTGGGCTGGTTTGGCAGTGTTGGGCTGGCAGTGTTGGGCTGGCAGTGTTGGGCTGGCAGTGTTGGGCTGGCAGTGTTGGGCTGGTCTGGGCAGGGTTGCTGCTCCCATTGTGGCTTCCATACCAGCTATGTTGCCCTGAGGGTGGGACCATGCAACACTGGACATTTGGCAGACACACATTGTAGAGGCGGCATCACTTCCACCTCAGATTTATTTCTTCAGAAATGTGTTTTGTGTTGTTTGTGTTCCTTTTTGATACTGTTAAAATCCCCTTGAAGTGATGGATTTCAAATATAACAATCCTCTTCATCATTTCTAAAGACAAATATTGGCTATGGTGTTTGTACCTCAATTGATTGATTTTAATAGTGAGCCATCATGTAGCTAGTTACCCAGCACATATGTTAAGAACCTTTTTATACTGGCATCAGCTTCAATGGAGGGGTTTTCTCATTAAATGCTCGTACTTTTCACTTAAAATAGAAATGTAGCTGCGTAATTAAAGTCAGAAGTTTGCAGCATTGATGTCCATCTCCAGTAGAACCCTGGTCACTTCTCCTGTGCTCTTTACCAGCTGTTTTAGTTGCCACAAGCCAAACCTGTAAATACATATATATACATTGTACACCAAAAATGTCTGCATTTTACCTTCTTTTAATGAAGTACTTGTATACTTTGGATTTGTTTGATTTTATTTTGGGGGGATTTGATGAGGAACAAAGATAAATGGTGAATTGCTTACCTTAATGCAGAGACACGAATGGCTGTGCTCATATTTGAAGAAGCCAAGGAAAGGAAAGTCCCATATAAAGGCTGACTGGACTGAGGAGCAGGTCAAACTGGAGAGGTTGTTGACAATCTGTAGTGAGATCCCACCCTGCACACCTTTTATTTCTTTTATTAGGAAAAAATGGAAAACAAAAACACTGGAATATTGAGGAGCTAAAAATAAAAAGTACATAAAAATGTGTTAATTTCTCTGACTTATGATTATGTAGGAATTTCAGTGCTGTAGTCAGAAGATCATTGGTCTGGTTGAAACCCTATAAAGGTGAAGGAAGCTGTGAAACTGGAGTCCTGGAGCACCAGGCAGGGACCAGAAGTCTTGGCTGGCCCAGGGCTCTCCTCACCAGGCAGGGACCAGAAGTCTTGGCTGGCCCAGGGCTCTCCTCACCAGGCAGGGACCAGAAGTCTTGGCTGGCCCAGGGCTCTCCTCACCAGGCAGGGACCAGAAGTCTTGGCTGGCCCAGGGCTCTCCTGGAGCTCCAGGCAGGGACCAGAAGTCTTGGCTGGCCCAGGGCTCTCCTGGAGCTCAAGGCAGGGACCAGAAGTCTTGGCTGGCCCAGGGCTCTCCTGGAGCTCCAGGCAGGGACCAGAAGTCTTGGCTGGCCCAGGGCTCTCCTGGAGCTCAAGGCAGGGACCAGAAGTCTTGGCTGGCCCAGGGCTCTCCTGGAGCTCAAGGCAGGGACCAGAAGTCTTGGCTGGCCCAGGGCTCTCCTGGAGCTCCAGGCAGGGACCAGAAGTCTTGGCTGGCCCAGGGCTCTCCTGGAGCTCCAGGCAGGGACCAGAAGTCTTCACAAGCACAGACAGAAGATGCTGCATTCATGGTGGGAGGATTTTATCCTTTATATGAAATTAGTGGATTCTAGTTCATCTACAAATAACTATTATTATCTTTATAACTATTAACAGAACTAAAAATCAATGTAACATTACAAGTGGTTTATCACATTATCATACAATTTGTATTACATTTTACAACTGACAATTGCTCACATTAAATTCCAAAATGTGCAAATTGCCTTTTTTTCCCTCCCCTTTCCCACATTTTAACCTTACCAACATAATTTTTTCTCCAAACACAGGATGTACAGAGCCTCCATATCCAGTCACAGGATCATTTATGCAACGAAAGGATGTGGAATAGAAAGACAGGAAAGAGTGACAACACTTTTAATGTGTTGGTGTGTGGAAGTGAGGTATGTATATATGTACTACTGAGGATATTCATCAGGACCATATTATATATGTAAATAGTTTAACATGCCATCATAGTTATGCACCACATGGTGGATGATTGAAAAAAACGACACTGTATCGAAGTCCCCTAACAATAGATATTCTGACAGTTCCACAAGCATCTGTCCAGTTTTATGTTAGAAATCAGCATCAATGACCTTTATACCTGTGTATCAGCATGGTTAGTTATATCTATACACTTATAAGATGATTTTATTACTATTAACATGCTTTTATAATGAAAGGGGAGATTTTACTGCATTTACTTGAAACCACAATAAACAAGACTTCTTGTGATCAAAACTTTTAATGAAATGTAATAACCCAGTTTTTTGGTGACAATGTATCAAGCCTGTTGAAGCTTGATTCAGCCCTACTGAACACCACTTGTTAAGGACACACTTGTGAAAAAGTGCAGCATCTAAGATTTCTATAAAAATAGTAAGACAGGCATTTCTCTTGTATTAATGAGTGTAATAAGTCCTTCTTCCCAGATATTGGGCACCAAGTCCAGCATGAGGTGAGCCAGGTGTGACAAGAGTCCTACAGGTGATTGGTTACATAAGGACATCAAAAATGTTGTTAAGGGTTCACATTATGGCAAAGTGTACACTGCTGTGTTTGAAACAGGCTTTTAGCCTAACATTTTGAGTTTAAATAATAGTACTCCTTGTGGCTAAGGATTTCTAAATGGTATTTGCAAACTGATAGATAATTGCTTTTAAATTAATTTATAATCCAACACAAACATAAAAAAATAATACGCTTACTGGGAATCAAATGAGACAAAGTTATAAAAACGGAATACTGGTTAATGCTAAGCTTTACTAAGTATAGTGCTAAACAATAAAAATAGTTATGTATTTGTATGAAGTCTTTTGTAGATACTAGCCCATGTGAATTCCTTAATCATGTCATGACTTCAAACGTCAACTTAAGACGAACAGTGAACCAGTTACCTCAGGTGTTCCACTAGACTCTAGTCTAGAGAGAACGTCTCCACTAGAACGTCAGTGTTGCTTCATTGGTGAGAAGCAGTTTGTTGTTTCTTATTGGTCCTGAAATCGTCTTCCTTTACTTCTCACAATGAAACTGATAGCTATGAAGCTCTTGTAAGTTGCTATAGCAAGAAAAGGTATTTATATATACACACACACACACATATATATATATATATATATCAATTAGAATATTTATGGTTCCAATGTTACTTTATAATTACTTTATAACTCTCCAGCTGTGAGAGTTTGCATATTAGATGATGCCAGATGAACTTATGTCAACATGTAAGTTAACTAGTATTTCCAGTTAGTTTGTGGGTCTCTACTTCTGTTTGACAAGTAACAACCCATTCTCAATTAGGAGAAAACTCAACTTTTTGACTCAATTAGGAGAAATTGACTCAATTAGGAGAAAACCACTTATGGGTTTCTGATCACTTAGAATCCTCTAAATCTTGTCTTTAGGTTGTTAAGGTTGTAACACCCAACACATGTCCTAGTTGTGTCACCTGGGTTCATCTTTTTGGTATGAGGCCAAGGTCATTATAAACAAGCTCTAACAATCAGCATGGTCTCTGGTAGCAATGTTATATGGTTTCTAGAACCTTGTGAGTTCTTGCTTTGAAGGTTCTCAAAGCTTCAGTCTGGTTCTCACAGGGACGTCTCATTGGTCTGAGGTCGGGAGTTCTCCTCTTCCAGAAGAGCGATCCTTTGCTTCAGCATGCGGACCTGAGTGTCCTGCCTCTCTACCATGGCCATCATCTGAGCCTCCAACTTCTTCAGCTTGTTCTGGTGTTTCTTCTTGGCCTTCTCATAGGCTGCCACCAGGTTACTGTGGAAGGGAGGGAAGGAGGGAAGGAGGGAGGGAGGGAAGGAGGGAGGGAGGGAAGGAGGGAGGGAAGGAAGGAGGGAGGGAAGGAGGGAGGGAGGGAGGGAGGGAAGGAGGGAGGGAGGGAGGGAGGGAGGGAGGGAGGGAGGGAGGGAAGGAGGGAGGGAGGGAAGGAGGGAGGGAGGGAGGGAGGGAAGGAAGGAGGGAGGGAAGGAAGGAGGGAGGGAAGGAGGGAGGGAGGGAAGGAGGGAGGGAGGGAGGGAGGGAGGGAGGGAAGGAGGGAGGGAGGGAGGGAGGGAAGGAGGGAGGGAGGGAGGGAGAGAGGGAAGGAAGGAGGGAGGGAAGGAGGGAGAGAGGGAGGGAGGAATGAGAGGTTGTCTTGCTGCAGTGTACTAAGCCCTTCAGTAATCATTGTTATTGGCTCAGCGGGTTAAGGCGTTGGCCTTGTGATTGGAAGGTTGTGAGTTTGAACCCCGGCTGTGGCTATGTGATGTTGTGTCCTTGGGCAAGGCACTTCACCCTACTTGTCTCAGGGGGAATGTCCCTGTACATAAAAATTGTAAGTTGCTTTGGATAAAAGCGTCTGCTAAATGAAGCATTATTGTTCTTGGACTGTAATATTTGTTCCTAACCGAGTCAAGTAGCTGAAATGTGGTTCCTTTGGAATGCGGCTAGTAAACATGTACTGTCCCTTATGACAGCCCTGAAGTGTAAAACACAGCCACCTGTGTACTTGTTGTTAGGTTAGTTGCGGAAAACATATTCATTCATTTCCTTTTTTTGTCATGGCCTCAGAGCCCATAATGCCTGTTTCTATGGTTACCTGTTTGCACGTTTCAGGTCATTGACAAACTCAGCGTTCTGCTGGTGGCGAACCTCACTGCTCTTAGTGAGACGCTCCAGAGCTGCTACCAGCTCCTGGACACGACCCTTGACCTTCTTCTCCCTAACACACACACACACACACACACACATACAAAGCTGATCAAGGTCACAAAAATGTTGTACACAACATGGGAATGTACGGGGCATACCATGACACACACGCATGCACACGCATGCACACATACACACACACACACACACACACACATACACACACCCCCTACCGTCTCAGAGCACTGGTGAGTTCTGCTGCCAGGTCAGTGTCAGTCCTCAGGTCAGACAGACTGATGGTTGGAGATCCCCCACAGTCCTTCAACACATCAAAGACTTTCAAGCTGAAGTTTGGACACATTTTCAGATTTCGATGCACGACATCATCTGTATGATCACAATCTGAGAGATGACAGCTGCCCTTCTTACCAAAGCCGTGTCCCCCCCCCCCCACCCCCCAGTCCCCCTCACCTGTCCTCCTGCCTGGTCTCTGCTGCTGCTACAGCTGCTGCCACTTCCAGACAGGAATGGGCGTGGCCTCTGTTCCAGCTGCTCCTCCACCTCTGCCTTCAGGTGCTCGATGTGCACCAGGTACGCCTGTTCCTGAGCCTCACGAGTGCTCAGACGCAGCTCCACCGCCTTCTTCTCCTTCTCCAGCAGGTACAGCTGTGCTTTCAAATCTGCCAGCTCCTCCTGCAGGGACACATGGGGAGGGGAAGGGGAAGGGGAAGGGAGGGACGTTTCAACAGACAATATTCTGGAAGAGAAACTGTTCTTCAACAGCATTGCTGAAGACAGTGTACAACTTGCCTGTAGGCCTATGGAGGAAGGTGATAAGAGCACCATCCCTGTTCCTGGACAGGCAGTGAACCACACCCGTCAAACCACACCCCTAAAGTGTTATCTTCTGAACAGCATCCAGAGTTATTACTCTTAAGTGTGTGTGTGTGTGTGTGCTTGCACCCTTACCTTCATGGCCATTAGCTCCTGCATCAGAACAGCATTCTCCAGGTCCAGCCTGTAGGTGTCTCCTCTGGGTTTGTCCTCCTGACTGAGGGGGTCCACATGGATGCTCTCCAGCTCCAGCATGGTCATCTTGACCGCCGCACGGTCGTTCTTTAACTGCTGGATGTAATCCTTCAGTCTCTGTTCGTCCTCCTTGGAGAAGTCCGTGTCACACGAGCTGGCTGTGGAGCTGGTCGTACTGTCAGGAGGAACACAGTCACCATGACAGCACATTACTGTACACACACTTGTACACAATAGTTCTAACTACAGTCACACGTAAACCAACATCAAACAATCCAAGCTAACATCAAATGTATCCAAGCTAACATCAAATGTATCTAAGCTAACATCAAACTAATCCAAGCTAACATCAAATGTATCCAAGCTAACATCAAATGTATCAAAGCTAACATCAAACTAATCCAAGCTAACATCAAACTAATCCAAGCTAACATCAAATGTATCCAAGCTAACATCAAACTAATCCAAGCTAACATCAAACTAATCCAAGCTAACATCAAACTAATCCAAGCTAACATCAAACTAATCCAAGCTAACATCAAATGTATCCAAGCTAACATCAAACTAATCCACAGTGAAACACAGATCCAGCCCCTGACCTGGTATGACTGTTGGAGGAGAGACTCTCCCATGGCTGAGCGCTGCAGCCAGACACAGTGAACGCTGCTCCACAGCTGCCATCCAGGCGGATTAACAGCTCCTTGGCTGAGTTTTCTGCTGTCTTCCTGCTGTCGTGAGCCCTCTTGAGAAGCTGGCTGATGCTCTCTTCTCTACAATGCTCCCCTTTAAACACACAAGACGAAGCAAGAACGCACACACACAGAAAGAACATGATTTATGTGATCATAACTAAAATATGACAATATTAACACCATATCCATGTCACAACTTTTTCTTTTGTATTTGCACATTTCTATTTTACAAGTAAGATCCAAGCCTCTCTAATAATGCCAGGAATGTCTGTGTATTCTTTTGCAAGAGATTTGTAGGGCAACAAGTTTACCACAATGATCTTGAGAAAAAGTTTATATAGCGTTACAGTTTATATAGCATTACAGAGCACCAACAAAAATATTTATTGTGATTTTCCCTGTCTATAATTTCATGATCTGTGTCATGTCGTGAATGTGCCAATTTTATCACGGGCTTTGCACTACCATCTTCTGAAGGTAAGCGAGAAGGTTTCATGTTTTCAAGGTCCTCTTGGATTCGTTCCGGGCAGCCATGGGTTAAATAATCAGTAATAAACTAGTGCTGGTGTGCCACTTGTGAGTCATTGAATGTGAATTATGTCATACTTACCAACTGTACCAACACCAGCAGCTCTGAACTGTCCGAGCACCAGACTCTGCTCACTCTCTGCCAGACCCAGCAGCAGCTCATAGGCCTCTATACACTGTTCACTGAATAACAGAGAGCCAGAGGGAGATTGAACAAAGTACTGAAATAACACTACTGGTTACATTATGCTCCTGCTCTTATGGATGGAGGGTTCATAAATGCTCCCTGACCACATGGGTTTGAATTTGTTGGCAAGAGTGCATGCATATGTCCATGGGTGTGTGGATATATGGATATGCATTTGTGCACCGTACTGCAGTGCTGTGCACCTGTACTGCAGTGTTGTGTACCTGTACTGCAGTGCTGTGTACCTGTACTGCAGTGCTGTGTACCTGTACTGCAGTACAGTGTGTTGTGTGTACCTGTACTGCAGTACAGTGTGTTGTGTGTACCTGTACTGTGTGGAAGAAATTAGATTTCCTGTGTACTTATATTAATCACTACTGAACACACCTTCTCTGAATACTGTTGTAATGTAATTACCACCTGACTGTCACTATCTATGTTTACATTCTTGTTCCCTATAAAATAATCCCATATGGTCTAGCGGTTAGGATTCCTGGTTTTCACCCAGGCGGCCCGGGTTCGACTCCCGGTATGGGAACCATCCTTTTATAGGGCACAAGAACGTAAACATAGATAGTGACAGTCAGGTGGTAATGACGTTACAACAGTATTCAGAGAAGGTGTGTTCAGTAGTGATTAATATACGTACACAGGAAATCTAAATCTGTGGATTTCTTCCACAACTGCAGTGCAGTGTGTTGTGTGTACCTGTACTGCAGTACAGTGTGTGTACCTGTACTGCAGTGCAGTGTGTTGTGTGTACCTGTACTGCAGTGCAGTGTGTTGTGTGTACCTGTACTGCAGTGCAGTGTGTTGTGTGTACCTGTACTGCAGTGCAGTGTGTTGTGTGTACCTGTACTGCAGTGCTGTGTGTTGTGTGTACCTGTACTGCAGTACAGTGTGTTGTGTGTACCTGTACTGCAGTGCAGTGTGTTGTGTGTACCTGTACTGCAGTGCTGTGTTGTGTGTATCTGTACTGCAGTGCAGTGCAGTGTGTTGTGTGTACCTGTACTGCAGTACAGTGTGTTGTGTGTACCTGTACTGCAGTGCTGTGTGTTGTGTGTACCTGTACTGCAGTGCAGTGTGTTGTGTGTACCTGTACTGCAGTGCTGTGTGTTGTGTGTACCTGTACTGCAGTGCAGTGTGTTGTGTGTACCTGTACTGCAGTGCTGTGTTGTGTGTATCTGTACTGCAGTGCAGTGCAGTGTGTTGTGTGTACCTGTACTGCAGTACAGTGTGTTGTGTGTACCTGTACTGCAGTGCTGTGTGTTGTGTGTACCTGTACTGCAGTGCAGTGTGTTGTGTGTACCTGTACTGTGTGGAGGAAATTAGATTTCCTGTGTACGTATATTAATCACTACTGAACACACCTTCTCTGAATACTGTTGTAATGTAATTACCACCTGACCGTCACTATCTATGTTTACATTCTTGTTCCCTATGAAAGAATCCCATATGGTCTAGCGGTTAGGTTTCCTGGTTTTCACCCAGGCGGCCCGGGTTCGACTCCCGGTATGGGAACCATCCTTTTATATGGCACAAGAATGTAAACATAGATAGTGACAGTCAGGTGGTAATGACATTACAGTATTCAGAGAAGGTGTGTTCAGTAGTGATTAATATACGTACACAGGAAATCTGAATCTGTGGATTTCTTCCACAACTGCAGTGCTGTGTGTTGTGTGTACCTGTACTGCAGTGCAGTGCAGTGTGTTGTGTGTACCTGTACTGCAGTGCAGTGCAGTGTGTTGTGTGTACCTGTACTGCAGTGCAGTGTGTTGTGTGTACCTGTACTGCAGTGCTGTGTGTTGTGTGTACATGTACTGCAGTGCAGTGTGTTGTGTGTACCTGTACTGCAGTGCTGTGTTGTGTGTACCTGTACTGCAGTGCAGTGTGTTGTGTGTACCTGTACTGCAGTGCTGTGTGTTGTGTGTACCTGTACTGCAGTGCAGTGCAGTATGTTGTGTGTACCTGTACTGCAGTGCAGTGTGTACCTGTACTGCAGTGCAGTGTGTTTTGTGTACCTGTACTGCAGTGCAGTGTGTTGTGTGTACCTGTACTGCAGTGCAGTGTGTTGTGTGTACCTGTACTGTGTGGAGGAAATTAGATTTCCTGTGTACTTATATTAATCACTACTGAACACACCTTCTCTGAATACTGTTGTAATGTCATTACCACCTGACCGTCACTATCTATGTTTACATTCTTGTTCCCTATAAAAGAATCCCATATGGTCTAGCGGTTAGGATTCCTGGTTTTCACCCAGGCGGCCCGGGTTCGACTCCCGGTATGGGAACCATTCTTTTATAGGGCACAAGAATGTAAACATAGATAGTGACAGTCAGGTGGTAATGACATTACAGTATTCAGAGAAGGTGTGTTCAGTAGTGATTAGTATGCGTACACAGGAAATCTGAATCTGTGGATTTCTTCCACAACTGCAGTGCTGTGTGTTGTGTGTACCTGTACTGCAGTGCAGTGTGTTGTGTGTACCTGTACTGCAGTGCTGTGTGTTGTGTGTACCTGTACTGCAGTACAGTGTGTTGTGTGTACCTGTACTGCAGTGCAGTGTGTTGTGTGTACCTGTACTGCAGTACAGTGCAGTGTGTTGTGTGTACCTGTACTGCAGTGCAGTGTGTTGTGTGTACCTGTACTGCAGTACAGTGTGTTGTGTGTACCTGTACTGCAGTGCAGTGTGTTGTGTGTACCTGTACTGCAGTGCAGTGTGTTGTGTGTACCTGTACTGCAGTGCTGTGTGTTGTGTGTACCTGTACTGCAGTGCTGTGTGTTGTGTGTACCTGTACTGCAGTGCAGTGTGTTGTGTGTACCTGTACTGCAGTGCAGTGCAGTGTGTTGTGTGTACCTGTACTGCAGTGCTGTGTGTTGTGTGTATCTGTACTGCAGTGCAGTGTGCAGTGTGTACCTGTACTGCAGTGCAGTGTGTTGTGTGTATCTGTACTGCAGTGCAGTGCAGTGTGTTGTGTGTACCTGTACTGCAGTGCAGTGTGCAGTGTGTACCTGTACTGCAGTGCAGTGTGCAGTGTGTACCTGTACTGCAGTGCAGTGTGTTGTGTGTATCTGTACTGCAGTGCAGTGTGCAGTGTGTACCTGTACTGCAGTGCCAGTCTCAGTGCTGTAGCGTTGGACTCGTATTTCCCCACCAGCATGCTCATCCTCTCTGCGTTGCCTTTACATTCCTCCAGTGTGATGGTTAGCAGATCGTTCTGAGATTTAAGGTGCTCAATGCGGCTAGAACACATCATCATCATGTTAATATAAAGTTAATACATTTGACTGAACCTGAATTTCAGGGAGTATCATCATAATTTACACCCACAACATTCACTATATGGATTCAACTGTTACTCTCATTACTCTTCCTTATGGGACACTGTGAGGCACCATCTCATATACTTGGAACTTTTATTGTATTGTTCCATTTCAGATAAAAAATACTAAATCTTTCATGTGGCTTTTTTGTTTAGTTTCAGGCACAAAAATGATAGAATTTGCACCTTTACCATGAAAAATAAATAAATAAATCTATATAAAACCTGAGCAGGTTAAGTTAGTTAGGGTAACTTTAACCAGTTGAAAATGTCGGCTGAACTGTTGTGGATATTTTGTTAAATGTTCCTTGATGGAACAAGTATTTACATCTTTTCTACAGGGAATTCTCCATTTCTCATTAGGTGGCATTAGGGTTCCCCATTAGCATGAGGTAAAACATTCACCTGTTTAGTCTCTCTGTCTCCACCTCAAACTCCCTGATCTTACTCTCAGATATGGCCGAGCCGTGGGAATAGAGGGTCTGGAAGATCTCCTGGATGTTGGAACAGTCCTGTAGAGAGTGGGCCAGGTGCTCTGCTACATTACTGGATACCTGCAGTCAAATGGACCACCAGGACATAATGCACAAGTTCCATAGGGGGATAAAAAAGAAACATTTAGCATCATGCACATGCTCCAGTTTCTACTGATGACATGGCCTCTCTTAGGGTTATGGATATTAACCCTAACCATATGCTTTTCTCCCATCTTACTGTCCTTCCTTCAAATGCAGCAAAGACTAACAGTAACTAACAGTAACTAACAGTAATTAACTAGCAATAATCAGACTTAATTAGTAGTAATCAGCCTTAACTAGCAGTAATCAGCCTTTGTAGGTGCCAAGTCCAAATGTTCCCCCATGTCCAGGCTATGGGGGAAGAACACACCCAAGATATAGTTGAACTGTGCATCAAACCCCTGTAGTGACCTTACACTGTCACAGTTCACACAGTGGAACAGTATGAGGGAACAGTGGGGGGATTGAACATGCAAGGCAGGAAGAGAACACTCTCAGTAATGCAAGAACTAATCTATCCAAGATGTCTCTCACCCTGTTTAGTGTTCATACCTTTTTAAAGAGCTTCATAGTGGCATAAAGATGAAATATTCCTGCCTTGAACACAGTTTAAAAGGGGCAAGTCTTCTACCCTTGTATGTATCCCTCTCTCCAATACTCACCCCAATACTGCTGATCTCTGAGCCCAGTACAGGTCTGTCTGTTGACTCTGAACGGGTTTTGGAAAGCTTCACCCTCTCAGCCACCTGCAGAGGATAAGACAGGAAACCTTCAGATTCATACACACTACAAAAACAGAATGAATCAATCAGAATCAGTCATGTGTATTGATTGTATTTTTTAGTCCACTACTTATCAGTGTGTTAGTGTGTGATAAAGTGTCTGTGTATTTCTGTGTAAGACACAGTGAGTTTGTGTAAGTGTACAGTAATGTACAGCTGTGAACAAAACAGTGTAAAGGTAGGTGAGCGTGTCTCTGCCTTGGCCACAGGTATGTCGTTGCAGCTGCTGCTGGTGCTGAGCTCCCCTGTGCTGGGGTTGACGGGTCGTGATGTTGGGGTGACACGGCCCGGGCTGGACTGAAGCCCAGTCTGAGATGTCTGCAGACGGGTCTGCAGTTCCCGTACCTACAAATTTAATTGAAAATCCTTTATTAGTCCCTCGGAGGGGGGGGAAATTGCAGTCCACAACTTTTCTTGCGCCAGTGCCGGAAAGACACTCACATTAAAGCTGTACAACAATGTAGGCAATCAGCCCTGGAACTCTGAAATTGTTTCTTTAAGAAACACGTTGTAAAATGACCCCTTTAGGTCAATCCCTCACTTTTATTATACTTCTGTTCATCTCAAGAGACCACTATCTTTCTGAAGCACCAGCAGACAAAGCTGTTCACTCACCCGTCGACGTAAGCGATCTCGTTCCTCCCGTATGGTATTCATGGTGGCCTTGGTGCGATTGAGGTCCTCCTCTTTGGAACACAGCATTGCAGTCAGACTCTCGTTCTCTTCCCTGAGGCTTGTGAGCTCCTTCTCCCAGTGAACCCTCTCTTCAGACAGGCTGGGGTAGAAGTCCCGGCCTAGAGCCCCTTCGATCTCCTCCACCGTCTGAGCGAGTCCAGGGGATGGGGGGGAGCACACCAGAAAAAAACTGCTGTTTCAAAAATCCCTTGAATAAACAGTGCACACTCTACATTCGCCTTACATATACCCCCCCCCCTTTAAAAACTATAACTATGAACTTATCTAACTAGATTAGTGAGGAACATGGCCTGGCTGGCTCCAGCTGTCTTCCTCTGGTTCCCCATCACACTTCAGTAAGCGTGCTTCTCTTACTTTGATGGCGAGGTCACAGTGCTCACTGGCGGTGGTCAACTGCTCGATGTGGCGGTCGACCTCGGCCACAGACAGACTGCATGTGCTCTTCTTCCTCCCACACAACACGCTCTCCAGGCCACTCAGCACCCGCTGCAACTCCCAGTTCAGGTCGCTACACTTGTCTGTAAGGGAAAGTCAAACCTATTTGTATGTGTTCATCATCAATAAATGCTTAGTCAATCAGTCAAGTCTATGTTTATGTCTATGTGTTATGACTGAAATGCTTAAATTGGAGATTCGTTGGGAGTGGTAGTAGATCCACGCTCCCCTTAATTCCAGGGGTCATATGGCTCAATGGTTAAGGCGTTGGCTTCATGATCGGAAGGTTGTGAGATCGAGCCCCGGCTGTGGCTGTGTGATGTTGTGTCCTTGGGCAAGGCACTTCACCCTACTTGCCTCAGGGAAAATGTCCCTGTACTTACTGTAAGTCGCTTTGGATACAATTTGAATAAATGTAATTCTATCCAACTTTGCAGTGTAAACATACATAAACAGATGCATCCTGTGTTTTATGTGAGCAAGTTGTTATGCTCAGACTAAAGACTAATGATCTAGACCAGGGGTCTCCAACCCTGGTCCTCAGGGGCCGCTGTCCTGAAGGTTTTAGATGTTTCCCTGCTCCGGCACACCTGATTCTAATACAGCGTCGTTATCAAGCTCTGTGGAGGTGTGCTAGAGCAGGGAGACATTTAAAACCTTCAGGACAGCGGCCCCTGAAGACCAGGATTGGAGACCCCTGATGTAGACCGACATGACCTCTACTAACAGCAGTCTGATCTATCAGTTCTGCACTGACCCATGTCAGAAGTGACCAGAGTGGACTGGTTTCCAGGAAATGACACGAACAGCCCGTCCTGGTCCACGCTGCGTCCGTCCTCGTTGGCTTCCTGCTGGCTGTGGCTGAGTTCTGAACGCAGCTCTGAAAACTCATCCTCCTCCCTGGGGTCAAAGGGCACAGAGACAGGTAAGAGGTCAAACAACAACAATGTAGAAACTCCCCTTGAGAGAGATTACATTGTGTTATGTCAGTCATTCAAATAGGCACCGTGACTATAACCTGCATTAATGGCTTCCAGAAAAGTAAAAAATTCACAAAATGTTTCAGAGAATATTCATAAAATTTACCTTGGGAATTTTTATTTCCATATTGGTTCAACAAAAACCTGTGTTAGTGTGTGGAGTGTGTGTTCACACACCTTATGGTGGTGCCCTGTGTTAGTGTGTTCACACACCTTATGGTGGTGCGCTGTGTTAGTGTGTTCACACACCTTATGGTGGTGCCCTGTGTTAGTGTGTTCACACACCTTATGGTGGTGCCCTGTGTTAGTGTGTTCACACACCTTATGGTGGTGCGCTGTGTTAGTGTGTTCACACACCTTATAGTGGTGCCCTGTGTTGGTGTGTTCACACACCTTATGGTGGTGCCCTGTGTTGGTGTGTTCACACACCTTATGGTGGTGCGCTGTGTTAGTGTGTTCACACACCTTATAGTGGTGCCCTGTGTTGGTGTGTTCACACACCTTATGGTGGTGCCCTGTAGCAGGTCTATCTTCTTGTTGAGTTCAGCGATGATGCTGTGGAGCTCAGTGATTCTCTCCTCGTAGCGTATGGTGGTCTTCTCATGGACCTCCTCGTGTTCCCTCATCAGATGTGCCTGCTCACACTGCACCAGCATACCAACAACACAATGTGTGCTTTGTTCAATCAAAAGACTCATCGAAAGCAGTTGACAAAAGATGCACAAATCAAGGAAAGACAGTATTGATTAAGTTCATGCTTGCTGACAAACGTCCAACACATTTGAACCCTGGTGTTTTTGTCCATAATCCAGGGATTCTTCAACACAAGTTCTTCTTTCTTGTATCAAGCTATGTTTTCAGTACTGAGCATCTGCAACCTGGTTCCCTGTTTTACTTTCTTGTTCATTGTGGAGTTCCTCTTTTCATTGACATGAACAATTGAACTAATTAGGTAACTGTCTGGAACTACAGATTAAACATGACTAAATGTAAAAAGAGTGCTCAGGTCATAACATCTTTGGAGACCTTCTTCTCTAGACATCCTTTATGTTCCTGTTTTAGAACAGCTCCTCCTCGCTTCCACAGAGACCAATTCTTCAGACCTCAGACTGATATGATAGACAGATAGATAGATATTCCATCACACTTCCATGGCCAGGGGATGGTTAGAGCAACGTTCACCTGTGCTTTGGCCAGTCTCTTCTCCAACAGGTCTCTCTCTTGCTCCGTCTGTACCAGACGCTTGTTTAATTCGCCCACATCCCCTTTGAGTGAGGCCAGGGCAGCCAGGTGGAGCTGTGTGAACAGAGGGAGGATGTGGGTGTTAGAAATCATAGACGACTGAGCACATGTATCTGACAAAAACACACTCATACACCCCGACAAACACACACACATGACAGAAAGAAACGTGAGTCAACAGTTGCATCAGATGCCCTGTACTAGTTCTCAAAAGGAGGTACTGGTTATGGGAAAGGTATACACCTAGTACACACCACCAGTATCCAACTACAAGTACACACCACCAGTATCCACCTACAAGTACACACCACCAGTATCCAACTACAAGTACACACCACCAGTATCCACCTACAAGTACACACCACCAGTATCCACCTACAAGTACACACCACCAGTATCCAACTACAAGTACACACCACCAGTATCCACCTACAAGTACACACCACCAGTATCCACTTACAAGTACACACCACCAGTATCCACTTACTAGTATACCGCACCAGTATCCCTCTCATCTCTCCCAGCCTCAAATGTCTTAAGAAGGCTTCTCAATGTCTGTACACTTTTCTCTGCATCTTGGGTTTTGTTATTACAGTGGGTGGCCCATTCACTTTGGAGAACATCTTAATCCCCAGTCTTTCTAACCAATCACCCCCTCTCTTCTTTGTTTTCCTTACCTCCGATCCCTCTTTTAAGTCACCACTCAATTTAGGAGTCCCCAAATGATTCTTGTCTCCAATAGAAAGGTAAAACAGAAGGGTCCACCTTGTGTTTCACTGTTTTCCTGTAGACAGAACCAAAAGGCAGTTCCATGGATTACAATTGCCCCAAGGTTAAGGTTCCATAAGTACTGTTGGAACAGACAACCAAACCTCAGCTTTGGAGTCTTAGGAGCCTAAATCTGCAATAGAGACTATTGTTTGAGTCTGAACATGCAACTTCTCCCCTCCCTTCCTCCCTTCCTCCCTCCCTTCCTTCCTTCTGTTGTAAGCCCTGCCCTCTCCTTCCTGTGCTGAGGGAGGCTAGTAAAGTCCTGGCTGTTTGTCCTTGCTGCTATGCTCTTCTATAGGCTGGGTCTGGACAGAGAATGTTCACAAGGTACTTCCTTTATATGAGCCAAGCAGACACACTTCCTTCACACTTCCTTCCTGCTGCTCACTTCAGAATACCAAGACTGAAGTGTGGAATTAAACGGTCCACTTATTTCCCTTAGTGCAAGCGAGACTGGAGATCTGACAGCCTCACGTAGTTTAAACAGTCACATGACAACAAAGAAACATGGCAATCCAGGTATTGTCAAATCTGAGGTGAAAACCTCCTTTTCTCAACCAACCCCCAACTACGCCATTAAAATGCCTTCGCTTTAAACGCTGTTAATAACGCATATAAATGACAGCACTCAGATGAATGAACAATAACAAAGTCCTTGCCCACAACTGCCATGTGACACAGGTTCACATCAGTACAGGTTTCATAATCTATTAAGTCATTATCCATCCCCTCATTTACCCTAACATGGTACATTCCAGAGAATGTACCATCTGGAGGTCAGCTGGTCCTCAGTGCTCATCACTTCCTGTCATCACTACATACAGCAGCTACAGCCACTGTGTGGAGTGTACTCACTAAGGATGCCAGTGTGTGGAGTGTACTCACTAAGGTCACCAGTGTGTGGAGTGTACTCACTAAGGTCACCAGTGTGTGGAGTGTACTCACTAAGGTCACCAGTGTGTGGAGTGTACTCACTAAGGTCACCAGTGTGTGGAGTGTACTCACTAAGGTCACCAGTGTGCGGAGTGTACTCACTAAGGTCACCAGTGTGCGGAGTGTACTCACTAAGGTCACCAGTGTGTGGAGTGTACTCACTAAGGTCACCAGTGTGTGGAGCGTACTCACTAAGGTCACCAGTGTGTGGAGTGTACTCACTAAGGTCACCAGTGTGTGGAGTGTACTCACTAAGGTCACCAGTGTGTGGAGTGTACTCACTAAGGTCACCAGTGTGTGGAGTGTACTCACTAAGGTCACCAGTGTGTGGAGTGTACTCACTAAGGTCACCAGTGTGCGGAGTGTACTCACTAAGGTCACCAGTGTGCGGAGTGTACTCACTAAGGTCACCAGTGTGTGGAGCGTACTCACTAAGGTCACCAGTGTGTGGAGTGTACTCACTAAGGTCACCAGTGTGTGGAGCGTACTCACTAAGGTCACCAGTGTGTGGAGTGTACTCACTAAGATCACCAGTGTGTGGAGTGTACTCACTAAGGCCGGGCTGTGAATTTGTGTGCATGTTAGTGTGATAGAGAGGGTACTGTATTTTTCGCACTGTTTTCATGATTTGGCTGGTCTTATAATGCGACTTAAATATAATTTCACATGTTCATTATTTTCACCGATACTGACAAAACTCTGTCAACTTCTTTGTGTCTCTCTCCGGGTCCTGGATGTTTATAATTAATCTGAGATTAACTGGTTGAGGCACTTCATTGCTATATTTTTGACTGGTGTTTTGTTAAAGAACTAGTCATTGATAATTGATTACCCAAATCAATAGCTGACCAATACATTGTTAAATGCAACATTTGTGTTGATTGACTGTAAAATAATGTATAGTGTGGTGGTAAATGCGATTAAGATTTGAAATGCACTTTCATGATTGCCCTAGAAGAGTGAATGGAAATTAAAGTCAACAGCACCCCCTGCTGTTGGATGAAACAAACTGCAATGTGATAAGCAGCCACAAAAGATCGTAAACTTAATGCAAACAATATTGTATCACATGTTCAACACAACAGGTGTATAAACACGGTACAAACACCCAGACAGACAGCAGTAGGTCTGGATCCAGTTTGGGCATCCTGACCTTTCAGCTCAGTTCAAACACATCTTTCTCACCAAGCTGGACACATGTTCATCAGCATACAATGACAGAGAGGAAAAACACACACACAATCTGAAATTATTTCTTAAAAAAATCTTAATCTATAAACCTGCTATGTTTGGGAACTATCATGTTATTATGTTCAGTGACCGATGATCTTTTGTAAAGCTCTCTCTTGGAAGTCGCTTTGGATAACTGTATCTGCTAAATGAATACATGTCAATTGTAGGGAGTTCTGCGGTTAAGGCGTTGGGCTCGTGATCGGAAGATTGTGAGTTTGATTCCTGGCTGTGACTGATGTTGTATCCTTGGGCAAGGTTCTTCACCCTACTTGCCTCAGGGGGAATGTCCCTGTACTTGCTGTAAGTCGCTCTGGATAAGAGCGTCTGCTAAATTACTAAAAGTAAATTTACACCTCTACAATCATGGCCCAAAACTGGCAGTGAACTTAATGTGGTGTGTTATTACTGTCAGTTGTCAATGTTTTCCTTCATCTTCATCCGTGAATATTAATTCATTATCTACTACTTATTAGCAATGCCGCCTATTCCCGTTAGGTGTCACAGGTGACTAGAGCCTATCTCAGTTACTTTGGGGCCTTAGGCCCAGGGTACACTGGACTGGGGCCAGCTAGTCGCAGGGCTATCACACAGACAGTGATAGACAACATAGAGACAACCATTCACTCTCACATTCATTCACTTGTGGCATTTTTTCAGCCGGAGTGCCCTGAGAGAACCCACGATAACACAGGGAGAACATGCAGACTCCACCCAGAAAGATCATGGTCGGGTCTGAGATTCAAACTCATGATCTCCTTGTTGATCCATGCATGACTTTAGTGAACATGACTACTGTTATGGGGCCTGTATTACGAATCAAGATTTGGTGTTAACGAGGTAACTTCAGGCTTAACCCAGGGGTTTCTGTACTGGGTTGAAGTTACCTCGTTAACGCCAAATCTAGATTCGTAGTACCGGCCCCATAACAGTAGTCATTTACAGGTCACTGCAAAAAAAAAGTTTTACCCGCTAAAAATGTTGATCACATTCCTCCAGTTGTTCCCTAGATGTGTGTGGAGGTCTACTCACAGTGTTAGCCAGATCCAGGTAGTTTCCACCTAGTGGGGCTACACGAGCACTGGTCTGGGCCAGGAGCTTGTGAAGGGCAGCCTGCTGCTCCAGAACACTTCCAGGCTGCTCTAAACGTTTCTTGAGGTGCACCAACGGATGCCGGGGTTGCTGGTTGTGGATATCTGGACTCTGGAGGTCTCTGGCACCTGAGTCAAACTCCCAACTTTCCCGTGCCCCTAGAAAGACAACAAACAGTCGCATGGGAGTCATAAATAAACATAAAGGTTCATAAATCTTTATCCCAAGGGTACCTGGTACCAGGGCCTGGCTGCATACATCACATACATCACATACATAATAATACATAATACATACATAATTACAGTCCATAAACATGTGCAAAATACAAAGCCAACATTTCCCTACATTTAGGTTATTTCAACTTCATTATTGTTTGCTTGTTTTAGGCACTTGTGAGATGGCTGTTGTTGTTAATCACAGAACTTACATTTAGTGTGTCAATCACTGGATGTTAGTAGAATGGATTTGAATGTTCTAGAATATTTGCTTATTGATATTGTCAATGTTCACTTGGCTAAGGAGTTGCCCCACAATCTTCAACAGTTTCATTGCCTGTCCTGGACACTCACCCAGGCTATTCTCACTGCTGGTTGGCCTGGAGGCGATGCGCTCCCTGAGCAATCTGCTTTCAGAATCCTGACACAGTTCACCCTCCTCCTTGCGAATCTCGTTGACAAGCTGCATGCGGCAGCGTGTGAAGTCCTCGAAGGAGATCTTCCCTCGATCGTCAGCTCCAAGCTGGATCATGATCTCAGCCACTGACTCCTCCATGTTCAGTTGCCGACACACCATCAGCAGGTCGTTCCTGATATGGGAGAACATGTATGTTTTGTTAAATATTTCATTCCCAGGCACAGCCAAGAACATCCCAATTCCAATATACAGTGATCAGGCCAAAGTCTTTAGAGCACTTTTCAATTAGGTACACCAATGTAATGCAAAAAATATGTTTGGGACACTTAATGTGCAAAGCAACATCTTCCTTGAGGTCAAAATCTGAACTATTCTATTCTTAATTGAAAGAATGAAGCTATCCTTTCTTTGAAGAGACTAGTGCACAGTGCCCATGATCAAATTGGCAGCACACACATATTCCTGTAATTTTAGATAGGGCACAGTCACTGATGAAACCTGAAACAGTCTTTAAAATGCTTGACACAGTTGAAGGAATTCAACTGCATGATGCATATCTAACATGCAGTGGTGGATTTAGGCAGGCATAAGCAACAGGGCAGCAGCCTGGGGACGACACAGCACCCACGCCTGGGGACAACACAGCACCCACACCTGGGGACAACACAGCACCCACACAGCACCCACACCTGGGGACAACACAGCACACACACAGCACACACACCTGGGGACGACACAGCACCCACACCTAGGGACAACACAGCACCCACACAGCACCCACACCTGGGGACGACACAGCACCTACACCTGGGGACAACACAGCACCCACACCTGGGGAAGACACAGCACCCACACCTGGGGACGACACAGCACCTTCACCTGGGGACAACACAGCCCCCACACCTGGGGAAGACACAGCACCCACACAGACTTGGGGACAACACAGCACCCACACCTGGGGACGACACAGCACCAACACAGCATCCACACTGGGTGGGGATAGGCTGGCCTAAAGTCTCCCCATTGGAAACCCAAACTAAGCGGGGACTATCAAACAACCTATAACTTGGCAGAGTACAAGGGTAGGGTATGAAGTCACAACCAGTGTGCACACCACCAAGATGAATGCGTTTATTCATTACTCGACAGAGAGTGCAGAGGGATCATAATGTTTTTATTAATCATAATTAATAAATAATGTATGTGCTTTACAAATATCATAATAAACTTGGTTGCAGAATCATATTTTATTTGTATGAAGGGGGGGGGCTAAACCACCCTTGCAAAAATGGCCACGATTCAGTTCGGGTTTGGGGGTCTACCTTTACAGGACAGTGATTTATTGGAAGCACGTGAACACCGTAAAACATGTGTAAAACATGTGTTTAGTATGAAGAACATCAAGTTGAACCATGCAGACAACTTTCAGACTCTCATTAGGAACTTAACACACGATAATACACTGTTACCAACCTTTTATACACACATCAACAAATATTAACTCCATTAAACGCAACTCTTTTTTAAACCTGCAGTCACTCACTCAAAAGCATGTCGACAACATTGGCAGCACATAGGGAGCATCTGAAAACTGATGATTTATAATGATATATGAAGATATATGATGATATATGGACACTAAAACAACTTTGTTCACTTGTAACTTAGGCAGACTGTTACAACATGGCAAACTGGCTGCAGATCTGCGACGATATTCTTAGCCCCCTTCCAGCCCCCCTTATATTTACATATATTGATGAGTAAACTGATCAGCCTTTCTAGTTTCTATCATCTTTGTTCCTACCTGTTGATGTATCCGTCTCCGTCCCCGTCACATGTCTGGAACAACCGCCTCATCTTGTCCTCTTCCCCCGTGCTGGATGTGTCACTGCTGCCGCTGCTCACACTCACCTCCACCGCCGCCATGATCTCCACCAAAACCCCCTACTTTACTGGAACTATCCCTTCAAACTTCACGATTTAGGCCTAGTAAAAGTTGAACTGTTACCATTTTATCTTACTACTGTAAGTTTAAATGCACTTAACATTCAGCCATTCACTTTTTGGAGAGGTGAGTTTCTGCGTGTGTGAAATAAAGAAAGTCAAGATTAGAAGAGAGAGGAAGAAGAGGGCGTGAAGAACAGGCTGATGATGGTTTAGGAGTCAAGATGAGGATTTACAGAGCAAAAGTGTTTGGCAAAGGATCTATCAAATACTATTGACAACTATTCCTGACATTATTCAAATGGTAAATTAACTTCTCATATGATCAATGAAATAAGACTAATCAATCGATACATTGATTAGTAAATCATCAGAATGTAGAATGGAATAAAAAAGAATAACTATTGCAATACTGTTGAATATTCAAATAACATTGAGTTATAGTTTTACTGATATAATAATATAATACATTAAGCATATAGCGTATATTGTAGCTGACAAACAACAACAGTGTTAAAAAGTCATTGTCAAATACAGTAAGTAGACCAGGAACAAGAATTGAAAAGCAGAGCGTCCTTAGGCCTTTTTTAGGGCCCTAAACCTATAGAAAGTCCTCTTTTCAGATGAGAGCAAGTTTTGTATTTCCTTTGGAAACAAAGGTCCTTGGGCAGTGGGGTCAAGCTGGTGCCAATAGGGCCAAGAGGGTGCAGGTTTCCATGTCAATCAAGCACTACACCGTCAACACCAGCTGATTTCACTAACAAGTTTCTCTACTTCAGTGAATAAGATCAAATAAGATAAGATAAACCTTTATTTGTCCTTTATTTGTAGAAATAACCTGGTGTAGTGCTTGGGTGATCTTAAAATGACGTAATTCTTGTTTTGTGCTCTCTACACGGTCCTGCACATATATTTGCAACCCACACTTGGGTTTTTCCGCCTGTTGTGATTTGACCTTGAGTTCTTTGACTTCCAAAGCAACTATTTTCCCAAGACACAACTATAACCAGCTACACCACCGAAAAAGGTGTTGTTTGATGATGTGGGTAGGCCCTATTATACTGAGGGGTGAGTTTAATCAATTTAACTTAATGACACTTTTTCTTTTTCTTATTCTTAACATTTGTAATGTGCATTGTGACTTGGAAGGATAATTATGGGGACTTAAGGTTTTGCCACCATGTTGACCATCATTGATGTATCAAAGAGACAGTCTTATGTTAACATTTGACTTTGATAAAATAAACACTTTAATAACTCTTTTCCTGTGGCAATTGTGATTTGTGTTGAGCAGCGCCAAATCTTCGAACCAGCTCGCGACGTTGGAAACATTGAACGTCGTGAATCACGTCGGAATCGTAATTTGACGCAGACGTCACGCAGACGTCACGTCCCTCTCCTCAGCAGTCTGCGTGAGTCAAGAGGCGCACGAGCGGGACTCTTGTATTCACTCACCTACCTCAAGATTGTAAATTAAAATGTTTTGTCAATGACAGTTATATCGTCAAACAAAGTAGACAGTTTTCTATCTATATATATTGGATACAATATACTGACATGTTGTTTGTCTTTGCTAACTTTAGCGAGCTGTATACAGCCAGCAAAAGCACAATGTCGGTTTGGTTAAGATAACTAGGATGTTAGCTTGCTAGTGTGATATTTATCTTGCTAACTTCATAGCTCGATGTTCAGTTACCTTGAGATGTCAATGTTAGTTAACGTGTTAATAGATTTTAATGTTAGTGTGGCTGTGCTAACTGCTCACCTAGCTAGCTTAGTCAGCTAAACAGCGACAGTGATCTTGTCAAGGTTTGCAACTGAATTAGTTGTCTTGATGCTCGTTTACCAGACACATATGAAATAGTTCCCTCAAATAATAAGAGTTTTGTCTCGTAGAAAACCATGTCTAGCCCCAAACCAGCTAAGAGTCACAGCAGACAGGCTGGAGGACCAGGCAGGGCTAATAGGATGAAAGACATTCGTATTGATGAAGAAGTTAAGATTGCTGTCAGTTTGTCTTTGGAGAGATTTCAATACAGTGATCAAAATGGTAAGACAATATTTTTTATACACTTGATAAGATGGGCAATGCAGTGCTAAGCTCTATGACACATCATTATGATTCATATATTTTGCAGAAATCGAGTTTCCCTCATCCTTGTCCAGCACGGAAAGGGCTTTTATTCATCGCATGGCCCAGTCCTTGGGATATGTCTCTAAAAGCAAAGGGTAAGTGTTCACCTCCGTTAACCTAACCTCTCTAACTCTAACCTACAGGTGATGGAACAGAGTTCATATATACGCATGAATAAAACATGGTCTCTTGCTTTGCCAATGAGTTTCACTTTCTGTGACGTTATCCTAATGTAATTGCTGCATCATTTTAAATGTAACTCAAAGTTGCACTCATCCTACTGCATGAATAACATTTTGTCAACATATTTGATCCCCTTTAGGAAAGGATCCAGCAGAACCCTCACTATCAGGAGAAAGGGGGGCTCCGAAAAAGCCCAGTCCATCATGACTTTTAACTTATCTCATAACTCCAAGCATGTAGTGCGTAGCCTGTTACAGAGGTTCCCCATCACCAATAAAGAGCGTATAGACCTGCTGCCTGGAACAGAGAGGAGTGTGTCAGCAGCAATGGAGACTGGTAAGAATGGAGATATTTACCATACTAGAAGGTTGCTGAATGCCTCAAACAGCCTCTCAGGAGTTGGCTTCTTCTGTTTGTTCCTCAGACAACAGCCGTGACAGAAACAGAACAAGCGGACGCCTGAACAATGGCATCCCCCAGATCCCCCAGAAGAGGGCGCCCTCTGAACTGGACTCGTTCCGCTGCTCACTACCTGTGTATGAGTGCCAGGAGGAGATTGTCCAGATCATTAAAGACAACCGTGTGGTCTTAGTGGTTGGTGAGACTGGCTCTGGGAAAACCACCCAGGTGAGGAGGGCAGGAGGGCAGGCAGGAGGGCAGGCAGGAGGGCAGGCAGGAGGGCAGGCAGGAGGGCAGGCAGGAGGGCAGGCAGGAGGGCAGGCAGGAGGGCAGGCAGGAGGGCAGGCAGGAGGGCAGGCAGGAGGGCAGGCAGGAGGGCAGGCAGGAGGGCAGGCAGGAGGGCAGGCAGGAGGGCAGGCAGGAGGGCAGGCTGATGTTGTGTGCTCATCCGATAACCCTAGATGGGGTCTACAGATTCTCCAATAAGAATTCCTTTTGTAGTAATAACAATTTCTTTTTTTTCTTTTTTACTTTTAACCTTGTGTTGGATTTGGTCAAATTGAGTGACAGTCTGTAGTTCATCAGATGTATCTGATGCTATATTCAAGATACTAAGCCACACTGCATAGTTTTGGCTTATTGTTCTAGAGATTGATCTCTCACAGATTAGTTGAGAAAATGAGATGTTTTACAAACTTGCCTTTAATTTAAACTGAGTTCCAGTTCCACCCAGTTAACTCTAACCTGATTGAAAATGGCTGTTTTGTTCAAGATTCCACAGTTCCTTTTGGATGACTGCAGTAAGAATGGAATCCCCTGTCGGATATTCTGCACCCAGCCCCGGCGTCTGGCAGCCATCGCTGTAGCAGAGAGGGTGGCAGCTGAGAGGGGAGAAAGCATCGGTCAAACCATTGGCTACCAGATCCGTCTTGAAAGCAGGTAATGTCAGATAGAAAGAACTTCACCATGTTATCGGCAATCAATCAATTAACAAAGAAGGTATTTACCTTAAATATTCAAGGTAATATTGATAGGAGATTGTCGATAGATGTATCTTTCTAATCCTTTCTACAGTTTCCTAGTCAAAGTATTTGTCATGTGCACCTAATAATAATAACGTAAAGTCATCAGGACAGTGACAGTCTGGTGACATGGAAACATCTCTGAACATCAATTGATGAAAAAACGAATACATAGCATACAACATAAAAAGTAGAAACAAAATAAAACAAGCAATTTCTTGTTATCTGCTAGACAATTAATTACATAAACGTACTTATGCTTAGCTCATTGCTAAGGCACCTCTATATTTTTTATTTTTTTGCTCTCAGGGTTTCTCCCAAGACATTGTTGACCTTCTGCACCAGTGGGGTCCTGCTGAGGACCCTGATGGCTGGAGACGCCACACTGACCACAGTCACACACGTCATTGTAGTGAGTGTTGAAGACCAGGGGTCATATAACCAGCATAGACATTTGAAATAATTAAGTGTCTATAGGCTTGCCTCTCAGACTCAAAGATTCTGGTCTTTAATATAAAGTTTCTTTAGATGGAAACTTAGTAACCATATAAAGACCATTATGAAACCTACAAATGTTTTATACCATTATGAATTCTACTTCATTTTTTGTGCCTAATCAGGATGAAGTTCATGAACGGGACGGTCTAAGTGACTTCCTGTTGACCAAGATGAGGGACATGCTCCAGAGCATGCCCAGCCTGAAGCTCATCCTCTCCAGTGCTGCGCTGGATGTGGACCTGTTCCTCCGATACTTTGGCTCCTGCCCCGTCATCCACAGTATGTCAGCCTTTATAAAGGCTCTATTAACTGTCATGAAATAAGGGATCATAAACTATTTTGAGTAAGATTCTTATCAACCTAAAACCTTTGTTAGTTTAAAGTAAGGTGGGCGGGGGGGCTTTGTTTTCTTCTCCAAGTCAAAGGACGGCCGTTCGTAGTCAAGGAACTCTTCCTGGAGGACATCTTGAGAACCACTGGCTATGTTAATGAAGACATGGTGAAGTACAAGAAAGAAAGGCAGAAGGGTAACTTCTAACAACTGTTTGTTTTTGGCTGAAACACTACTTCCTTTTATCCACTTTGACTTTGGTCACTAAGAGTGTTTTTGGAGTCTCCACAGGCCCCTTTTAGGAAACAAAGAATGTATTATGGGATTATAATTCACTGTCTGCATTCAATGACTGTAAACCAGCAGGACTGACAGGAATCCTGACTAGAGAGAGAACATCCATGCATGTTTATGATCAGCTCTAAGTGTGCCCAGGTTGTTTAGGAGTTTCTGTTGACTTTGATAGGATTGTCAACAGGTTAAATGTGACGTCTCCATCAGTTGACGTTTCTTGCTTTGGTCCGTCTGGAATCTGTTTCACCTTTTTTCCTCAGAAGAAACCCAACAGACGTCTCTGACAGAGTGGTGTGATGCTGGAGGAAGGGGGACCGCTAAGGAGCATCATGGAGAGAAGAGGAGCAGCTCTTCATGTCTCCTCCAGGAGAACGACCTTCTGGAGGATGGAGAGGATGGAGTCTTTAACCAGCAGGTAAGATCCAGACTCTGTGACCAGGATGCTCTGTGGACATCCAGGTTTCTCTTCATAAGTGCTGGATAGGCAGCAGAGCCATCAAAGATCAGTTGACAGAATTTACCTTCTGAAGAAAAAGGTTGACATATTTTCTTCATCAGCACAGATGAATTAGTAAATTGGTAAATCTACCACACCTTCAGTAATTTAAAGGACGTCTTTGGGAATGTGTGTCAGATGGAGAGAGAGTCAGGGTCTCTGGACCCCTGGCTGCTGAAGGAGATGGACGCCTGCATCTCAGACATCTTTCTGAACCAGGATGCAGATGCCTTTGTTCAGCTGTTCAACCTGATCCTCAGCGAGAATGTCAGTGGTACGGTCACTAGAATCAGTTTTCATTTATTCTAAAACTCCACACGCTGTCTTGTTACCTTAAGATAGAACCTTGTTATGATAAACGGTTCTCATCTATTATTTTCCTTCTATTAGAAATGAAAGTCACACCATTGCTTTATCAGTTTAGGATGAACCCAAAGTGTGTAATGCTATAGAAAGTCAAATAATACTTGGTAGTCTATACTGTTAGTCCAACTGTTTGTTAGTATACTCCAGTTTGGTTTACAAAACAATCAGTCTATCTGTTTTATTGGTAAAGAACTTCAATTGTACTGGGATTGTGATCCCAGTTTTGACACATCAATGTGTGCTCCCCATCCTAGTGGATTACATGCACAGTGAGAAAAGCGTCTCTCCTCTGATGGTAGCAGCGAGCCGAGGCTTCCTCAGTCATGTTGAGCAGCTGCTCAGTATGGGAGCCAGCGTCAACCTCAAGTCCTCTAATGGCTGGTAGGTCTCTCACAGATGACATGAACCAGTTGGTCTTCTAATGGTTTGATGTTTCATGAAGAAATGAAAGCAGATTAACAGTGTTTGTATTTCAGGACTGAACACTGTTTGTATTTCAGGACTGAACACTGTTTGTATTTCAGGACTGAACACTGTATTTCAGGACTGAACACTGTTTGTATTTCAGGACTGAACACTGTTTGTATTTCAGGACTGAACACTGTTTGTATTTCAGGACTGAACACTGTTTGTATTTCAGGACTGAACACTGTTTGTATTTCAGGACTGAACACTGTTTGTATTTCAGGACTGAACACTGTTTGTATTTCAGGACTGAACACTGTTTGTATTTCAGGACTGAACACTGTTTATATTTCAGGACTGAACAGTGTTTGTATTTCAGGACTGAACACTGTTTATATTTCAGGACTGAACAGTGTTTGTATTTCAGGACTGCACTGGACTGGGCTAAGCATTTCCATCAGCCTGAAGTAGTGGATCTACTTGAATCTCACCAGTAAGAGGAACCTTTGACATGACATAAGGCTCTGATTAAAGACGATCTTTACTTTCTGTAAAGATGTAAAGTCAGTGCCACCTTGTGTTTGCTCTGGACGAGAGTGCCTGCTAAATGACAATGTAGATCAGGGGTCTCCAATCCAGGACAGCGGCCCTCCAGGACCAGGATTGGAGACCCCTGATGTAGATCATCAGGCTGTAATCGTCATCCTTTTGCATATACTGTTGTCTATTACATTCAACACGTGCATTTGGGACTAGAACTTCCTCCACCTTTCCTTTCCCTCCAGATCCTCCCTGGAGTCAGGGAAGCTGGATGAGTTAACTCTGGTGCAGTCAGCCAGTAATGAGCTTAGTGCTGAGGACCAGGAGCTGCTTCAGGTTTACCACCGCAGCTTTGATGATGAAAGGGTGGACCTGGACCTCATCATGCATCTGCTCTACAACATCTGCAGCACCTCGGAAGATGGTGACCTGACAGAGAGCCAAAACATGAACTAGTATCATTATTTAATGATTCATAATGATAACTATGTTGTTCATTTTTGTCCAATTAATATGTATATAGTTAGTTGATAATATCTTAATATATCTTTAATATATCTTAATCTATCTTAAATTCTGAAGCAGTGTTTTTCCTTGTTATTTTCAGGAAATGTATTTCTTAAAATGATGATCAATAATTCAGACGACTGTTTCGCCTCTTTGTTTTGACTTTATGTTATCGATGGTCTGTTAAAATGCAGGTGCTGTTTTAATCTTCCTTCCTGGATATGATGAGATAGTTGGACTAAGGGACCGCATCCTCTACGACGATAAACGATTTGGAGATCATTCTCAGAGGTATGAAAGGGCTGATAATGTGATCCTCTTATGTTACTTCTGAAATTCTAGTATCATACTGACTGTTAGAGAACCGACTTGGAGAACCCGTATGTGGTTTGTATGACCTCACCACTATGTTCAGAGGGTTCATGTGACGTTGTGTCTCTCCTAGATATGTGGTCTTTACCCTCCATTCTAACATGCAGACGTCAGACCAAAAGAAAGTACTGAAGAACACTCCTGTTGGAATTCGTAAGATAGTGAGTAAAGTTTGTAATGTTCATGTTGCTGTTCTTGGGTGTCACTTTGAACATGTTCACACCTTTCGTTAATTCACACATCCCCAATTAATCGCATAGGTAAGATTAATTTGATTTGAATAAAATAATGCATTTCCTTTTCAGATCCTGTCCACGAACATTGCAGAGACCAGTATCACTGTCAATGATGTGGTCTTTGTCATTGACTCTGGAAAAGTCAAGGAGGTGAGAACTGTTAACTAGTTTCTTATCCCACATACAGCAAAATGTGAGCAGTACTTCATGACATGTACACACAAGTGCACACACACTAAGTACGTCTTACAATCCCAGAAGTCCTTTGATGCCCTGAACCATGTGACCATGCTGAAGATGGTGTGGATATCTAAAGCCAGCTCACTGCAGAGGAAGGGCAGGTGAGATGTCCACTACACCTGACTATCATACCTTTATAAGCTTATTGAACATCCCATTACAAAACTATGTAGGGATGTTGTGTTATTTGTCTGTAGAATTTCCTCCTGATCTGCCAATATTCCAGGGCAAAACTTGTTTCTCTGTAAACAGTGCTTTAACCAGCTATGCCACCAAACTAGCTTTTTGAGAGTGGGCAGTATTTATACTGTGGAGTTGTTTCAACTAATGGACCTTAACATCAATCTTCTGTGTCTTGGATCTTGTCTCTGCTTCTGTCTACACAGAGCTGGACGCTGTAGACCAGGAATCTGCTTCCATCTCTTCAGCCGCCTCAGGTTTAACAACATGCTGGATTATCAAGTCCCCCAGCTACTGAGGATGCAGCTTCAGGTTAACAGAAAAACACTGAGAAATACACATGATAAGAGTTACTGGCTTCTGGAAACATACAGTAGCAGATACACACAAACATACAGTAGCAGATACACATTCTGTAGCAGATACACACAAACATACAGTAGCAGATACACATTCTGTAGCAGATACACACAAACAGACAGTAGCAGATACACATTCTGTAGCAGATACACACAAACATACAGTAGCAGATACACATTCTGTAGCAGATACACACATTCTGTAGCAGATGCACACAAACATTCTGTAGCAAACACACACAAACATACAGTAGCAGATACACATTCTGTAGCAGATACACACAAACATACAGTAGCAGATACACATTCTGTAGCAGATACACACAAACAGACAGTAGCAGATACACATTCTGTAGCAGATACACACAAACATACAGTAGCAGATACACATTCTGTAGCAGATACACACAAACAGACAGTAGCAGATACACATTCTGTAGCAGATACACACAAACATACAGTAGCAGATACACATTCTGTAGCAGATACACACATTCTGTAGCAGATGCACACAAACATTCTGTAGCAAACACACACAAACATACAGTAGCAGATACACATTCTGTAGCAGATACACACAAACATACAGTAGCAGATACACATTCTGTAGCAGATACACATTCTGTAGCAGATACACACAAACATACAGTAGCAGATACACATTCTGTAGCAGATACACATTCTGTAGCAGATGCACACAAACATACAGTAGCAGATACACATTCTGTAGCAGATACACATTCTGTAGCAGATGCACACAAACATACAGTAGCCGATACACATTCTGTAGCAGATACACACAAACATACAGTAGCCGATACACATTCTGTAGCAGATACACACAAACATACAGTAGCCGATACACATTCTGTAGCAGATACACACAAACATACAGTAGCAGATACACACAAACATTCTTTAGGAGATAAACACAAATATACAGTAACAGATGCACAATCATACTGTAGCAGATACAAACATACTTTAAACATAAATTTCAGGAGCTCTGTCTGCATACCAAGCTGCTGGCCCCGATCACCAGTACCATCGCTGAGTTCTTGTCCAAAGCACCTGAACCTCCCCCTATCCTCATAGTGAAAAATGCTGTGCAGATGCTGAAGGTAAGACCCACAATCTATGGCATGAAATGCTTCTAATGTTCCTCTTGTTTCAAACTGTCTTTTTTGTTTGCTTGCTATTCATGATGATAGTAATAATGAAGTCCTGAGAGAGTGTTTATAAATCCATGAATGGTTAGTGTTCTTAGACTTCTTTATCTACTGGAGAACTGAATGCTGTTTATGTGGTCTGCCCTCTGACCCCAAGCCCATATCCCCTTTCTCTTGTTGGGGTAGCACAGAGGTGTGACTGGTACTGTGGTTTGTCTACAAAAAAATAACAGTTTTGATTTATTAGGTTACAAATACAAAGTCATTGACAAAATGCTGCCAGTCAAGTCATTTAATAATTCAGATGTCCATGCACCACTAATAATGTCCTTTCCTTTGTTCATCCACCTTCAGACCATCGATGCCATGGACCCGTGGGAGAACCTTACAGAGCTGGGATACCACCTGGCTGACCTGCCTGTGGAGCCACACCTGGGCAAGATGGTGCTGTGTGCCGTGGTGCTCAAGTGCCTGGACCCCATCCTGACCATCGCCTGCACTCTGGCACACCGCGACCCCTTTGTGCTTCCGTCACAGGCGTCCCAGAAGAGAGCAGCCATGCTGTGCCGCAAGCGCTTCACTGCAGCAGCCTTCAGCGACCACATGGCTCTGTTACGAGCCTTCCAGGTATCACAAGTAGGATGGGAGTGGATTAAACGTGTGACTGGACACATTCATAATGAATAAGCATCAGAATCAGAATGGGGTTTATTCGCTATGCAAGATTAACAAACATAGAATTCACTGTGGCAGAAATGAGCAAACATAGAACATATATGTGGCATACTAATAAAAAATGAATACAATGTAAAATACACTACAGATATGATACAAATAACAAATAATACAAATGAAACACATAATACAAATTATACAAATAACATGGAAGTACAAATAACATGGGTATAAATCCTGATGTGTGGTGTTTTGTGCAGGCGTGGCAGAAGGCCCGCAGTGAAGGCTGGGAGAGATCCTTTTGTGAGAAGAACTTCCTGTCCCAGGGAACCATGGAGATCATCATCGGCATGAGGACCCAGCTGCTGGGGCAGCTCAGAGCAATAGGTGTGTTCCTGGGTTAGGATGCACATTTAAGAAGGTTATCGAATATCTTTCTACAAACGCAATGACCATATTTGGAGGGTTCAGTAACTTTCAGGCAGCATTGTATTATGAAATGTTTGCATCATAATACACTGTACCTCCTCCTTATTTGGTTCCATCCCTCCTCTGGTTGTCAGGGTTTGTGCGAGCGCGTGGTGGGGGAGACATCCGGGACGTCAACCTGAACTCTGAGAACTGGGCGGTGGTGAAGGCAGCTCTGGTGGCAGGGATGTACCCTAACGTGATCCATGTGGACCGGAACACCTGCTCCATCTCTGGGGTCAAGGAAAAGAAGGTCCGCTTCCACCCCACCTCTGTTCTCAGCCAACCACAGTCCACCAAGGTAACAGCCTGGGATTTACTCTGGTCCTTCACACTGTGCTGCAGAATCATTGAGGCTTTGTTCTGAATTACATACTCCCATACGACCCATAAATGTCATTACAAAGTTCTAAACTCTAATATATGTATATATATATATATATCATCCAGATACCCCCGGCCAATGGTCAGATGGTCGCCATCCAGGCACTCCCCACTGATTGGCTCATTTTTGATGAGATGACCAGAGCACACAGGATTGCCAGTGTCCGCTGCTGTTCTGTAGTGTCACCTGTCACAGTAGCCCTTTTTGGAGGCTGTGCCAAGCTGCCCAGCACCGCCCTGCAAGAGCCCACTAAACAGAAAGGTGAGCTTATAGGGTGTGCTGCTCTTTACCCATGTTCTGACACAGTTACAAAAGGTTACACAGGACAAAATGTTACAAAAGGTTTCTTGAAGAAGTTTGTAGGTATTTTGTTGTTGCTTCTGCTACTGTAACTATTCTCTACTCTTGATATTGTGTAGCAGCAAAGTTGTTTGACCATAATGAACGGATCTGCTTCGTGTAGATGAGGGTTTGAATGAGGGCAGTGACAGTGATATGGAGGACAGATCTACCACCCACATGGCCCAGATGAAGATAGACGAGTGGCTGAACTTCAAACTGGACCCAGAGGTATGGATGTTAGACTGTAGGTCTGCCAGCTGGGAACCTGTGGACATGTGCTTCAGGCTTTTCTCTGTTTGTCTTTTTGAAATTCAATCTACTTTAGAAGCCTCATTCATTGCCATGCCTGCATTGGCAAATCATGCATCATTTATTTTGTTGAAAATAAAAAGTATAAGTAATTCTTCAATTTACACTGTAGCAAAAATGTCCCTTGCAATATTTATATTATTTTAGGAACACCTGAAGTAATTCACTTATAATTCATGCAAAAGAAAAAGTGTGCTGCTTCTATATACGTTTAATATTTGTTTATTAATGTTTGATTAAAGCTATCATAAACGTGCTGCTTCCTGTCCCGTCCCTCAGGTAGCAGAGCTTGTGTTCCAGCTGAGGCAGAAGTGGCACGGCCTGTTCCTGAGGAGGATCCGCTCTCCTTCCAAGCCCTGGTCCCAGCTGGATGAGGCCACCATACGAGCCCTGGTGTCGGTGGGTTCTTACCTTCCACACACTGACTCAGTTCATAGTTGACTCATTGATCCTTGTAGGATTTCCATATTAGTAAGGCCAGACAGATTCACAGTAGCCTGAACAGCAGCTAACTTTTAGATTAGATTAGATTCAACTGTAATGTCATTACACAGGTACAAGTACAGGGTAACGAAATACAGTTAGCATCCAACCAGAAGTCCAAAACAGTTATTAAAACAGAATATAATAATAGTATACTCGATATACTCTGTAACAGTATAATCAGTATATATCAGTATAATCATTACCAGACTTTGAATGGCATGTTTGTTTTTCTCCATGTGTTCTATCAGGTTCTTGGCTCAGAGGAGCAGGGTGCTGGCCTACAGCAGCCCACAGGTATCGGCCAGAGACCCCGGCCCATGTCCTCAGATGACCCCCCCCAGATCCCCTCATGGAAGAACAGCTACAGCAGGAGGAACCTTGCAGCAGGGGACGACCCTCACGCTAGCAATGACAGGTGAAGAGGGGATAATCAAGCTACAGTTAAGGTCTAATTAACTTATTAGCCCCAAAGGAGATATGGAATGTCTTCTTAAAATGGTAAAACGTGTACAATTTAAAAAGCCCCTATTTATTGATCCCTGAGGGGAAACTCTTTAATAACAACAGCACACAGTCTCATCAAAGCACACAGTGGTAAGGGTGTAGAGGTGAAAGAGTAGAAGAGTGCACACAGGGATATAAGGAATAGGGGATCAAATAAAGTAATCCACAGAAGTGGTAAAGGAGTAAAATAAGAGTGCTCTATTAATAATGTATAAAGAATTGGGGTGGTCCACATAAAACTCTTCTGTCTCAAGAGCTACTGAACAAAGATCACTTGAATTGTTCTGTTTGCCTTACATGCCAGTTCATACGACAATAAACAAACTCAACTATTAAGAATAATGTCAGATCGACCATGTTTCCTGTCTTTCGCCAGGTTATTTCCGGCCCCTGTCCTGTTCCAGATCCACAGCAGAGAGAAGGGATCCTCCCTCTCCTCCAAACGTTCCTCAGAGCAGGACCCCTCCTCCACCAAGCCTGCTGACTCTCTCAGCCTCCCCGGCCCCAGCCTCAGCCTCCCCGGCCCCAGCCTCAGCCCCATGTCTTCAGGAAAGGTACACACAGGGAGGTTTTGATGAAGCTCAACAGTAACCATTTAGCTGCAGGATTCAGACATCAAAGTTGTTTCACCAATATTGAGAGACTGTGCTGCACAGTATTGGCGGCACTGGCATCCAGCTGTGTTCTGTAAACATTAGATATATAAAATACAGCAAAACATATATAAAAAAGAAGTTGAGTGGTGCAGTGTGGTAAGGCAAGTGATTCCCCCCACTGGAGTGGACGCAGTGTCACCCTTCTCTTTCTCTTCCCTCTCTCCCTTCTCCCCCTCTCTCTCTCTTCCCAACTGGCTTTACCCTGGTTCTCTCCATCCTTCAGTGTTCCAAGTCTTCTTCTCCACGGCCAGACAGTGCATCACTGCGCTACTTCATCATGAAGAGCAGCAACCTTCGCAACATTGAGCTTTCCCAGCAGAGAGGCATCTGGTCCACCACACCAAGCAATGAGCTGAAGCTCAACCAAGCCTTCATGAACTCCAGTCAGGTGTTCCTTATCTTTTCTGTCCAGGGCTCTGGACACTTCCAGGTACAAGAGTTACTACAGATTTACTCACAGATAGTTTTTTTTCTGTTTCAGAAATGAAAACGGTACTAATGGAAATATACAATATATGTTTTGTGATCGATAAGTATTTTGATCTGGTTGTAAACCAGTGGGTCCTGACTAGGAGTGGGAAGAGAGAAACGTTTTCAAGTAACGTACAGGTGTAAAAAATGTAAATGTTTTTAAATGATTATTTATTGTTTGTTTCACAGTTTTTACAGCATTTATTACAAAAGCAGAAGACGTATTGATGTAAACAAGACACTTAATGTCACAATATTGTTTTACAAAATGTCGTGTGAAATTGACCATTAGGTTTCTTCTGCCTGAATTTGCACGTACATGTTTCAGAAGTTGACGGGGGGGGGGGGGGGGGGGGAGAAGGGAGGTGGAAGGGAGGGGGAAGGGAGGGGGAAGGGAGGGGGAAGGGAGGGGGAAGGGAGGGGGAAGGGAGGGGGAAGGGAGGGGGAAGGGAGGGGGAAGGACCCTCCTGTTTGCATTTTTAGAACACTTGTACTTTTTCAGGGTTATGCACGAATGACATCAGTGATCGGTCAGGAGTGCTCTAAGGACTGGGGGTCCACAGGGCTGGGGGGGGTCTTCAGCGTGGACTGGATATACAAGGACAGCCTGCCCTTCCAGTGTGCCAACCAGATACTCAACCCCTGGAATGACAACAAGAAGGTTCAAATCAGTAGAGACGGACAGGTGAGACACACAAGAGACACACAAGAGACACACAAGAGACACACAAGAGACATGAGACACACAAGAGAGACGTGAGACACACAAGAGACACCAACAAGTTGTGTCATGTTGTCATTCTTTAATAACTAGCTTGAGTCAACTGATATCTCCAAACGTCTCTTTATTGTCAACCTGGACTTTTGGCTTCCAGCTTTCATCTAAATATCGAAATGAATCCATACGTCATTAGAGATGACTAATGCCACAGTAACAGCCAGTCTCTGCATTAAATTGGCAAAACGCCTGCTGAAAATCTGCTGTTGAGCTTCCAATTCCAAAACCATCGGATTCAGTGTGGGAATTCATGCTTTTCATACTAGATATGACAACAACATTTCTGTATGAAAATGTCCCCATGCAAGTCGCCTCCATACAAAAATGTGTTGTCATGTTTGTTGTTGAACCATTTTAGCAGCGTGCACAGATCCCAGACCAGTTTCAGCTGCTCCCCTGTGGCAGGAAGCGGTCCATACAGCACTGGTCCATACAGCCCTGGTCCATACAGCACTGGTCCATACAGCACTGGTCCATACAGCACTGGTCCATACAGCACTGGTCCATACAGCACTGGTCCATACAGCACTGGTCCATACAGCCCTGGTCCATACAGCACTGGTCCATACAGCACTGGTCCATACAGCACTGGTCCATACAGCACTGGTCCATACAGCACTGGTCCATACAGCACTGGTCCATACAGCACTGGTCCATACAGCCCTGGTCCATACAGCACTGGTCCATACAGCACTGGTCCATACAGCACTGGTCCATACAGCACTGGTCCATACAGCCCTGGTCCATACAGCACTGGTCCATACAGCCCTGGTCCATACAGCACTGGTCCATACAGCACTGGTCCATACAGCACTGGTCCATACAGCACTGGTCCATACAGCACTGGTCCATACAGCACTGGTCCATACAGCACTGGTCCATACAGCACTGGTCCATACAGCACTGGTCCATACTGACAGCTGTACTCATAATATTTGTTATTTGGTGAATCTAATGTGTTTTTTGTGCTCCTGTGTCTCTATTCAAACTGTGTGTTCTGCAGGAGTTGGAGCCTCATGCAGGCAGCCAGCTGCTGAAGCTCTGGGAGAGACTGAAATCCCAGCAGCCTCCCAAGATCCAGGCTTCATCACCAGACCTGGCAGGGTTACACCTAAACTGAGCTCTTCATCACCTAAACTGAGCTCTTCATCACCTAAACTGAGCTCTTCATCACCTAAACTGAGCTTTTCATCACCAGCGCATCACTCCTGCACTGGGGATTCCTTCCACAGAGACTAACTGATGAACCAAACTAGTTTTATGGAACCAAAATTGTTAATGTTTACCTACACTTATACACTTGATATGTACTGATTTGTACAAGAAATACTTTGACTAGGAATAATGGGTTGTGTAGTGAGTTAATTCCACTTATTTATCTCTTTAACCGTAACAACCTGACTGAGACATTGAGGATCTCTTATCTGAACAATTTAGCATTAAACCAGAAAGAAGGCCAATGCTTTTAAATAGCAAATATTAATTCGCAATATGTCAACACAAAATTTAGTAACAGTGTGAGGGTCATCTTTGTTTCAGGATGTGCTGATGGCAGCCAATCTTCCTTTTGTCCACAACCCTTCATTTTGAGGGCAGAAGAAAGTGCATTTGTTTATTGTGTCGAATATGATGTTTTTGTTGTTTTGAATCATTTATTTCGACTGTACTTATATATTTGTTACTTGACTGAACTGATTTGAGAACCTTTTCCTAAATGTATTTAAATGGGATCTCACCAAGGGAAAGTAATGATTAAGATAAGCTTTCATTTTGATTATCTTTGCTGAAGGACAAATTCTATTTCACCTGATTGACTTGCGTCTGTTTTTCATAGCCCGTTTCAAGGTTGTATTGTTAAATACATTATTTTTATTACATTTTGGAATAAATGGTTTTATGCGGATTTATCATTAAAAACTAGTTTTGTAACATGAAAAGCCAAATGATATACCATAACAAGCAAGAAAACATTGAATTACTTTACATCGATATTACTTCCAAATCTGGGTTTTACAATGCATATTTTAATTGAAGCATTAAAAATGACCTTGAAAAAGACTGCCTCGGTCCAGAACACATCTGAAATGAACACATTTAGATATTCAATATATTTGATCATAATCTAGCGAGGGCTCTTCTTTCCTATCTGGAGAGAAAGTCAAACTAAATGTTATGACTTTGTGTTGTTAATATTATCTCAAAAAACATACAGCCAGCAACAGCAAACCCCTTATTTCTCATGTTAAAGTTGTTGATCGTTCATTGATAATTCATTTTTTTTTTTTTTACATGACACTCTATTAGACAATGTCCAGTCTTGAGATTAGGGATGAGACCATGTTCATAATAACACAGTATTTCTGCACTGTGACTGAGTCTAATGTGGTTGTCTTTAAGTGCCCCTGCGTCATGGTGGCTGCCTGTGTCTGGGTCACCATGGCTCAACTTGTTGATGCAGGGAGAGTATAAAATGAGAGAGGCAATGAGAGGGAGAAAGACTGGAAAACACTTGAAAAAGGTAAAGGGAACATTTTACACAGGACATGATATCGACATTTTCATGTTTTTATGTCTCATGTTTTTGTATTGAAAGACCTTGTAACTGCTTTGCTTTCTACTTCAGATATAACATGAAGTTTCAGTCGGCTGCTGTGTTGGTCTGCTTTTTTTCTTTGAGTTTTTCCTTTCCAGTAAGTGATTTCATAAAACTTCTGCAAAGACACTTTGTATGCCATGTTTATTTCACGTTGGAGACAAGTAAATGCTTAAGAAAAACATAAATATTTTTGGCTTTTAAAGGTTCAAATTGGAATCCTTGCGAGTAACAGCGATGAGGTACAGTCTACTTCACTGCAAAAATTATTATTCTAATTCCCACATTGATGCTGGATGAGTTTTGTTTGTAATGTTTCTTAGTTTTCGGATTTTGAGGCTGAATGGGCTGACATTGACTAACCTGGGCTTTGGTCAAGGACAAGTACAGGTACACAGAGGATATTTGTTTGGATATTTCTATTCGTAATAGAAAAAAAACAATATTCTTCAAACATAAAATATTATGAATGCATTTGACCTTTACCCCCACTTCCCCAGGCCTCTCCCTTCCTGCCTCAGTATGTGCTCCAGCAGCAGGCAGAGTTGGCTCGCACCCCTCAGTTGGTGAACCTCAATCCCCAGCTGACCGGCCCCTTTGGGCCGGTAGGCCCCCAGATGTTGTTCCCTGGCCAGGGGACCCAGCTCACTCCCCAAATATTTCCAAACGCCCAGAAGGAGCAGCAGCCTGGGACCCTCCCAGGACCCAAACAGCCCCCACCAGACACAAAACACACAACAGGTGTGCAGCATCAACGAATGTTCACTTTTACACTCAAGTGTTAGAGATAAAAATGTGTTTAGACTTGCTACTGGCTAACCTATAATATTAATTAAATATCACATAATGTCAAATATATATAAAAAAACTAATCTTGGCTTGTTTTCAGCAGGTGGTTCCCCAGTACTACCCATCCTTCCCCTACCCTCAGCCACCCAGTGTTCAGGTAGGTAGAGTTACACTCTGCCTCCATCTTCATCAGAATCCCTGCTTTCTGGGGATGCAGAATCGTCTAGTTTCCTGAAATCCAGAGCATACAGCATACAACACTAACAGAACCAACACACCTTGAATAATGTAGTAATGAGCAAATGTACAACACTAACCATGCATAGTTTTGGTGCCTCTTATAATTTTACTACTCAGTCAATACTTAATTAATGTTCATTCTCCATTCAGATGGCCATCTAACTCTCAGCTCTCCACAGGGCTACCCCTACTACCAATATACACCCTATGGTTACCCTCAGATGAGGAACTCCCCTTCAGTCATGCAGCCAACCATCAACAACAGTCAGGGCCAGCAGAACCTGGAGAAGACCACCCAGAACCCACAGCTCCCCCTGCAGGTGAGGATGAAGTTTCACTGACTTGAGCATTTCCTGTCTCTGTCGTGTCTAAAAATAGTTTTTTGTGCACCTCAATCTGTGGTACGCTGACCATGGACAGTTGAGAGCTAAATTAGTTAGTCATTTTGCTTGTCTTGTCTTTTTCTCCTGACGACAGCAAGCAATCAAAACACCAGGGCAGGCAGAAAGGGTAAGGATGCCCTCATAAAACCTTCTAACAGCTTCTAAATAGAGGGAGATGTTTCTGGGACAATATTGAATTTCTGTTGTCGTCATTAGACATGGCCTAAGGACAAACCAACAGAGTCCTCCACCCTGCTCCCTGATCACCGTGGAGACACAGCTGACCCCGGCATTGATAAGGTGTGACCCCCGACCCCTAACCACCTCAAAATAAAATACTTTTGTAATTTCTACAGTGCTTAAAAGTTGAATCAATGTTTCCTGTGTTTACAGGGTCAGCCCAACTTCCCCTTCATATTTGAGCCATAGACCACTATCAAGAGCCATCAAGGAATATTGACACTCTAACCTGTTTTTATCAAGGATGAATAGATGATACCTTTGATCTAGGTGTATCCTAACATCGTAATAATAGTCATGTTTCATCTGATAATGTGATCATTGTTTTGGTTTTTAATTTCCAGCATAATCTTTGCATCGCTGTCATTGATCTGAAGAATGTTCAGCAACAGTATAATTCAATGTCCAATAAAACCGCTCATGCAACTTGAATGCTTGTGTCAAACCTTTTGAATTGCAATAAATAGTAATCATTTGCATGAATTACATTTTTATGAAAGAAAGTTACAATGTTTTACATCATCTTTATTTATATAAATATACACTATGATCTGGAGATAATACATGAAGGATAAAAAAAGTTTATTTCTTTGTTATTGAGATCATTATTAGTTAATTATATAAAACAGAGGTGGAAGTTTGTGGGATGATGAAAAATCTCCCATAGTTCCCTGCTCCCACCATGGACCCCAACCATCTTTCTAGATCCCAAACAATATGTCAAGATAGTATATCTGTTTCCTAAACTGATAAACCTGTAAAACACACCAATCAAATGTGTTTTTTTTTAACAATCCAAAACAATCCCTCCAAATCTTTGCATTTTTTTCAATAAATGAAGTGTCACTGGGCTGCGCCTACCTGTGCCCTGACAATGTCTGGGTACAGTAATGTAATCCCTCGTTTTCACGGGGGTTACGTTCCAAAAAGCACCCGTAATAAGTGAAATCCATGAAGTAGAAACCTTTATATTTTTTTTATTATACTGTACAATACATTTACATTAAATTCATGCATTCCGTAATGCCGACCTACAGCTGCACATCTTTTACCCTCCTTTAGCATGTCCAGAAGTTTAACTTTTTACGACTGTTAACGTCTTCCTCTGCCTTTTGGGTCCGACTCCAGGTGCCTTTTTCGGTGCAGAACGTTTTGTTGACATTATTGGTTAAGAGAATTTGCTTGTACAAGAGACATTTACGTGTATTTTATTTGTATTTCGGTTTTATTTTAAACCGCAACGTTATTGACGCACAGGTAGAGAAGAAGCGGAGAGACTGTTCAACCAATCAGACACACGATATATAACACACAAACACTAATAAATGATAGAAAAGCAGATTGTGTACTACTCAGCTATTTTAATAAATTGAAAAATCTAAGAAACAGTAATACATTAAACATCTATACATAAATAAATCACAATAGTTATAGGTCCAGGGTTGTGCATAAGAGCAACAAGACCACCATGGGGGAATATTGAACAGACACTTGAAAAATATTACACTTAATACAGAATATGAATATAAAATCTGAGTATTGCCAGTAAGTGAAGTAATAAAAGTAATACTGCTGAAGCTGTACGAAATATGAAATTGGCTAAAAGCCCTGAAAGAGGACTGTTTTGGAGAGCTTCTTTCTCACACTCCCTTTCTGCAGGTCAAGAGAGGTGAGTTTGGCAATGTGGTGTAGCCTTATTTTCAGAAAGACAGACACTACTAATGACAACAAATTGGAATAGTGATTGTCGATTCCAAACTGTGTCTCCTCAATGTGTTCCGCAAGAAGAAAAACATCCTCCGTTCCGATCTCCTCCCGGACGATGTAGGTGACTGTCGACACCTTTGGAGTTTGCCTTGCTGAAGCTTGGCGAATCACCCTCTCTGCAGCTCCCAGCACCTTCACCTTCACCATCAATCAGAATAAATGTCATTCAAAGAATGTTCTCGTCGAAGCCTTATGGCTTGATTGAGTTTGGTTCTGGGTTTTAGGACACAACCCCCATCTTGCAGATAATCAACCCAAATGGTTATCTCCACTTCAAAGCACGTCCTTCTCTGCAAGACAAACTCAAAAGCACATACAAAAGCTAACACTTTGTATTAATTCTATGAAAGTTGTAACAGCAAATATGGGATTACTAAAAATGACTCTAACATCAACCCTGATGCTCTGATGGAATTAAACAGGAGCTCCAAGTGATCCTGGCTGAACCTGTAGGTGAGGACATACCGCTGAACTAGGAGCAGTTCAGGAATCATCAGCATAAACTTGTCCATGACAAATCCCATGACCGACAAGTACCTGCAAAAGAAAAACATTTTATTACTCTGATCATGATAAGCGTCTTATTTAACTTATACAGTTGTAGGACACTTACCCAACTTGGAAAAATTTTGCAGAAATGGGATAACTTGAGAACAAGAACTTGAGAACAAGAACACATGCAATACACTTTTTGACACCTACCTGTGCTTGATGTTGTGTAATACATACCATTTAGAAACATCCAGGATTTGAAACACACTCAATACAAGATAATTTCGACAAACAAAATTAAACACAGAAAAAAATTGAAATATAAGAGCATCATGTTAGCAAAACTAAATTAAAAGGAAAAAACATTGCAACAGCAGCATCATATGAACTTGATGCAGAAGACAGAGCATCTTATGAACTCGATGCTCGACTTTATGATATCTATGGCAAAACCGTGAAAAGTGAACCGCGATATAGCGAGGGATTACTGTACTACTAGTTGTGTAAGGGCACTTATTCACATTTACATTTATTCATTTAGCAGACGCTTTTATCCAAAGCAACTTACAGTAAGAACTGCTGACCTTCCGGGCTGTAAATGGGACTGCCTCGACCTATATCAACTCTTTCCTCCAGCCCTATACCCCCACCCGTCACCTACGGTCATCTGCTGACAACCGTCTAGTGGTACCCCCCCCTCAAGAGCGCCCGAGCGCAACACAAACTCTTCCACTGCCTGGCTCCCCAATGGTGAAATCAACTCCCAACCTCCATCAGAAGCACAGACTGCCTTCTCACCTTCAAAAGAAGGCTTAAAACTCACTTATTTCGAGAATTTAATGGCATTTAGGAATAGTATGGCACTTCACATAATCGAATGTGCCTTAGAACTATTTGTTGGTCCCCATATTGCCACTTGCCACTTGCCAGTGTTGTTTGTTGTATCTCTTGCTTTATGTTCACAATCGTTGTGTTATGCATTTATAGTTCTTCCCTTGGCACTTATTGGTTCTCATGATGTATGATTCACGATCTAAAAAACCCACTGTGTTCGGGGTCTATCACGTTGCTATGCTCAATGACTGATGCTCTTTGTAAAAGCTCTCTCTTGTAAGTCGCTTTGGATAAAAGCGTCTGCTAAATGAATAAATTTAAATGTTAATGTAAGTACAGGGACATTCTCCCTGAGGCAAGTCGGGTGAAGTGTCTTGGAATGTCATATAGTCACAGCTCGATTTCACAAACTTCTGATCATGAGGCCAACGCCTTAACCCGTTGAGCCATCTGACGCCCCCATACACACAAAAAAAACACAAATTTGAAACCAAGTGTTGTGAAATCCTTATAGTTTCAAAATAGGCCTACTGTATGCGTGCAATAATGTCTTCAGTTTCACATTGTGTTTCCATAAGATAGGATTTTAAATGAACTGGAGGTCAGAATTGAGTCACCAATCAAAACAAAGGGATTGGCTTTCCCACGAAGATATGTGACAGAGGAAAGAAAGATAAAACTGATACCTACGAAACGTACTTTTTGTAGATGTCATAGGACTTTTTACACATTAAGGCATATGGATGACCTTACACAATGTATATCTTGTCTGAAAGCGTTTCAGTAAGAGACAGAGCTGAACAACGAAATTAAGAAGACGCACTGGAAACAGACCATCATCATTCTTAGCACTACTAGATTAAATTAGTTTGTGTTTTCAAAACTAGATTAACATGATTAGAATGACCTGCCCAGCCCAAAACCACAAAGATACTGAGATCAATTGTAATCCTGGATTACTACTCCTCTCCTATTTCAACATATGGAGTTTTGTTTTCACAACTTTTTGATCTGGCGTGACATAAAATGACGTTGGTGAGGCGCTTCAAAAAAAATCAAATGATGAGTCTACATCTATTGTTTCCTCTCAGCTTTAAACCTGAACATATGTTAAAATGTGTGAGATTAAAGGTAATTTACCATTTATGTACTTGGATGTGTGTTTGTTTAGAACGTTCACAGTACTGATCCAATATGGTAATCTTGAGATATAGAGTAGATTTGGCAATGCCAATCTAGCATGTCCAAGCCAGACAACAAACAGTACAAGCCTTTCTTACAACACATTCGGGAAGATTAATTAATGTGAGCAGTAATTGGCTGAGAGGTTGTATATATATCCCTAGGTGTTCTTTCCATCAGATCATACACAAGAGACAACAAGATTCTTACTCACAAAACTCACCGAAACCCTGAGACACACCAAGGTAAAAAATGGAAAACAGTTTCTATTCATTTTCTATTTCTGTTCATGGTCAATTTAAACACTGTGGATTGTTATAGTTTTTTCCTAATATTGTGTTTTATATGCAGATGTTGGGAATGAAGCTCACTGCTCTTCTTGGATGCTTGATGCTCCTCTCTTCAGCATTGGTAGGAGTCAGACCATTAGTTGAGGCAAACGTACACATGTAATTGGTCTGTACTACTTTACTAATGCGTTACTTTTTTAGGCTGAACCTGACCACGTCATCGAGAAACGTTCTTCATCTTCAAGTAGTGAGGAAGTGAGTTTTTCTCTAGTCGGAGAAAACCAAGAACACCATGTCTGAATATCTTTTTCAGAGTGTCTTTAACAATATACGACACCATAACATGAATCTCCCCAAATGATTCAAAGTGATTCAAAGAGAAACAAAGCTGTGTTAGCATGTTGTTCACAGCCTTTTCTTCTTGCCTTTCCTCCTTCACAGGGCAGGAATGACAGCCCAAACATCCTCCAGCTCTACAACTACCTCTGGCTCCTCCAGAGATTGATTCCACCTGCCCCGGCCCCAGCCCCAGCTCCTGCCCCTGCTCCTGCCCCTGCTGCCCCTGCTGCCCCTGCTGCCCCAGCTGCCCCAGCTGCCCCAGCTCCTCCCTCTGGAGGTTAGATTAGAGCATTCCTCTAAAAACAGGAATGTTTTCTTTTATGACTGTACATCTCTGCAATAAATGTGCAGTTAATGTGCAATAAAGACAATTGAAAATAGCATATATGGCTTCATTACTTCTTTGTTTGATAAGACCTTCATGTTGTGATACATGCGGGTGATAGTTATTACTGTCTACAGCAGTGTTTCTCAACGGGGGCGGTACCGCCCCCCAGGGGGCGTTCAGAGAACGTCGGGGGGCGCTGGGAACAATATTTTTAAAAGGGGGGCGTTGAGGTGCGGTGAGGTGAGGTGCGTTTGTCTGTGTCTGTTTTTTAATGCCAGTTTGTTAATGCCAGTTTCATCTAACCGACACCTACTCATTTTTACGGAGCCGCTCTAGGGTCACATAGGCGAGAGAAGAAAAAAAATCTGTGCGCACCGTTTTGTAAACTGTGGCCTCGGATTCATAATCGTATGCACCTGATAGTGATACAAGTTAGATCAGCGATACTCATTGCGCGTCTCGCGAGCCACATGCGGCTTGTCAACCTTGAATTGGTGGCTCGCACTGGCATACTAGCTTATAACAATATGGTAACACAGCCAATAATTTTTTTCAAATGTGCTACATAAACATGCAGTGAACACAAGCGCAAAAATCTGCATAATACTTAAGAAGTAATAACTAAGTAATTTTCTGCGGTCTCGCGTGAATACGGCCAGCCTGCCAACCCGCGCGCTGTTACGCACCAAGCGAGGATTGACGACCGATATAGGATGGAGCAAGCCAGTGGACAACCTCCACTGCAGAGCGTTAAACAGAGGCATCTTTTGAGATGGCTTGGATTTTGGCGCGGGCCAAAACACCGTTCTCAGACTCATAAATAGTAAAAGACTGCTTTTTGTATTACATTTTATGAGTGATTCTATAATTAGGGGTACATTTCAAGTCCATGGGGTGTATTTTTGCTGTTTTTGTGCTGTCCGAATTCTTAAATGTCCAATTTGCTCTTAAAACTTAACAATAAAATGCATGTTTTTATATATTATTTCAGCTTTAGTTGTTCAAAAATAAGTATTAAAACACGATAAAGCTGTTTTTAAATGTATTTAAAACATTAAAATACATGAAATTATTCACTTTATGTGTGTCCAAGAAATCACTGTCAACTGTGTTACCCATTGATAAAACCCCTATAAATAAGCAATGGTTTGCTCCAAAGTCACATGACTCACATTGTTGGAAGGTACATCCTTTTTGGTGGGAACCTTGAAGACAATGTGGTAAATTTAAACTCCTCCTTGTCAATAATTCATCAAAATTATTGTCTACACATGGAGTGGATTAATTGGTCGTCAACTGTGTTACCAAAATTTTCTTGTGAATTTATTTGAGATTTTTTTAATGACAAAAATGTAATATAGCACACATAAATATGACTTGATCATGGTCATGTGGTGACATTTTCAACATCTTTAGCTTGCACAAAGGCCAAAAAGTTGAGGAAATGTCAACTGTGTTACATGCAGTTGTGCTACACATCCCTAATGTGTCCTGTCAACTGTGTTACTCCTGTCAACTGTTCTGAAATGTACCCCTAATTATAGAATCACTCTTATACATACTACAATGTATATTGTGTGTTGTATTGTTTTAGTGCTGTGATTTTTAAAATTATACTTGTGTACATAATACATAAGAATAAAACATATAAGTTTGTGGGGGGGGGGGGGGGGGGGTCGGTCGTACCTGGAAAATGGAGAGGGGGGCACTGGCCATGGATGTATTAATATTAGGCACTGGCCTAAAAGAGGTTGAGAACCACTGGTCTACAGAGTGATAGTAGATCATAGATACGGAGCGCCCCCTACTGGACAGGATCATGTTTCTTCTGTCCGGCAGCGTTAGGTTTGTCCACACGCAGCAGCAGTAGGTCACACAAGAACTGTATGGAAACTTGCCCACATGGAAGCATGTCTTTAAAATATCCCTACACTTGTCATCACCAGTAAATAATAATTCGTGAAGGTAAGATTACCAACACTAAAACAGAGTCAATTGAGCTGTAGTTTATGTTTTTCTTGTTTCATTGAGTAGAGGTCCAATATACTAACGTCAGTTAGCCAGCTGCTAGGCTAGCAGTATGAAATTAGTAGCTACAGTACAACCATCAAACATCGAACCAACTATTATTGGACTATTTTTGTATTAGTAGCGTTTTCACTCCTTGCCCCTAAGTTACTTATTAGTAATAGCATGTGTGAAACTGCCTGTTAGAATTAGCAATTTATTAAATCGAAGTCTGTTTCAAAAGCAATATTTAATTCTAACAATTAACTCAAATGAATTGTTAAGTAAGTTTGATGTAATGCAGCCTACAGTCTGTTGTTGATTGAGCAGGTCTTGGTATTGGCTTATTAAAGAACCTTGGTCGTATTCTATGTCTTATCTGTTGTTTGGTGTGTTTCAGCCTCCTGGATGTATGCCCGGGTTCTGTATCAACATGTGTCCAGGCTTTGCCACCCGTCTCAGGCCCTTTTCAGGACAGTATCCTGGGCACAGCATCAACATAGAACAGTGGCCAGTGGTAATGAGGAGGAGAAGGGGAGGGATGTGTTACTCTTACCACAGCGATCAGATGTGGGTTACATGTTGCAGTACAATCCTTCCTCATATCAGCACCTCCAGCATGAGCCTGGGATGCCCCTGAGCAGAATAGAGGTGGAGGAGGAAGCTGAGCAGACCCGCCTCATCCCTCCCTTCAGACAGCAGAGTAACCACTATAGTGTCAACTCCTCACGCCACCTGTCCTGCTCCAAGAACACACTGCTGGACTTGGCTCTTAACAGAAGCTCTGCTGGTAGGAAGGCAGGAAACAATTCTCAATATCCGACTGAAGCTTCAACCCCCGACCCCAAAGGAAACCCACGTGCATTCCAGAAGTGTCGCCCTGAATACGCCCCCATGACCCTTGACCTCTCTCAGCGTCCAACCCCTATCCAATCCAAACAGGCCTTTGACCTTCTCCACAAAGTTACTGTCCTCAAAGGCAGCATGGAACCTGCAGATGTGACAGACTTCCTCTGTAAACTAAGTCAGCTGCACCAAGACCAGACCCCATTAGTGAGGGGAGACACACGTTTTACAATGCTGCTCCGCTATGCCGTAGAAACCCTCCCATACTTCACCCATACCCAGCTACTTGACATACTGGAGTCCTTTGTGTGGCTTGGCCTTCCCTCAACGCACAGCATGCTGGGGTTGTATGAATCTGAGCTGGCCCTTAGGGCAGAAGAGATGACTGTCCATCAGCTACTGCTAGCTGCAGACCTGTGGCGTATTCTGAAGAGGCCTGTACCTCAGTACCTGCAGCGCCTTTTCCACTGCATTAACCTGAACTTAAAACATGTCGGTGTACCTGAGCTAGTCCAACTGCTGTATGTAATGGGGGAGGGCAGGTGGTGCCCAAAGGAGTTGATCAATCCCATTGAACAGCTCCTGGTCAAATATGTGGACGTGCTGGAGTCTGAAGAGTTAGGTGTGGTGTGCTTGGGTCTCTTTAAGTCCCAGACATCACTTTCGGTTGGGGTGGTGAATCGCTTAGTGGATAAAGCTGTCTCTGTGGTGACAGACATGAGTGACTTTGCCCTGGTCAATGTCATGAAACTGCTCCGCTTTAGTTACCTGGATCACAGAGCATGGCTCGAGGCCATGGAGAAGGAGGTTCCTAGTCGCACCCCTGGAATGGGCATCCAGGGGCTAATGCATGTAGCACTGGCCTGCTCAGCCTTGCATTATCGTAATGACCATATACTATTTGCCATAGCCGAGAGGCTGCCATTCTTAGCGTCACACTGTCGGAGCAAAGATGCTGCTAAGCTGCTTTGGGCCTTTGGTACTCTGGGAGTTCAGCCCAGCCAGTGTCCCAGCCTGTACCCCAGCCTCATAGATGCACTCAGACAAAAAGAGGCTGAGTTCCAGCGTTACCCAGAGCAACTCTTGACCGGCCTCCTGGGCCTCGCCTTTGTTTGTGAATTTCCTGAGGACCTGTTAGCGTTAGCATTGAGCCCTGAGTTTGTTAGCTTAGCAATCAGATCCAAGAAGCTGGACCTGAAGAAAGACTTGTTTACATTAGATGGTACAGTAGCTGTTGAGTTTACTGACTGGACTGGGCCCAGACTGAGTCGACAATTAAAGGAAGAGGTGGAAGAGATGCTTTGGAACTTTGCCCAATCTGACGTTTGTCAAAAAAACGAAGTTTTAGAGGCAGAGCGTTTTCTAGGAGAATTACTTGGAGGGGAAGAATTTGTAAAAAAACGAATGATCCTCCCTCACACACGCTCCATTGACCTCGAAGTCCATCTTGACTCTGCTGGTAAACCTGTTGTCTTGGCAACAAGTAATCGCACATCCTCTCTGGAGAGAAGCACACCGTCCTCCAAGTCTTCTGCAGATTGGGAGAGAATCAGCACAGGGGTTGTGATTACTGAGGACCTTCTGGCTCAACTCACTAACAAAAAAAAGTACAAACTACCCAAACCAGTTTCAGCCCAGAGTTTCCCCCTTCGTAGGATGGAACCTGATGAGAGGGGCCCCCTTCGTAGGATGGAACCTGATGAGAGGGGCCCCCTTCGTAGGATGGAACCTGATGAGAGGGGCCCCCTTCGTAGGATGGAACCTGATGAGAGGGGCCCCCTTCGTAGGATGGAACCTGATGAGAGGGGCAGACTGTTCAGCATTGGTGTGGAACTGTCTGATGGTCTTGTAGAATCTCTTACCAAACCTGCTAGTGTAAGTTCTTCCTCCAGAGACTTTTCTTTGCCTGAAGGGACCCCTGTCAAACTGGCCATTCAAGTGTCCAACAGGAACCATTACTGTTATCACTCCAGGCAGCTGTTGGGACTTCATAGCATGAAGAGGAGGCAGCTGGAGCTGGTTGGGTACAGGGTGGTTGAACTCCCCCACTGGGAGTGGTTCCCTTTGCTAAGGAAAAGCCGGGCTGAGAAACTGGCCTATCTTCACTGCAAGGTTTTCAGTAGACTTGACTGACCTAGACTGTGATTCCAGTGAACAAGGTCTTCAGTAGACTTGACTGACCTAGACTATGATTCCAGTGAAAAAGGTCTTCAGTAGACTTGACTGACCTAGACTGTGATTCCAGTGAACAAGGTCTTCAGTAGACTTGACTGACCTAGACTGTGATTCCAGTGAACAAGGTCTTCAGTAGACTTGACTGACCTAGACTGTGATTCCAGTGAACAAGGTCTTCAGTAGACTTGACTGACCTAGACTGTGATTCCAGTGAACAAGGTCTTCAGTAGACTTGACTGACCTAGACTGTGATTACAGTGAACAAGGTTATTGAGTGAATAAGGTGTGTACATGACATATAACCGGTTTGTGTAATAAACTCTTGGAACACAGTACAGTATTTAACTTGCAGTTGACATGCAGTCTTCTTTTTGTAAATATGTAAATATTGTAAAAAATCTACATAAAATATGATGATGTATCACCAGTCTTTTCTTTCTTATTGTTTACATTCACCCCATACTGAATGAAGACTTCAGATTAACTAGAAATGGCTCGACGCTAAACATTTGAAATACTATACTATACTAAATAATAGAAGGGTAAACACGGAAAAGCTTTTCTCTCTTAAGTATATGACATCTTGGTCTACTCACATTTGACACAAATGTCAAAGCTTTGTGCTGAGTTGAAATACACTTACACAGACAGTGTAAACATATAAAAGATGACTAAGTGGTCAAGTCAATGATTTGATCACATCTTTATTAATTAAATTCAATTAGCTAAAATTGTTTTATTCAAGCCATTTTAAGTAACACAAAATAAGAAATAATACAAAATAATACAAAAAGAAACTTAGTAGCATTTTGTCCTCAGACAAGAGTTGAAACAAAAAGAAACTTGCAGACAATGATTCTCAAACCTTTGCTTTAATGTTACTATACCATATAGTACATCAAAATTAAAAAGATTTATATATGTATATATTTATATATTTATATTGATATAGTTTAAAAAATAAAAGCGGAAATGTCTGTCTCATTCACAATAATCCTCTTAAAGTATTCACACGCAATAGCTTGATATATTTGAATATATATATACACATAATAAATAACAATTATATTTACATCCAAGTACACTGCCTCTCTGTCTCTACCAAGAACACAGCAGAACACAACAGAGGAATATAGCAGCAGGTTCAGTCCCTGGACGGAGGGTATTGTAGACCTCCATCCAAAACTTCATTTTCTTTCAAAGATCAAATTTCCTTCCGATAACATTCAGTCCTCATCTTTTCACCTTTATTCACAAACTTTTAAAATTTCTCAGACCCATGAAAAAATATATGTCAACATATACTGTACACACTAATGTTGAGAATAGTTTATCATATTTGTAAAATGTCCCTATCTAGTCAAATATTTTCTTAGAACTATAGTTAGTATATATTGACATATACATCATTTTTCAAAGAATGGGTCCTGTTTAAACAAGTATACAACACAAAACAAAAAAATAATTTCTAAAAATCAGAACTCTTTTGATAAATACAGAATTTCAACAGTCTCCCACCCATCATACCTGTTGGCTCAGCTACCAGCGACCGCTTCCAAGAAGACAGTCAGCTTGATTAAGCAGCTTCATTGACCAACCTTCAAGTTTAGGTCATCATTTACAAACTTCTTTCTCCTCACTTTAAGAAATATTAATAGACAAAAAAGCATCTAAAACGTCAACATATTACAAGCTTCTTTAAGCTTTCACCTACATTAGTTTAAAAATGAAGAGAAATGCAATATATATATATATATATATATATATATATGCAAGTAAAATCTTCATTCTGGACTTAGAGCCATTTAGTGTCTTCTGCTCCCCCTAGTGGTTTTCCTCAGCCACTGCAACTATTGACAGCCATCACCCACTCAGGATGGAATGAACAAAGGCTTCTGAACTCTACTCGTGCAATGTGCAGATCATTCATATTTACAGAATAAACCAACATGTCTGGTTCTTACTAGCACATCCTGTCTTAGTTTCCCACCCTTGAGTATTCTGAAGCCTTTAAACTCCAACCTAGCAAACTCATGTTTGAGGCTACAAGAATTTTAGTACCAACACTCCTGAAACCTGAACCTGAACCTTCCCTTCCTTAAAACCTCTCTTCAATAAAACCTTTTGGTTCAGCGTCCTTAGTAATTAGGTGTGTCTGTTCTTGGCACCAATAAACAAATATAAACTTTGATAATCATCCCCTTTTTCTATTTGTATATTAAATCCTTGAACCTAATTTCAGCACCATGTTTTAAACCCCTCAAAATGCATCACTTTTACCGTTATATTCTCTTCCTTGAGGTCGTCTCTGATCAAATCTGATTTGATAGACAAGCATAACCTTTCAATCTATCTGATCTCCATCATGACAGAGCAATGATTTCTCTAAAGAAGAGAGGAAGAAAGGACACATTTTCAGAGCGTTCCAACAATCGTCTTGTTTCCCATGAAAACATCACAGTAAGAACTAGCTGTGCACCAATTATCAGGGACATCATGCGCCCAATATTTGTGTCCAAACGATTTCAGACTTAATTATATTTTAAGTTGCTCCAAAAAAATCTATTTGTGTAAAGAATAAATATGTATTTGACCTGCTCGTTTTTCCATCTTATTTTTGTGCCTTGTAGTAGTAAAGTTTGACTTGTTATTAAAGTTTGACTCCAATCCACAAACAAATAATGTTTGAATATCTTCCCAACATTTCACCACAATCATATCCAGGCTTGTTTATGTTTCATGTATAACAGGGACAGAACAGAACCATCAATTAAGTACGTCCTTCAATCAGTACACAAGTCGATTTTAGGACTAGATCTGAATACCACCCTCCCTAATCTAACCCTACAATCTCACCCCTTTCAAAAACACACATTCTGTTGTGCCTGAAATCCTTTAGGCTGCTTCTATGTCATCCCATAGTGCAGTGCTTCCTAGGACCACTCCAGGGTAGCAAAGAGTATCAGCAGTACTATTTAGTAGCACTGAATTCATTTAGTTATTCCAGTTTTATTTAACAGTGTTAGGTTTACAGTACGAGACTGTAAGAGAATGCTTGATATGAATTTAACTGAAGTGTTTGTAAAACCACATTCATAGTAGAAGTTAGATCTCAGTGGATTCTATCCTCTCCAGACGGGTGGAAACAGGCCAGGGAGGAGCCAGCTGGTGGAGGGAGGGGGGCTGTTTGTCCTCAGGACTGGTGGGAGGTGGGGAAAGGGACAAAGAGAGGGTGGGCAAAGGGGTGGCAGGGGCAGGCAGGGGAATCGGACCCAGGGCCAGTCCTGGGGGTGGTGAAGAGGCGGAGGTAGAGGGGGTGTTGGCAGTGGAGGAAGAGGTGGTGAGCTTGCCTCCCAGTTGCCCCACACGGAGCTCCAGAGCCTGATTCTTCTGCAGTGTCTCTACGTAGCTAAGCTGCAACTGCGCTTGGTATTTGAGCACACGTTCCTTCTCATCCATCCATGTGTGGCGCTCCTTCTTGAAGTTGAGAGCCTGCCGCTCACGCTGCTGCCTTTCAAGACGAAGCTCGCCCTGAAGGCGCTCAAGCTGCCTGCGCAGGTCCCCTGCCTCTTCCCATGAGGCTTCCTGGCCAAGGTGAATCTGGGCATCCTGACGCTGGTGGGCCTCCTGGCGCTGGTGGGCCTCCTGGCGCTGGTGGGCCTCCTGGCGCTGGTGGGCCTCCTGGCGCTGGTGGGCCTCCTGGCGCTGGTGGGCCTCCTGGCGCTGGTGGGCCTCCTGATGCTGGTGGGCCTCCTGGCGCTGGTGGGCCTCCTGGCGCTGGTGAGCCTCCTGGCGCTGCTGGACTTTAGCTTCATCACTCTGGAGACACAGAATGGCATCTGGAGGTGGCACAGGAGGTGGAGGGAGGGCTGGATAAGAGAAGGCAGAGGCCTCTGGTGGGCTGTGTGGGGAGGGAAGTCCTCCCCTGGTCCTGGATGTTCCCCTGCTTCCACCTTCACCTCCACCAGTGGCCTCAACTCCGCCACCTCCACCCATGCTGAGTTCCCCCAAGGCCCGCTTAAGCCCCAACACCTCTGCCTCAAACACCCCCAGCTTGTCTCTAAGCACAGAGACCTGGGAAGACAAAACAGGCAGAAGGAGGGAAAATAATGAGTCATTCGTTTTTCAATAAGTAAAAGTCACATAAATAATGCATGTAGAATTTTGCGACTAGTGCTCATGGTATTTAGGTAGTAGTAGTAGTGGTGTGTGTGTGTCCCACCACACCACTTGTCACCTCTTTCAGTGTCTTCTGAAGCTCCACTTCACATCGGTCCAGCTCTAAGGTCTTGCTGGTGTAGGAGTCCTTGAGGCCCAACATGGCGTCCTCCCTTTCCCTCAGCTGGGCATTTAGCTCCTTCAGCTGGCCCCTAAGGGCCACCATTTCACCTGCTCGCTGGGTCACCTCCGCTTGGCTTTCCCGCAGCTGCTGTTTCAGAAGGGAGATTTCCCCTGCCTTTTGGCACACCTGGGGTCCGGGGTGGGGGGTAAATGTGGAGGGATGGTTAAGAGGAAAGGAAAAGAAGTTGGAGAAAAAGAAAGGTTTAACAAAACGGCCAAACTACCCCCAGACTCTCCCTCACACACACACACATACTTGACCTTCCTGATCCCCCTCACACACACACATGCGTGACCTTCCTGACCCCCCTCACACACACACATGCGTGACCTTCCTGATCCCCCTCACACACACATACATGACCTTCCTGATCCCCCTCACACACACACATGCGTGACCTTCCTGACCCCCCTCACACACACACATGCGTGACCTTCCTGATCCCCCTCACACACACATACATGACCTTCCTGATCCCCCTCACACACACATGTACTTAACCTTCCTGACCCCCCCTCACACACACATGTATTTGACCTTCCTGATCCCCCCTCACACACACACACACACACACACACATGTATTTGACCTTCCTGATCCCCCTCACACACACATACATGACCTTCCTGATCCCCCTCACACACACATGTACTTAACCTTCCTGACCCCCCCTCACACACACATGTACTTAACCTTCCTGACCCCCCTCACACACACATGTACTTAACCTTCCTGACCCCCCTCACACACACGTGTTAATCTCACCTCCCACTTGGTCTCTTCAATACGAGGCAGGATGTCAGCCTGCTCCTTCCTGTAATCTAAACACTTCCTCTCCAGATCCTCTCTCTGTGCCAGCAGTGCAGCCATCTCCTCCTGAAGACATCGCTTATCCTGGGACAGACGGCTGATCTGGGCCTGCAGTGCACTCTGGGAACGCTGTGCCCTCCGTGTAACCTGCACAGGTATGGGGCCGTTAAATCAAATGTATGCCATGAAATATCAAATACTACATTCAATATTTTGATTAATTTAGTTGCCTATAAACTAACGTAAGAAATCTAACCTATCAAATGTTTTTTCTTCAACAAGCAGTCTCTGTTTCTATACTACACGATTAAATTATATATTAGACACTGAAATTATTATGAGAAATTATACTATCATTCTTATCTTGTATTAATGAGTCTTAAAAGGATTATGCATTTTCTGATCTGATCCTAGATGTGAAGTTCATGTCTGCCTGCTGTAACTTTAATTACAAACACAGAATGCTGGAAACTTATCATATTGGCATTTTAGGTTTAGGAGTGCTGAACCCATATTACATTTTTATCAGTGAATTTAGACCCAAGTAAAGCTGTTTGTCTTTCAAAAAGTTGGTCTGAGTTTTGGTCAACTTTGGTGAGACATGATCCTCCTCTGGTCTGATCCATGTGTGAGGTCACCTGTTGCAGGCGTGAGGCGTAGTTCTGTCGTAGTTCATCCATCTGACGCTCCCAAACACGCTGCTTCTCCTCAAACACCTGGACGATGGCCGCCTCGCTCTGGTCCAGGTTCCGACGCATGTGGAGCACCTGAGCACCACAGGACAACAGAGCACACATGGAAACATTTGTTTTGACAAAATTGTTGCCAAGGTGTGTTCTGCAGAATAATGTTGAAAAGTAAATAAACACCTAAACTTTCTGTTGTGAAAGCCCTGTGGTTATTACATATGCATGGCTTGTGACACCCAAAATGAAATATTCACAAAATATCTCCCTCCAACAATATTTCACTCAAAAGCATTTATATTCTCTAAAGATAAAAATAGCACTTATTTTCTCTAAAGCTGTGGGCTGAGACTAAGCTTACATTTGTATGTTATGTCATATATACTCATATTTTATATATACTGTATTTACACCGCCCTCCATAATTACTGGCACCCCTGTTTAAGATGTGTTAAAAGCCCTAAAATAAAGTCAGTTTTTATTGCAGAAGCATATTCTCACACTGAGAATTTTAGAAAAATGTAACCTTCAACTCAAGTAAATTGTAAGTGAGAAAAAAAAATCCCTGACTATGAAATAATTATTCTTCATAAAATCACCTGTTCCACAATTATTGGCACCCCTAACAATTCTTAGGAAATAAATGTAATTAAAATATTTCTGTCATTTCTACAGTAGTTTACAAAGTTGATCGGCGTATGTAACATTTAATTTGTAATTCATAACTTTCTGTTTCCCTGGGGTATAAATATGACGTAACAGAGGCCATTTCTCTTCAACATGGGAAAGACAAAGGAACATGCCATTCAAGTGAGGCAGATGTGTGTCGACCTTCACAAATCAGGCAAAGGCTACAAGAAAATAGCCACTTGCCTAAACCTGCCCATATCTACTGTCAGAGGAATCGTCAAGAAGTTTAAAACTACTGGAACAGTGGTAAACAAGCCTGGACGAGGACGCAAGTTCCTTTTGCCACCACGCACAGTAAGGAGGATGGTGGGAAAAAAAATCTCCAAAGCTCACTGTCACAGAAATGCAAGGAATGGTAGCATCTTGGGGTCACAAAGTCTCCAAAACCACCATCAGGCGCTGTCTACATGCCAACAGGCTGTTAGGGAGGCATGCACGGAAAAAACCTTTTCTCACTCAAAATCATAAACGCAAACGTCTGGAGTTTGTCAAGCGGTACATGACCTTCAACTGGGACCCTGTGCTTTGGTCAGATGAGACAAAGATAGAGCTTTTTGGCAACAAACACTCTAAGTGGGTCTGACGGAACACAAAAGATGAGTATGCAGAGAAGCACCTCATACCTACTGTGAAGTATGGGGGAGGATCGGTGAAGCTGTGGGGCTGTTTCTCTTCCAAAGGCCCTGGGAACCTTGTTAGGGTGCATGGCATCATGAACGCTTTGAAATACCAGGACATTTTAAATCTAAATCTGGTGGTCTCTGCCCGAAAGCTGATGGGTCGTCACTGGGTCTTTCAGCAAGATAATGACCCTAAACATATGGCCAAATCTACCCAGAAATGGTTAACCAGACACAGAGTCAAGGTCCTCCCTTGGCCATCTCAGTCCCCAGACCTCAATCCCATTGAAAACCTGTGGGGTGAGCTGAAGAGGAGAGTGCAGAGGAGAGGACCCAGGTCGCTGGATGATTTAGAGAGATTGTGCAAAGAGGAATGGTCGAAGATCCCTCTTTCTGTTTTCTCCCATCTTGTGAAACATTATAGGAGAAGATTAGGTGCTGTTTAGTTGGCAAAAGGGGGTTGTACAAAGTATTAACATCAGGGGCACACATGATTTGATGTAAAATAATAGTTTCTTAATGTGGTATTTTGCAAAAAATTTGATAATTAATAAATTGAATTAAAGGCTGTATTTTTCATTGTGGTCCTATAATATTTAGAAAGAAAAATAATTGTATTAGAAGCTAAAAAAACACATCTTAACCAGGGGTGCCAATAATTATGGAGGATAACTTTTTTTCCAATATGATGTTCTCATGCTAAGCTTTCTCCTCATCATTTCTGGGTATCCTCTGCTTCTCACCTCTTGCTCTCTCTCCCACAGTCTGTCCTCCAGGTCTTGAATGACATCATCAGAGGAAGGGGAGGGGCGTAGTGGTCCGGGGGCGTCGCTCAGGTGACTCATCCTCTGATAGGAGGAGGAGCTTTTCCCTGAGGAGGAGTGTCCACTGTCTGAAGCGCTCAGTCCATTCTGGTAGCCACCACCCCCTCCGCCACTGGCCGCACCCCCACCCCCGCCCGGCCCAGGCTTGTCCATTTTATCCAGAGCTCCTGTGGCCCCTAGCCTGTTAATGTGACTGGTGGAGGCGCTCAGGGGCCCCAGGACTGGCGGTGGGCCATAGCCTGAGCTGGAGCCGGCATAGGTAGGCAGGCTGGTGAGAGAGTTCCTTCCAGAGTCTGACAGGCACCCCTGGCCTCCTCCTCCTCTTCCTCCTCCTCCACCACCTCTTGTGCCTCCTCGACTCGCAGGGCTTTCTGTGTTCCTGTGGGGGCCAGGCATGCTTGGAGGTCCACCACCTGTGCTGTGGCCTCCCCCTCCAGCCCCACCACCACTCTGAGGAGGGCACACAAGGTTCTGCATGGAGTGGAAACTTTTGGGCACCACTGGCTTGAAGGCAGAGGGTCGGACCAGTCCATCGTTGCTCTGAGAGGGGGATTAGAATTACCAAAGTACATCATTTTTAAAACTCTGACCATAAAAATATTATAACATACAAAAGTCTTATTCAAAAGTTATACCGTAAAATATCTTAAATATACAAGGACAAGGCCAAAGCATAGAATGGCTTGTCTTGTCTCAAACACAATCTCAGTCTATGGTTGATATATTGCAACTTATTACCATATTGGGAAAGGAGGTGGGCAGTGTAATTCAAATAAGCATCCTGTCATGTTTGGTGCCATAGATAGCAGACACGACAGTTTGTCAGTTCATGCTACAGGACTGGAATCCTAATTCATGCCTATAAATGAATTAGCAAGTGTCAAATAGACATCCTATCCTGTAGATGCCAACACTAATCATATAAATGTAAGCCATCTGACATCCTATCTTTCAAACTCCTAAGGAACAGGCTATGGAACTGGCTCCACACAGAAGGATACATACATTATACATGACCTGTACTACTACTCCTCACACACCCTAACACAGGCAGTGTTACCCACCTGTACCTGCTCCAGCTTCCCAGACATGGGCAGGATGTTGGGGGGATTGTTGTGATTGTCCAGCTTGGCACCAGCCTCCTTATACGGCCCCATGTGCTGCCTGCTGTTCTTGTCGTTGTTAGTGCTCACCACATTGTTCCCACATATATCCAAACTCAACGCCCCTCTGCTGATGTCTCGTCCGTCTCTTCGGGCCCCTCCATTCACAAAAGCAGAGTTTGACACCTGTCTGTCTCCGCTCCCCCCTGCTGTCACCCCACGGTTTCCGTTACTAACGGCCCGGGTACCATTGGACACCCCCCGATTCACATTGTTGTGGGCCGCACCTTTGTTCCTGTCCCCCCCATCACGTGGTGGAGGCCGGTCAGTGCTGTAGTACGCAGAGTTCTCCTGTGCAAAGGTTCGCTCGTCTGCTGTGATGCCTTTGGCGTGGGTTAGAGGAGGCTGAGAGTCTGAGCTGTAGCTACGGTCCTGTAATCCCGCCCCCCAGCTCCGCTGATTGGACGAGGTGACGTTGGAGGATGATGAGGAAGAAGAAGATGAGGAGGGTGGTGGGGGAGGGGCCCTCGGCAGGCTGTTTTGGGTGGTACGGGTTCCTACGCTACGCATGGTGGCTTCCTGCTTCTGCTCTGAGGTGGTGGTGGTGTTGGACCCACTGGCCACCTTACTGCCCATGCCCTGGGGACACCCCCCCACCCTCACTGCTGCCGGCCCCTCGCCTTACACAATGCGCCATGGGGGGCATGAAGGGGGCAGGACCAGCTGACACGCACTGCAGGGGGGCACAAGGGGGGGAGCAAGAAGAAGGAAGTAAGTTCATGAAAATATTTCAGACAATGTCTGCACACTGAGAGAGAGGTGTGAGGAGGGAGGAAGGTTACTATAGAGACACGCAAACTGTGAAAGAGAGGCTAATTATAGAGTAGTGACAAGACAGAAAGTGCACGGACATAAATACAGCAGAAACATACACAAATATACAGTCTGACACACAATGAATTACAATTAACCTATATTATGAATCTTTACAAAATGTGCGTCATAATCCTACCAAATGTTCTATTAGGTAGTGATAGTGTAGTGAAACCATCAAATGATATTAATGAATGATAATTAATCTATACACTTTGTTCCACTCTCCCAGATCATAGAATTCCATTGTTTCTTTAGCAAACGCTGAATGTGGCTGCACACTCAAACGTAGCAAACTAACTCGATCAAATACACACAGACACACACACACAGACACACACAGACACACACACACACAGACACACACGCACACACAGACACACACAGACACACACAGACACACACGCACACACAGACACACACACACACACACACACACAGACACAGACACACACACAGACACACACGCACACACAGACACACACAGACACACACAAACACACACAAAGACACACAGACACACACAGACACACACACACACAGACACACAGTTCTCCTGTTTTGATGTGTTCTCATATTTCCTCTCACTGCTATTTCCCAGTTGGTTTGGGTGAGCAGATTGTGTGACACACCTGGTGCATTTCAATTGTTTTCTGCACACACACACATGCACACACACACACACACATGCATGCAGACAAGCTTGACACATTTTCCAAAGTCTATTACAGTACAAATAGTAACAACTATCATTTAAAAAAGTGTAAACTATTCAGACATCTGTACTACAGATAGGCTGTCTGTAGTACAGATACTTCAACCACAACTCCATACTGTAGAAGGTGTGTTCTCTGTTCTCTGTGACATGCTGCTGATACCAGGCAACACTAATATTAACAGGCACCAAACCTTTTGTGTTTCTCATTCTTTTGTCTTTCCTCATTGGGGGGTTTCTACTTGTGGCAGAACCAAACATCTTATAGGCAAGATGTCTGTTTTAAAATGGTGGATACTGAAATTGGAGAGTATATATATATGTTATGGGAAACAACAGCGATGAGCTTGGGGCTAGTGGAGGCTTTAGTTGAGATGCTCATTCTGTCTAAAATAGCTTTGGGTGCAGTACTGCCTTGTGGCCAATAGAGGGAGACCTCTCAGTGTTGGCTGAGCAGTGGCACGTGCCTACACTCCCCTCTCTCTGCTACAGTTACACACTTCGAGGCATTACATCATCGTCTCCATGCTCCAAACAGAGACAGCGAACGAGAGTGCACACACACACACACACACACATTTGCACCCCATCTCTCACACACTTAAACACATCTATGCTCTCTCTCACACTCACAATGAAATACATGCAGGGCATTTTAATCTCCTTTGCTATGCTGACATTGGCTTTAGTACGGTAAATAATGGAATACACATACAGTGCAAACATAATACATTTAAAAATAGATATATTATTTTCCCTCTTATGTTACCAACAGTCAGACACCTTGCCAACAACTGTGATGCTAATGCAAACAAACTGCCCTTTAAACAAAGCACACTGTTTTCACCTTAATCCACACGCAGATATGCACAAGAGACAAGTAGCTGATTTTCGTGATCGCAATGGCCTGTATAGGTCTAAAAGTGTAAGACCGCCGTTGGATGCACATTTGACATTAACACCGTTTTATTGGAGCTTTTATCGAGGTTCTATGGCCTACTGAAGCTATGGTGTTGTATACCAGCACCACCTCCCGCATCGTAATGAAGGCCAGAAAAAATACATCCTCTTCATCTAATTACCTTGTAAGATATGCAGAGCCACAGCGAGACGACAATGAAGCGGCCTGCAGATCTAGAACAGTGCATCTGCCATTGCTCTCAGCATCTGAAGCGATCCACACACACAGTCCGCTTTATGGGCTGACGTCAGGCTTTCTACGAGTACAATCAATGCAAAACATTCAATATAAAACCTTTTTCGTCAATTATTTTTACATTTGCAAACGGCTGCTTGAAGGAGCATCACCTCTACCCCAGATGTGTCCAGAGGCAGGGTTACTGTCAGCTGCTGCTGCTGCTGCACAATGGAGACACGCCAGCTTCTTATTAAACCCCCCAGAAATGATCCTTTAGGATGACATAACACACATGATGTGTGGCAGGAAACTAAGTAATTGAGTCTGCTCGACTTTCGACTGTGGACGAAGTAGAAAAAGACCCCGCTTGAGCAATCATCGTTTACAACCGCGCACACAACCCTCAGTGCAACCCCCCCCATCCCCATCTCAGTGCCCCCCCCCCCCCCCTCCCTCCCTCCCTCTCCATCTCACTCCGTCTTTACATTCACTCCTACATTAACAAGCCATCTGCATCCCTCCCCGTTTCTCTTTCATTACGTGAATTTCCCATAAAATGTCACAGCCTCCCACAACCTTTCCATCCATATTTTTCCTCCCTGTCAGCCTCTACAACATGAAGAGTCGAAACACGAAAGATGGACTGGAAATGCGGTTCAATGGCGACAAACATCGAGGACCGCAGGTGTGGATGAGCGCTCAGCATCCTGCAAGGTGCTCGTGTTTCTCAACAGAAATGAAGGACTGCTGTGCACCATCACCACCACTTACTGTTTGCACCAGTAGAAGCACAGTCAGCGCCAAAACAAGCCAAATGACGTCGTCCCGCAGCCTCGAGGCCCGCTGTCCGGTTCTGTTGTGCTGGCGGTGGCAAACAGGGAGAATGTAGCGGCAGTGCGTGTCTATCCGGGAGGCTGGCGCGAGGAGCGAGTGATGGAGGCAGCTCGAGCTGCGTGCATCAGCTGTGTCACACACCCACCTCCGCCCCGCCCCTTATGATGGACAACAACACCACCCCCCCCCCCCCCCCCCCCCTCCCTGAAGACTCACCGCGCCTGCGCCAATACGAGGGTGTCTGTCTTTACCACCGTAGATTTGGGTATGTAAATATGTGTGACTTGACACTGTGTGTTAGGACACTATGCAAGCAAACACACCAGTGGCGGTGTTGTGCCGAATTCCGCCTCCCTGGCAGAATTGCACTCCCTTGAAAACAGCAGTCACAACTACATCATTCACATATGACCTCATACCGATCACAGGACCGTGTAGCTCAACAGTTTCTCAAGTGCAGCTCAACATTGGGTCTATTTTCGTGAGATTCAACCTAAAACACTTTAACCTTGAGTCCCACTCACTTTGATATACTGTTTTATGTTTAGGACTTAAACACAATTGTCACAGTTCATAACCTGCATCCTGTTTGATGCTTTATTAGAATCATTTCACCTCTGGCTTTATTGATCTTTGTTGGTGTTTATGATCTGAGTCCGTTATGGAGTCTGGATTTTGGACCTTTGGTCTGTTGTTTACCATTTCTCTGCACTTTTATGATCCTCCTCTCCTGATGAGTCCTGAACACATGACTGAAGTTGTGAATAACAAACACACTGCCTGGTGTTCAAGAAATACAAGTTTTATTAATGTATGTTCAAAATATCATTTTGAAGATACAGAAGACATGGGAAATATGTCCTGAACTGACACACACATATTATCCAAATAGTTGGAATGGGGAATAAATTATCAGAGTACAAACACTAAACACAATAAAGGTAAAATGATTAGTTGTATCCCAAAAGATTTCCGATACCATTGAAATTGACGCTCTGTACAATACCAGAAAGTCCATTGTCAACCACTCAACCCTGAGATTAACACAGATTCACACAGTCAGATTGATTTTCTTGGTGCTTCTTGGATTAAATATCATCCATTGGCTACCTGGGACCATTAAATGAAAATGTACAAACCACAGGTAAATGCAAAATGTTAGCCCCAATTTCTTCCCCAATATACTGCATTGTCTTTATTTATAAAAATTTAGCTTTTCCCCCCCACATTGAACAATTCTATTCTTTAATTATGTAATGTTTCTAGACACCTGTACATTAATTTATGTTCCTTCATATGTAAACAGCTTCAATAAAAGAAAAATTAGGTTATTTAGTGTTTATCTACTCCTCAGGATCATTCGTGTGGTTGGAGTCATGTTGGAAGACCTCAGTGACAACCTAAGACAGCATCTTGCACAAAGTATCCACAAATATTTGTTACCTAAGGTTTTCACTGGTTCCTTTTATTGGACTGTACAGAGTTCGGTGCTGTCCTGGTTGTGAGTTTCTCCCACATTGTTGTGGTTTCTCTGTTTGTGCGTCTGGCCATGGGCTCCACCTGAGCAGCCCTCCTGCTCCCCCTCCTCAGCAGATGTTAGACTCTGTCTCAGCTCCATCAGCAGATCCTTCCCCTCACTTGGTGGCAGGTTACCCAGGTAATATTGAGGTGCCAGCTCCACTAGCCTATCACACAGGATGAGACAGAGTGAAACACCCGGTGAGTCTGCAGCAAAGACAATGCAGATACTCCAAACAAGTAGTAAAAATATGATGATGATGATTCGATATCTTTCATTAATGAACATTATTTTGCCAGGATACTCACATATGGGGATGTACTTCAGTGGCAATGCGGATACAGTTGTCATGGGAGATGGTGAAATCATGGTAGAGGACCCAGGTAGGGGGGCTGGGGCAGGGACGACGGCACAGGTAGGAGGAGAAGGGGTGGAGGTGAGCCACATGGCGATGAGTCAACAGGAGGTAGTTACCAGATCCATCTACATCATGGGCCACCTGAAGACAAACAAGGAGTTTGGTTAATAGAAGATGAATTGTAAAAGGAAAATATGGAAAGGTTAGAAGGCATCACAATGATCTTTCACCCATATGAATCAGACAAAATAGATAAACTGGGTTGGTCTACCTTGAGGAAAAAGCCTGAGATAAGCGCACGCTTGATGTTGGTGCAGTTATCTTGGCAACCGAAGGCTGGAGGTGAGACAGGTAACTCTATCCTCTTCATCACTTCCAGAAGCTCGCCCCTGATCGAAACAGCTAAGCGTAGCGCATCTGGATTCAGGAAGTTGGCAGTACACCATGCTTCATCTTCACTGTCTGTAAAATTAATGTCTACATTGTGATATACAAATAATAATCCCTTTAGAGAAGATGCAACTACTTTTACATTTAGTCGTTTAGCAGATGCTTTTATCCAGTGCGACTTACGGACATTTCCCCCTGAGGCAAGAAGGGTGAAGTGCCTTGCCCAAGAACACAACGTCATGTGGCCACAGCCGGGAATCTAACTCACAACCTTCCGATCATGAGCCTAACGCCTTAACCGCTGAGCCACCTGACCTGGTCCCTATTTCAGTAAGAACAGCTGTCTGTGTGGATGGATCCAAGAGACTCACGCTGTATGTAGGCATTGTAGATGTTTATAAGGGTGCAGTGGTCTCCCTCTGTGTGCAGTAGGGGGAGTCTGTGAGTAGCTGCAGCCTCCTTTCTGTTCGATGGAGGACTTACAAAGCATGTTGGAGCTGAAACAGAGAGCAGGAGGGCTGGTTAATAAAGCAGTAAGGCTTGTATGTCCCTAGAAAGGCTATTGTGTCAAAGAGAGATACAGTCATGAGAATGTGTTGATAGGTGTGCAGTGCATCCAGGAAGTATTCACAGCGCTTGGCAAGGCTTTCAGTCAGGGAGGTGACCAAGAAACTGATATGTATATATATATATATATATATGTGTGTACATGTGTGTAAGCAAGACTTTTGTGTGTTTACCTGTTAGCATGGCGGCGATAGTGAGTAGCTCGTTGACACAGTCATACTCGCAGGATGCTATCAGAGCCTTTGCCAGTGAGGGTTCAAGAGGAAGCTCCGACATGATGATGCCCACCTCAGACAGATTCCCATCGTCATCCAGGGCTGCCAGATAGTCCAGGTCCTCCAGCGCCTGCATCAGAGACTCTGGGGCTGGCAGGATAGAACACCAAAAAGGAGAATATCATAATAACAATAATAATAATTAAGAGTAAAACAAATTAACTTGACCACATAGTGTTATAGGAGTTACCTGGTCTATCTAGGAACTTGCACTGGCCCATGTCAGCAATGTCCAGTCTCTTGAGCAGCAGTACCAGGTGGCTGAGGTTCTCCTCCACCACCCCTGGACTACTGTCCTGTACCATGACTTCCTCATACAAAGACTGGGGGTACAGACGGAAACAGAGACCTGGTAATGCAGGAGGGGGATGAAGAAAGTGGGGGAAGAAACCTTGTGAAAAAAATAATAAGGATACAGACTGACCACCTTCCTAACAGTGGAGAGACAGACTGCTCACCTTCCTAACAGCGGAGAGACAGACTGCTCACCTTCCTAACAGCGGAGAGACAGACTGACCACCTTCCTAACAGTGGAGATACAGACTGACCACCTTCCTAACAGCGGAGAGACAGACTGACCACCTTCCTAACAGTGGAGAGACAGACTGACCACCTTCCTAACGGTGGAGATACAGACTGACCACCTTCCTAACAGCGGAGAGACAGACTGACCACCTTCCTAACAGCGGAGAGACAGACTGACCACCTTCCTAACAGTGGAGATACAGACTGACCACCTTCCTAACAGCGGAGAGACAGACTGACCACCTTCCTAACAGCGGAGAGACAGACTGACCACCTTCCTAACAGCGGAGAGACAGACTGACCACCTTCCTAACAGTGGAGACAGACTGACCACCTTCCTAACAGTTCCTATAGACTACATAGCAGGGAAAACAAGCATCCAATTAGGACTTGAATCTACCTGGTAAGTGACTGTTGATCCTCTGAGCACGCATGTCTGCCTGGTTCTTGCTGATTGGCCCCAAGACCTGGGAGTCTGATCTGATTTGTGGTTTATAAACCTATGAGACAATAATGGGATGAGATCATCAGCGCATGGCTCATCAATTGACTTCTTCATCTCTGCCGATGTAAAAACTCCAAACTATATTAACAGCCTTACTGCTTTTCGTACCCAAATAAAAATCTGAAATGATTTCCTGAAGCTACGTCATTCAATCCCCCTGAGTTACTCACTGCTTTCAGTTGAAAGCCTGTGTCAATGACGTATCGTATTCCAGGCTGAGAGAAGGAAGCTTCTCCTAATGTGTCTGTGAGGATCACTTTGCGTTTAACACATGGCTTTGTCCCTGGTGCTTCCAGATCCTCCTGGTTTCCTGAGTCTGTCTTCCCCAGCCCACAGGCGTCAGGGTCGGGCTCGTAGATGCGCTGGTTGGCCCGGCCAAGGCCAACATGAAGCGGGACGACTCTCAGAGAACCCAGCTGAGGACTGAGAGCCACACATTCTCTCTCTAGTAGATAGACACATTCCTCAACCTCCTGGAAGAGACACAGAGGGAAACATCGAAAGGTGAAATGTTATTGCTGTATCTCGTCTGATGTTGGAATCATTTGTCACGTGACCTGCAGAGGTTTAGACAAAGTTTAACAGATACCACATTACCTTTCGCGTGACTGCTGTCTATAAATGTTAGACGTGAATGATATTCATTCAAGTCTTACTGATTGGTTTTGCTATTTTCACTTTACATTTAAAGTTTATGTACAGCTTAGTGCAGTGTAATTGTTTGCCATGATCATTAAATGCCAGTGTGATAATAAAGTACTACTAAACATGATCTAAAACGAACCTGCAATTCAAGTCAAATGGTCTTAGATTCAAAATTCAGAGTAAAGGTAAGACACATCTAATTTAAGCTTGATTCTAGCTCCCAAAACTGAGCCTAGATCATGTTAAGTAATAAAGGATCCAAAAACTCCTACCTGAAGAGTCAACAGATGACTGAATCATCTCTGTTTGCTTGACTCAGTTCTGATGCGCGGCCATGAGAAATTGGAACGAATGACTCTTTGAGAGGACTTGTTACTCTCGAGTCCTTGGAAGGATTTGTTCAAACTGAATGTGTCGTTCACATCGCTACAATCTGCTGCCCCAGACACTTGACACACTTAGTATGTTTCAGGTTACTGACCTGTTTCTCTGTCCCCAGAGCACAGATGGTAATAAAGCACAACTACAAAGCCAAGCCCACAACTCCCTGAACACTATCCGAGGCTGGAGGTCCGTCTGATCATGTCATATCTTGTCATTTAGCTTCACCATCCTTACTTCCAGTGGTGGCATTAACTCCCCGCACAGCAAAGCACCTCAGTCACTGCCCGCCTTTCTACAAGGTCTAAAAGCACTTGTCTTTAGATTCTACCTGGACTATCTTAGAGCACTAAGTGCAGCTCTTACCTGTACATCACTCCTGTTCTGGTGGTGTCTGCAAAATTCACCTTTCTGTGATGCATTTGAGACACTCTGTTGTTGTTCTGTATTTCCCAACAGACTAGTCCTTCACAATGATCACTGTAATAATATGCTTTACCTCTAGCTGTTGACAACCTGGTGCTATTACAATAAGATGAAGTATCAAAAGTATGTTGATTTTGATCAAATAAAATATGAAAAATGAATATACATAATAATGGTTAAAGTTTTGTTACCTGGCCACTAGACAGGAACACCATGACATTTCCCTCCTCCCCTCGACGATGTAAATCCAGCACCATGTGACATGCTGTTACAGCAGGCTCCTGCCCCGTGGGGGGCTCCCGGTACACCGTCTCCACAGCAACCACGGGCAGGGCATCCTCAACCATAGCTTCCTTACAACCCCTGGCCGCTTGATGTGTGAGAGGCGAGTCCAGAGAGAGGAGTGGAACCTCCGGGCCGAGGAAGGTGACAAGGCGCCGGGCGAGAGATGGGACAGTGAGGAGGACCACGCGGAGGTCATGGCGCTGGCGGCAAAGGTCAAGGAGGAGGCCTAGGAGGACGTCAGTGGGGACAGTTCGTTCCTGGAGCTCATCGAGGATCAGGACGCCATACTGGCGCAGGAGCGGGTCTGACATCATTTCTTCTAACAGTAGGGAGTCACTGACAAACCTAAAGGAGAAACCAAACACTGCTGTTCTTTATCTTTAGACCTTTTTTTGTTACCAATACAACATAGACAAAGTACCCTTGTTCTGATACAAAACAACAGTACAAAAGAAGTATTTGATTTCTAGCTTGAGGGATAAAAATGGAATAACCTGTTTTAAGGGAGTTGAGTTTACTTGTCATTGTGAGTGGGGGGATGGACATGTGTCTTCATATTATGTGCTGCTATACTGTGTGTGTACACCTGGGTGTGTTTACAGTATGTTCCTCTAGATCAGGGGTGTCAATCTTCAGTCCTGTGCTCTAGATGTACATCATTGTGCGTCCGATCCTTACCTGAGCAGTGTATCTGGTGTGCAGCCATCATCGTGGGGTACCCTGTAGCCCACCTCTAGGCCAAGACTCAGATCCATCTCATCAGCCACCCTAAGAGCCAAGCTGGCAGCTGCTACAGAGTGTGGCTGGGAACAGCACACCAAACCATGGGAGAATTCATGTGAGAGGGCATACTCCACACACCACTGAGGTACCTGGGGAGAGGTGAGGGAGTGAAAGGGGCAGAAAGGTGAGGGAGTACTGAAGAAAAGTAAGTAATAATATTGTCTTTACCACCAGTAATGTCAGAGAGAACATATGCACACATGCACCTTTTTGTGGACGGTATGATGCTCTGCCCCCTCTTACATTTACTTTTAGTCATTTAGCAGACGCTCCTATCCAGAGGGACTTACAGCAAGTACAGGGACATTCCCCCTGAGGCAAGTAGGGTGAAGTGACTTGAACAACAATGTAATGTTGGCTCAGCCGGGGTTCGAACCGGATACTTCCTGACCCCTAACAGTGTTCTCAGGTACTAACAGTGTTCTCAGGTACTAACAGTGTTCTCAGGTACTAACAGTGTTCTAAGGTACTAACAGTGTTCTCAGGTACTAACAGTGTTCTCAGGTACTAACAGTGTTCTAAGGTACTAACAGTGTTCTAAGGTACTAACAGTGTTCTCAGGTATTAACATAGTTCTCAGGTACTAACACTGTTGGGCAAGTTACCTAGTCACCTTTTCCCCTCACCTGTGTGCTCTTGCCTGTCCCACTCCGGGCACTGACTACCACCATGCTGTGGCTCTCTAGGTGCTCCAGCAGGCAGTACTTCATCCTCCACATGGGCAGGCTCTTCCTCTCCTCCAGCAGAGAGTAGTATCGAGAGGAGAAGGGCAGTCCATCATATGGGTTCACCTCCAGGTCCCCCACATCCTCTGTGCTGTCTCCATCATCATCAAGGTCTCCAGACAGCACAGAGGAGACAGAGAGGGAGTCTAGGGCTGAAGGGGGGCGCAGGGTGGAAGTGGGGGACGTAGAGGAGGGTGCTGACATTGCAGGGAGTGTGTGTGTGTGGGGGGGGGAGGGGGGGGGGATTTGCCTATTTGTGGCCAGACAAGGAACAAAAAACAAATGGAGTGGAAAAAAAGATGCTTTGTTAAAATGTCTGGGGAGGGTTTCTTTACTGTGGAAAACATCATGCATCATTCCAGTTCCAAAGGAGTCGTCCCAGCGAGCTGAATGACGTCCTGATGTCACACATGATGAAAACACTGGAGAGGTCCTGCAGTTATGTTATGGTATATGTCTATAATTCCATGAATCTGTGTGTGTGTTACTGACATCCTTGTGAGCAATGTACACTATCTATAATTTCCTACCAATCAGAACCCCACGCCCTCCCATGGGAGCAGTGGGACATTCATTTGGAGGATTACAGCTTAAACAACAAAGGGCAGCAGCCCTACAGAGATGCATGGTGATGTGGATACTGACTGGTTCTCAATTCACTGATCTATCTCATGTATCTATTTTTGACAACCCCATTACTAGTTAACGTGAGGAAGGTCTATGATACTCGTTAATCACAAAGCGATACGGTGAGAGTGGATGTGCGGAACCTTTGAGAGGACAAAATTATGAAACTGTTGACGAAAAGACCAATGATGACGTCACTTCTAGGCTAAGCAACTCTTCCTGCCTTCCTCTCTCCCCCTTTATCTCTCTCTCTCTCTCTCTCTGTCAGCTGACAGTCACACAGGCAAAAGCAATTATCTTTCGCATTCAATATAATGACGAAAAACGTCCATCTTACCTCTAATACATTACAGCTGTGTCTCCAAAGTGAAAGCTGGACTCCCGGATTTCGCCGTCGATGGGATCCACCAGACTGAAGTCCACTGATGCACACTACAGTCCTCTTAAATGTCTCCAGACGGACACTGAAATAACAATACAGGAGGTTATTTCAACTGGCAAACTCCTAGAATCCTTCCTTAGGTTTACTCAGTCCCTGTCTTATCTGTGACTGATGACACGGACAGGAAAAGCCAGTCGAGCTGTCAACTCTCCGCCATGTTTGTCCGTCACACCGTGTGCAGGTGGAGTCTACTGACAAAGGGGGCGGGGTCTATTGACAAAGAGGGTGGGGTCTACTGACAAATGGGGGGGGGTCTACTGACAAAGGGGGCGGGGTCTACTGACAAATGGGGCGGGGTCTACTGACAACGGAGGCGTGGTCTACCGACAAAGGGGGCTGGGTCTAATGACAAAGAGGGCGGGGTCTACTGACTAAGGGGGCGGGGTCTACTGACAAATCATTATACATCACAAATTCAGATTCAGATTCAGAATACTTTAGTAATCCCGAGAGGAAACTCTTTAGCAACAACTGCACACAGTGTCGTAAATGGCATTAAGGAATAGTATGGCACTTCACATAATCTAATCAGAATCAGAATCAGAATGGGGGTTTATTCGCCATGCAAGATAAACAAACATAGAATTCACTTTGCCAGGAATTAGCAAACATAGAAAATAAATGTGGCCTACTAATAAAATGACAAATGAATACAATGTAAAAATACACTGCAGATATGATACATATAGACAAGGAATACAAATGTTACAAATAATACAAATGATGCAAGTAGTGCAAATGTTGCTCTTTTTTTATATATTTTTATATCTAAATTCCAGATTTTATATTTTATATTTATTAGGCACTGTAATGCTGCTGCTTTTGGGAGTGCCCACAGAATTTCGTTGCATGTACAATGTTGCATTGTAATGACAATAAAGTACTTATCTTATCTTTAGAACTATTTGTTGGTCCCATTATGGTGACTTGCCAGTGTTGTTGTTGTATCTCTTGCTTTATGTTCACAATCGTTGTGTTATGCATTTATAGTTCTTCCCTTGGCACTTATTGGTTCGCATGATGTATGATTCACGATCTAAAAAAAACACTGTGTTCGGGGTCTATGGCGTTGCTATGCTCAATGACTGATGCTCTTTGTAAAAGCTCTCTCTTTGTAAAAGCGTCTGCTAAATGAATAAATGTAAATGTAAAAGCACAAATGGGTGAAGTTGTGAGATAAAAGATTAGAATACTGCACACAGGGATGAGGAATGGGGTCAAAGTAAGTAAATAAATGGGAGGAATGGGGTCAAAGTAAGTGAATAAATGGGAGGAATGGGGTCAAAGTAAGTGAATAAATGGGAGGAATGGGGTCAAAGTAAGTGAGTAAATGGGAGGAATGGGGTCAAAGTAAGTGAGTAAATGCACAGAAGGGGTAAAGCACGGATCAAAATATAGTGCTGGGATACAATATATACAGATCTTGAGATTAAAAATTGTCAGGACACTAAATTAATGACTAATTCTACAATTTTATGATGAATTAATGGAATGCAACGTTTCGACCACAGTCTGTGTGCTATCTGGGTTCTAATATCTGTGGTCTATTTCATACGTTTTTTACGTCTGTACACCTTTATAAAATTGGGTGCCACAACTTCATTTGTTTCGACCCGGCCCCGGATAAGCGGAAGATAATGGATGGATGGATGGAACTTCATTTGTTTCAGAGAGGAAACCAGATAACGTTGCAAGAGAAAAACTGTACCTACTCAACCAATCTTGATTAAATTAAGTTTATGAAATAGGCTAATATAGATTGGCAGTGGCATTATAAACAACTGTAGGCTATTTTGTAAGCTACTGGTTACTTACTTACTTAATAAATTATTAAGTTTGTATACTATTTCATATTCACATTAAAAAAAATATTCTACATTTAACATCGCCACGGTCCCCACTAGATGGCAGTGTGAGAGCACTAATAAGGACTGATACTCTGGTCAGTGTGATGAGACACACAAGGACAACTGGTGCAATAGCAAGCAAATTCACAGTACAATAAAACAGGTTAGGAATACACAGTACACAGAGAAACCTTATTCGAGAAATAAAACACATGTAATAATACCCATGGCAATATACAAGTAATATCCAACACAGGAAATTCACAAAATAATTGTAATGTTATTGAGACTAAATTCAAATGAACAGGATCTGTTTTTCCCCCTGTATAAGGATGGCAACCTCTAGACTGTTAGAGGCTGTGTTAGTCAGAGCAAGTTTGAAGGAAGTTGTAAATTAGCGGAGCAAAGAACACAGTGATGTAAATTAAACCCATTAAGGAGCAGATTTGATTTATGACCCAGTTTCCCAGACTTGGATTGAAACTGTAGTCAAAAAGTAAGAAAACACAGACAAGGCTTAATGGTTGTATGGGAAACTGGGTAAAAACAAATACAGTATGTATCAAATGTGAACAGATTTAATCATCTATGTTATGGTAGGTAGAGAGTCAGGTGGCTGAGTGTTTATGGCATTGGGCTAGTGATCAGAAGGTTGCAAGATCGATTCCTGGTTAAGGCAACATGACGTTGTGTCCTTGGTCAAGGCACATCACCCTACTTGCCTCAGGGGGAATATCCCTGTACTTGCTGTGAGTCACTCTAGATAAGAACATCTGCTAAATGAAATCTTTGTTTCAATGACTAAGCAGCACCTTTGGCAGAATATCTGCATTCCTTTGCCTATTTATTAGGCTTATTCATGTTTGAATCCCCTCTGATCATACATGGGGCATAGCACACACATGTTTGAATCCCCTCTGATCATACATGGGGCATAGCACACACGTTTGAATCCCCTCTGATCATAAATGGGGCATAGCACACATGTTTGAATCCCCTCTGATCATACATGGGGCATAGCACACACGTTTGAATCCCCTCTGATCATACATGGGGCATAGCACACACGTTTGAATCCCCTCTGATCATACATGGGGCATAGCACACACGTTTGAATCCCCTCTGATCATACATGGGGCATAGCACACACATGTTTGAATCCCCTCTGATCATACATGGGGCATAGCACACACATGTTTGAATCCCCTCTGATCATACATGGGGCTTAGCACACACGTTTCTCCTCTATCACCCTTTGGTGGTTTCAGCATAATATTTTCGTTAAAACAAATCTTTAATAAACGTGTATTTTACCTTTCATCAATTGTTTACGATCTCCTTGCATGCCCTGTGCTTTAAGTCATTATAGGCTGTGGTTGCATTAATCCCTGTTCCCCAGTTGAGTTTCATCCTTTTTATATTGTGAGACCATGAGAGGCTGGTCCTCAGCAGGGCAGTACCAAACAGAGCTCGGACACAATTTCCAAACAAAAGTCAATATTTATTAGGGTACAGGGGAGAATTAACCAAACAAGGGGTTGAACTTAAATCTTGGCCCTCGGCTCTGGGAAGGAAACTAAGAAGTATTTTGTTCTAAACAACGTCCCAAACAGAAGTCTTCCTTTTCTCTGGTTCTCAAAAACGAGTGACTGTCACTCACACCTCTTCCCAGGCATGGTCGGCCGGTAACTGGTTCTCCTCCAAGGTTCTCCCAATAAGTCCTCCTCCAGGTACAAGTAAGTATTCCTCCCGGTAGAGGCAAGTATTCCTCCAGGTGCGTAATCTTCTCCAGGTACTAAAAAAGCTCCCCAAACTCCACCAACACCTCCAGCAGGCAGGCTGCCCTGCTGACCAGGGACAACCCCCAAACTGCACACATACACAGGCAGACTGAGCCTCTTTTCAATGCCTCCAGTCATTCAGGCAGTCATCAGACTTCATTCCCTACACCTGGGTTGAAGAGGCTGTGGAGAGGTGTGCCTTTAATCAACTCTACCACCAGATGGAGTCATATCCGACCAAGGGTGGAGCCATCTCCTTTGAATGTAGCGCCCCTCCAGGACACAGCCTCTCATGACATCACAATATGCAGTAACCGACCACAATATTTCCCAACGATAATGATATCTCAATAGGTTAGGGGGGTGTGGTGCAATGACCAAGGTCACAGGCTTGATTCTTGATCTTGAACTCTTCTGCAGCTCATGGTCTACACTGGTCTGAACTGGTCTGAACTGGTCTGCTCTGGTCTGCACTGGTCTGCACTGGTTTGGCCTGGTCTGCACTGGTCTGAACTGGTCTGCACTGGTCTGCACTAGTCTGAAGTGTTTTCCTTAACTTTCTCTGAAAGACAGGACCTCTGATGTCATTATTCACTACATTCCAGCCAACTCTCCTTTGAGTTTTTGTCTCAAAGAGTTACGTTGGATGATTGATAATTATGAAGGCCTTTGTTAAATTGTAATGTAGGCTATATAGATTTTAATTCACATTCAATTATGTTTGTTACTATCTCTAGGTATCCGCCTATATTTATGAACTCGCTGACAATAGTCCCAAGGTCGTAGTTCTCTGTCCTACGTTGAGTCACACTTCGTGATAGGATTGTAAATGAATACTAGACCACATGCTGTTTCTTTTACGGTTAAAGCCATAAGGAAACAGAGCAAGAAATTACATAAACCTTGACATACTTCTGTATCAGCGATGTTAACAGATCTAAGATATATTTACATCTCTGTTGGTGTTTAAGGTAAAGTACTTAATGTGAGGTACAGTCACTTTTGGAAAAAAGACTAATTAAACTTTGAAAGGAGGATGCAAATGCAGTTATATTCCTTTTATCTAACTATCCTCATGATATCTGTTTTTAAACCAAAACACAACTGAAGAAAAACAAGAGTAAGGCCCAAATCAATGTCCACAGAAGTATATACACCTGTCTTTTTGCCCGCAATTGTCCTACTGCCGGACAAATAAAGGTTTATCTTATCTTAGCTTTTTTGTTAGGTACACTTTACATTAGGTCTACCTAGTCAGGATTTGCCAACTGAAAAATAGAAGTTAACTGCAGCTTGACACAGGGATAGTTTTCACCATAGAAGCATAATTGCTTCACTTTGCTCCTTTTAAGTGATTACAGAAGGTATTTCATCACAGTCATTCTGGCCTCCACAGGCCCACTTCCAGGAGCACCACTACATGCTGCAGTTAACATCAGGTATTAATAGTAATAAAAACACAACTGCCATATGTGCTTGGATATTTGCCTTTCATTTATTTTGGGGGGTGAAAATACAGAACAAATGGTGAATTATGAATAGCATTTACATGGAAATGTAAGAATATTCAATGTAATTTATCAGCATCAAATAATGTATTCCTGAAGATTATGATTATAGGGCTGATCAATAAAAATCATCAAACTTATCATAAAACAAGTTTGTGATGGTGGACCCTACTGAGTGCATAAACATACATATGTGTATATAGTTATCTTTTATGTACACGTTTCCTATTAATATTCAGCTAAATACTGTTTCAACACATTAAATAATAATGAATAAATAACTAATAACAAAATATGTAGGAACATGCTTATTTTTGCTGGTCATGGTATTGCCATATGATGAACCAATGTCTTACCAATTCCTTTTTCAGCTTGATTTTTTGGAAAGGGGAACTAGGGTGTCGTTCATGGCTTGTGGAAGCTTTAGAGTCGACACCATTCATTACGCTCATTCTGTTTTAGCAGTCTCAGACTCCAGTGAGCCAGATGTGTGGTTCTAAAACAGTCTGGACACAGTGGAGGATCAGGATCAACACCATCCTGGATCAATGAAGAGGATCTTCAGCCATAGACTCAAACTCAGAGATTCAGATGTTCCTCTGTTCTACCAGCCATCAGGCTGGGTTACAGTACCTGACCCAATCCACCCCAGTGCCTTTAACTGACCCACCCACACATACACTCAGTGTTTTATTATCATATGTTCTTACTGTTTATATGACATGATTATGTGAACTTACATGGTGAATGAAGCTAATTCAGATTCTATTATTTAACGAATTTCATTTAATTATATTTAGTTCTCCTTATTTTATTGTCAAATAATCAGCATACTTTGGCTGCTGTAACACTACATACTTTTATCTTCTGTTATCTCTTACTTAAATACAATTAGTACATTCCATATCAATCGGCTGCAAAGAATTATCATCCATTTGTTCGTAATATAATTAATTCTAAACCCAAAAGATAATTTGATTTAATACATTTGTGTTATGTGTTATGTAGTTGGAGGCAAGTGGCTGAGCGTTGAGCGACTCATGGTTAGTAATCAGAAGGTCCCCGGTTCAAACCCCGGCTGTGCAAACGTGATGCTGTGTCCTTGGGCAAGGCACTTTACCCTGCTTTCCTCAGGGGGGAACGTTCCTGTACTTGCTTTAAGTCGCAAGAGAGTTGAAGCCCACAAAGCAAGATAAGAAGAGAGACAAGAGTCTCTAACATCATTGGTACAACATATTTCCTAGCAGCAATAACATCAAAGTTCTCTCAGTGTAACACCGGTCTTGACTCACTTCCTCTACCACACACACATCTTATTCTGTGGTAACAGTTTAGAGAAACACCATGTCAACACCCCGTAGGAGAAAGGCTCAATTTCAACAGTGACCATTTGAAGTTTGACACAGTGGTTCTTGGGTGCACTGTGGCAGAGCGGTTACTGCTCTCGCCTCCCAATAAGGAGATCATGAGTTCGAATCTCGGGCCCGACCATGATTTCTCTGGGTGGAGTCTGCATGTCCTTCCCGTGTTACCGTGGGTTCTCTCCGGGCACTCCGGCTTCCTCCCACCGTCCAAAGACATGCATGTGGTAGGTTAATTGGGCATTGTGGAAGAAATTGTCCCTAGTGTATGACTGTGCGAGTGAATGGTTGTCTCTATGTTGTCTGTCAATGTCTGTGTGATAGCCCTGCGACTAGCTGGCCCCAGTCCAGGGTGTACCCTGCCTATGGCCCGAAAGTAACTGGGATAGGCTCCAGTCACCTGTGACCTCTAACGGGAATAAGTGGAAGAAAATGAATGAATGACACAGTGGTTCTTCAGAGGAACTCAAGTTTAAATATTTGCATCCCTAAAATACTGAACCAGGTAATTAAAAAGAGCTAATGTATGTGTAACATGTGTTTCCCAAAAGCATGAAGGGGTGCAGTTATTGGCTAGTAGGGGTAAAGAAACACAGATACAGTGAGTTCAATATTAAGTATTAGTAGTAAGAAATACACAAACAATGAACCACATTTTGTGAAAACAAATAACAATACAAATCAAATAAATTATTGTAATAGTTTGAACTACAGAAAACAGTGTTCATTCCATCAATCATTGAAGAGATGAAACAAGGTCCTTCTGGAAAGGAGGAAGAAGGAAGAGGTTTGTGATTGTTTGTGAGAATTTGCTTCCCTCTTGAGTAATACAACCAAGGGTGAGGCTTCACCTTCTTCTATAAATACAGTCACTGGTTAGATATAGCACTAGACTGATCTTCCAATTCTTGCAGCTGTAAAATACTCACACAGGTAAGAAGACTTATTCCATACACCTACTTTACTTTACGGATGAGGGTCAAAGTTATTTTTAAATGAATGCATAAACATTTAACTCAAAGTAGATTCGTAGGTTGTGTTCAAAGCTGCCATTGCATGTGTAATTATATAAAAAAAATATACAAGTGGTATATTTTGTCATTTTTCTTACAACATATTTCTTTGGTATGTTCTTGGTCTGATCTAAGAGTCTCCTTAAGGATCCCCCAGTTATGGCAGCTCTAAACTATTTCCTATCATTATTTCAGAGATGAATCTTCTTCCTTCTCTCCTTCTGACGTTGGGCTTAGCAATGATACTCAACTCTTCTGTCCTATCAGGTAGGAAACCGACAGACTGGCCACATTTCTTAATCTCATGTGGATTTTTTATATCAATTTGACATATTTTGCTTATCATGGTCAACAGAGGCAAGCGTGGGTGCCCCTTACATACAAAGTGCACTGGAGGAGGCAAAGAGAATCGTGGATGATGCCTATAAATACTCCAGAGAGAAGTAAGTGGAGCTGACAGGCTTCCACCTTTTTTATATAATTTGATCTATTTTTATCTTTTTATCTATTTGTATTGTATTTGTATAATTTACCTCTAATTTGTGTTCAGCAACTGTCTGTCTAGCAAAATCTCACAATGCGCATTGTTTTGATGCCAGTTGCGGTCAATTCAAGCAAAATAGTGGGGTTTCTAAATATTTCAGTTTATTGTATTCCTGGCAAGGTTTAATATATACACAGAGGTGATTGGCTTTAAACAATGTGTGTGTTTGTGCCTCAGGAGTCTGATGTGTGTGTGTGTTTGTGCCTCAGGAGTCTGATGTGTGTATGTGTGTGTGTTTGTGCCTCGGGAGTCTGATGTGTGTATGTGTGTGTGTTTGTGCCTCAGGAGTCTGATGTGTGTATGTGTGTGTGTTTGTGCCTCAGGAGTCTGATGTGTGTATGTGTGTGTGTTTGTGCCTCAGGAGTCTGATGTGTGTATGTGTGTTTGTTTGTGCCTCAGGAGTCTGATGTGTGTATGTGTGTGTGTTTGTGCCTCAGGAGTCTGATGTGTGTATGTGTGTGTGTTTGTGCCTCAGGAGTCTAATGTGTGTATGTGTGTTGGTTTGTGCCTCAGGAGTCTGGCCAGAGTGCGTACGGAGTCAGTCAGGCCTTCAGATGTGCTGCGTCTTTATAAGCAGCCTTGCAGAGACACACGGTCTGCAGTGAGAGCAGCAGATTACATGGAGAACACACTGAGACTGATCAACGCCAACGTGCACCATGCACACAAAAGATCCATCAATGCTACAGGTCAATTACACAGGCAGGCAAACAAACACACTACAGAGGAACACACACTGATGTAGCGGATACTAACACACATACTAATCATTTTGTCCTGTTACTTCAGATATACTCTCAGACCAGGATCTTGAAACCATCGCTAGAGTAACTGGCTGTGCAGCAAGAACCAGGCCTCCCTCCTGTCTAACCACCCCCAACATCAACAAGTATCGCACGGCCACAAGCGTCTGCAACAACTTGTAAGGGTTTGTTTACACTTGGCAGATTTAGTTAACTTAAAACTAACTCAATGTGCCGATTGATCTACAGTTAATTTTAACAAGTGTGAATGCTGGCATCCAAATCTTGGTGCACACTAAACCACACCACACCTTTCCAGAGCTGTCCAACATTATCCACACGCCTTCAATTTAAGTTTGGTGTAAAAAATGCCAATGTGAGCGTGAAGCAAAGCAGGATCTTTGTTTTTTTGGGTCTAAACTGAGAGAACAAGGGAAACTGAACTTCAGGTGCCAACATGAGCTAAGAGCAGCTAAGAAGCAGCCATGTTACCATTTAGTCAGACTTCATAAGCGAAACAAATTCAATAGTTTTCATGCATTTAAGGGTAACAACAGGTTACCCTTAGGTAAGTTAGTTAGGCTGTTGTTAAATATGAAGGCATATTTTTGAAGAACAGCTGAATAGTGAATATTTGACCTGTGGCTATTGTTACCTTGCAGCAAATTTTTCAAAACACTAACTTTCTGAAGTTTCTCAATGTTTATTTTCCAGGAAGAACCCTTTCCTTGGAGCCTCCAACACCCCCTTTACACGGCTGCTACCTGCCCAGTATGATGACGGCGTCTCTGAGCCTATAGGCTGGGATCGAACTAAGAGGTTTAACAACTTCGTGCTTCCTCTGGTATGACTGCAGCAGCAGAACCGAAACGGAAATTAAAACAAGATATCATCTTAGATATCACAAAGTGGTCACTAATACACCTGACATTTTTTCTTCTTCTACTGTCTGTGTACAGGTCAGGGAGGTCTCAAACCTCATTGTGAACACAACAGATGAGGCAGTGGTGAGCGATACGGAGTTCACCCATCTGGTGACTCTGTTTGGCCAGTGGAACGACCATGACCTGACATTCACGCCTTTCTCTCCAAGTATCCGGTCTTTCAGCAACGGCCTGGACTGTGATGAGAGCTGTGAACGCTCAGAGCCCTGCTTCCCAATCCCAGTCAGTGACTTTCACTTCACACGTTTGGAATACATATACAGATTGGAAGGGTGCTTAACTGTGTATTAATGAGTCATTCTCCAGTTTAAACACATTATAACCATATACTATCCTCTGTGAACAGATTCCACCACGGGACCCTCGCATTCCCCCTGGACCTAATAACTGCATCCCTGTGTTCCGATCCGCACCGGTCTGTGGCACAGGAAACACAGCCTACATGTTTGGTGGTGTGAGCAAGAAGAGGGAGCAGATCAATGCTCTAACGGCCTTCCTGGACCTGGGACAAGTGTACGGTTCAGAGGAAGGACTGGCTTTGGACCTCCGGAACCTGACCGATGATGGCGGACTCCTGCGTGTTAACACCGATTTTAAAGACAACGGGCGAGAATTGCTTCCCTTCGCTACAGTAAACGGCAACATGTGCGCTACACGCAAAAGAATCACCAATGACACAAATGCCAGAGAGGTGCCATGTTTCATTGCAGGTTCGTAGATTTACAACATGCTAACACCTTTTAGTCAACCGCAAAGTTCACTTAAAGCAACAAGAAACTAAGGGAAGAGACTAATGAAATCATTTAGTTTAAGTAGTTTGTTGTGAACAATCGTTAATGGGAACTTTTACTATGATTGGGGCTGTGAAGTTGATGTTTAAGTTTCTTTCTTTGGCCCAGGTGATGCACGTGTGGATGAGAATATTGCCTTGACATCCATTCACACGCTCTTTGTACGTGAGCACAACCGGCTGGCTCGGGAGCTGAAACGCATTAACCCCCAATGGGACAGTGAGACACTTTACCAAGAGGCACGCAAGATCCAGGGAGCTTATGCCCAGGTAACACACACATACACATTTATACACACACACAGTTTTTCTTCTTACATTTACTTTCATTCTCTCCATGTGTATTGACACCTGTCCTTATCATGCATTTATACACAGTATCTCTCCCTGTCCTCATCAGATTTTAGTATTCCGGGACTACCTCCCTCACATTGTGGGCCCAAATGTGATGAACCGTCAGCTGGGTCGCTACCCTGGTTACGATCAGAATGTTGATCCCAGTATTGCCAACGTGTTTGCCACAGCTGCATACCGCTTTGCCCATCTCGCCATCCAGCCCCTGGTGTTCCGTGTTGACCAAAATCTGAACGAGAATCCTCGTTTTCCCAGCGTTCCTCTATATGAGGCCTTCTTCACCCCCTGGAGAGTGGTGTTTGAAGGTAGGTGACAAGACAGAGGACATGCCTAAACCGCCTGTCGTATTTGTATCCCCTGGAAGTAAGAAATTGTTTTATTCTGTTTTTCTCTGCCTTCAGGTGGCATTGATCCTCTGCTCCGCGGTCTGATAATCCGTCCAGCCAAATTGGGTACTCAGGATCATATGATGGTGGATGCTTTGAGGGACAGACTGTTCCAGTTCGTTATGCACATAGCGCTGGATCTGGCCTCTCTAAACATGCAGAGGGGACGTGATCATGGACTGCCCGGTACACACCTCCTCCATTCACACTTCAAAACTCACTCAATCCGTTTCCTCTGAAAAAGAAAAAGAAAGCATACAGCTGATACTCACCTCCTTCTAATGTTTCTAAGAATGAACAGTCCCTCTTCTAGTGCACCACATCATCTCTGTTCTTACACATTCTGGGTAATAGGTTCTGTTAAAGGCATTTCATTCTGTTCTATTGTTAAATGAATAAACACTCTTGGAAGTCGCTTATCGGATACAAGCGTCTGCTAAATGAATTCATGTAATGTAAAAGAAAAATAATACCCTGTTACCTGTTCCCTTTAAGGTTACACCAAATGGCGCAGGTTGTGTGGGCTCTCTGAGCCCACAAACCTCCAGGAGTTGGCACAAGTCCTGAACAACACTGAACTGGCCCGCAGGCTCCTCCAGCTGTACGGAACACCAGCCAACATTGATGTTTGGCTGGGAGGTGTGGCTGAGCCCTTCGTTCAGGATGGACGTGTTGGCCCACTCTTCGCCTGTCTCATAGCCAACCAGTTTAAGAGGATTCGCCAGGGAGACAGGTAAGGGTTGGTGCATGTCTCTAAATGTATGATGTAAGATGATGCTGTGTTTCATCTGCTGTGGTTTTTCTGTTGCCAGACTGTGGTGGGAGAAGCCAGACGTCTTCAACTCAAGGCAAAAAGCTTCCCTGAGATCAGTCTCTTTGAGTCGTATCATCTGTGATAACACTGGAATCAACATGGTCCCCCGGGATCCCTTCCGCATTAGGTCAAGGTCAAACCCGCTTGTCAGTTGTAACACCCTCCCGGCCCTTAACCTCTCACCCTGGAGAGAGACAGCTTGTGACCAAGGTAAATGGCCGCTGGAGAAGGTCTTGTTTTGTCACTTGCATTTACTGTAGCTTCTCTCAGCATGCATTGGGTAACTTTTCCTGTTTCAAATTTATATTTACATTTCAAATACAATGATCTTATGATAGAGAGCTTGTCTTCAGAAGTCATGAATGGTATTTGGTCTTGCAGGGTCAACAGGCAGTTGCGAGAATGACATTGAGAAAGAGGTCAGATTCTGAGTGACGTACAGTAATATGAGATAAACCCTAAAGCACAACACATACAGTCAAATCAAATCTTTTGGTGTTGGGTCTGTGTGCTGCAATGTTCCTTCTGACAAATTCCGATGCTTTATGAATAAAATGAATCAATGTTTTACAAAAATATGATAGATTGTTATTATTTTGATGTTAAATGCTTTCTCTTCCTAAACCCCTAGATTGTTTACAGGGACCAGCTGGGCCCCCAGGACCCCCAGGAGAACGAGGTAGATCTTTCGTGAAAAAAAAACATTTTAAATGTATCGGTCTAATACATTAAGTCATAGTTAATATCACACATTGTGTAAAAAGCGTACTATAAACAGTATATACTTTTTACATGCTAAGTACTGTGACAAGCATTAGGGACTTGACTTAAACTGTCCCCACCTATTTTTGGTGATCCTCTTCAGGTCCTGAAGGCATGAGGGGCCCTCCTGGACTCCCAGGTTCCATCAGCAATGCTACTCAGCAACTCTCTGCATTCTCTGTTCGTCTGGGCGACACTAATCCCTCCAGCAAGAAAGTCATCGCTTTTCGTCAGGTCATCTACAATGGTCAAAACCATTACAACACCCAAACAGGGGTGTTCACATGTGCTGTGCCTGGTGTTTACCAGTTCAGCTACCACTGCACCTCCTTCATTACTGCTGGGAGCATTGATCTGTGGCTGAACGGTGCCTTGGAGCTGCAGGGCTTCCAGTTTTTCCAAAATGGTCTCCATACCTTCACAGGTGACATGGTGTTGCAGCTGTCCCAAGGAGACCAGGTTTGGCTTGAGGCCAGTCTGGGAAACAATGGTCTGAGCTCCACTAGCTTCTTTTCAGGACATCTTCTTTTCCCCATTTGAACCCCGGCTCCCCTTTACACATGAAACCAACAGAAAGAAAATTATTACAAACTGTAAGGGGATGTAGCTCTAGTGCAGTTGTTTGTAGTGTGTTTCTGATCATGTGTTTCTGATCGTGTGTTTCTGATAGTGTGTTTCTGATAGTGTATTTCTGATATTGTGTTTCTGAATGCTAGCTTGTTTCTAAATATTCACTTTCCATTCACATCTTTCCTATTGTTATAACGGACTGAGCACAGTTCTATACGTCCTCCTAAAAATCCTGAAGAAAAACAACTGAAAGGTGTTTTGAAGCTGATATTATATGTTTTGTTTTTGCTTCAGTAGGTGTTGCAATTGCAGAAATTACTATTGTATTAAACTTCTCAAAATGTTTTGCATTGCACTCCTCTTTGAGCAGCTGATCGCTTGTTGGTTACATTGGTTACACATTTATAATGTGAATATATTAAAAGGCTAAATAAATACATGCTTCTATGAAATATGTTTTGTGTGTAAACTTCTGATTTGCTCAGTAACAGACAGCTAGTGAGGTCCTCTGGTTTGCTGAGTAACAGACAGCTAGTGAGGCCCTCTGCTTTGCTTAGTAACAGACAGCTAGTGAGGCCCTCTGCTTTACTTAGTAACAGACAGCTAGTGAGGTCCTCTGCTTTGCTTAGTAACAGACAGCTAGTGAGGTCCTCTGGTTTGCTTAGTAACAGACAGCTAGTGAGGCCCTCTGCTTTGCTTAGTAACAGACAGCTAGTGAGGCCCTCTGCTTTGCTTAGTAACAGACAGCTAGTGAGGCCCATCTGCTTTACTCAGTAACAGACGACTAGTGAGGTCCTCTGGTTTGCTTAGTAACAGACAGCGAGTGAGGCCCTCTGCTTTGCTTAGTAACAGACAGCTAGTGAGGCCCATCTGCTTTGCTCAGTAACAGACGACTAGTGAGGTCCTCTGGTTTGCTGAGTAACAGACAGCTAGTGAGGTCTTCTGGTTTGCTGAGCAACAGACAGCTAGTGAGGTCCTCTGGTTTGCTGAGTAACAGACAGCTAGTGAGGTCCTCTGGTTTGCTGAGTAACAGACTGCTAGTTAGGTCCTCTGGTTTGCTGAGCAACGTACAGCTAGTGAGGTCTTCTGGTTTGCTGAGCAACATACAGCTAGTGAGGTCCTCTGGTTTGCTGAGCAACAGACAGCTAGTGAGGTCCTCTGGTTTGCTGAGTAACAGACAGCTAGTGAGGTCCTCTGGTTTGCTGAGCAACAGACTGCTAGTTAGGTCCTCTGGTTTGCTGAGCAACATACAGCTAGTGAGGTCCTCTGGTTTGCTGAGTAACATACAGCTAGTGAGGTCCTCTGGTTTGCTGAGTAACATACAGCTAGTGAGGTCCTCTGGTTTGCTGAGCAACATACAGCTAGTGAGGTCCTCTGGTTTGCTGAGCAACAGACAGCTAGTGAGGTCCTCTGGTTTGCTGAGCAACATACAGCTAGTGAGGTCCTCTGGTTTGCTGAGCAACAGACAGCTAGTGAGGTCCTCTGGTTTGCTGAGTAACATACAGCTAGTGAGGTCCTCTGGTTTGCTGAGCAACAGACAGCTAGTGAGGTCCTCTGGTTTGCTGAGCAACAGACAGCTCAATACAAGTGTTTCTTGTCACAACCTTTTCAGCAGTGAGAGTAAACGTTTTTGATACAGTTAATATAAATATGTTTTGTTTGTGTTATTTTTAAGAGATAATTTAGAAGTGGAAAAAAGGAGAGGTGCTGTTGAGCACTGAAGATGTTGGGGTTCAGATGGCTCAGCGGGTTAAGGCATTGGCCCCATAATCGGAAGGTTGTGAGATTGAACCCTGGCTATGGCTATGTGATGTTGTGTCCTTGGGCAAGGCACTTCACCCTGCTTGCCTCAGGGAGAATGTCCCTGTACTTAATGTAAGTCGCTTTGGATAAAAGCGTCTGCTAAATGACTATATGTAAAGATGTAGGGTAAGGGTTAATGCTGTAGGGGGTGATTGAGGACTGAAGATATAGTGTGACGGTTAATGCTGTAGAGGTGCTGTTGAGAACTGAAGATATAGGGTGAGGGTTAATGCTGTAGGGGGTGCTGTTGAGTACTGAAGATATAGGGTGAGAGTTAATGCTGTAGAGGTGTGGTTGAGCACCCAAAGTTATAGGGTGAGAGTTAATGCTGTAGATATTTGTATTTATGTGTTTAGGTATAGATCAGTTTGATCACTGGCTCTTTCAAAAGACAAATTATGCAGAGCTGCTTATTTTCTTTGTCACGTAGATCGTTTGTTTCTAGAGAACATCTTCATAATTCCATCGAAACCCTAACCCTAACTATTTGCCAAGTAATTGCAGAAAGTCTAGTCAAACATCCTACCTCAAATGCAAACAATAACCCTGTTGAGTTTGAGTCCTGTTGTTCTGCAAGGTATCAGTTCTGCAATGTCTCACCTGCAGTGAGGTGAATACATTTCTAATCAAACCAAGAGAGTTTTTTTGTCCAGCTGTATGTGGGGCCGGCTTTCTATGACAGGAGGATCCTGTATAAAAGAAGCCACCTGCCTTGTTCCTCAGATCAGACTCACTGGGGACACAACAGACTCATCATGGCATTTTTTAAGATCGCTTTGCTTGTCTTCATTGCCCACCAAAGCTCTGGTAAGAACATTTTAGGATGTTTCAATCAACTGATTGATGCACACTAAGAGCAATGTTTTATTAATTGTATGGTGATATTATTCAAGAATATATTATGGATTCAAGTTTAAATGTGGTGGAACCAGCAACAACATTTTTCCCAATTCATGGTTTCTTCCAGCTCTTGCCAGAGTTATTGATGCTGAAGGAAACCAAAATGTTTGGGACAACCTGACCGTAAGTGTCTTGCTCCTTGCTACTACAGTAGTTGGTTAATGCTTCTTCCATTTTAGAGAACAAAATGTCCATTAAATCCACATAAAGCAGTGCAATAGTGCTTTAGTTGAGCTGAAGCACTCAAAGCATTTATATGTAAACATTTTAATTGAGTAGTGGATATGTTTTATTTAACATATACGATTATGCAAAACAACAATACAGTCAAAAATATTTTATTGCTTTCATAGCCATGATATTGGTGTACAAAACTTTGTTTTTAGGAAAACATGTTTCACTTCTCTTTAGTTTGGAAAGGTGTGAGCCTGAGTTATATATAATCGTAACCTTCCTCTTTCACTGGTAGAATGGTTTACCACAAAACTGAAACCTATTTATCACAAACCATAGATTAGCTCAGAATAGGTACTGTTAAACCTTTATTTTTTTGTGCCTCAGTTTTGTTCCAACTCAACCATTTCAATCCGTGTCATTTCTGTTTTCAGACAGGGGACACCTGCCAGGACTGTACTCAGATATTTGAACTTCTTCTTGATATGTTCTCCAACAGAGACCTTCAGGTGAAAACAATGAAAGATGTTCCCACTCAGTTCTCAAGTCTACTCATGATTTGTGATCAGTGTTCAAGATCATTGTTAATATACGTATATCGCTTTCTTCAAAGTATTCGGGTAATCTCTTTTTAGATTAGATATTTAGTAGCAAAAATATCTGTTCCTAAGACTTTTATTGCGTGAGGAAGTTGCTCTGTATTTAATTAACACTCTTGCTATCAGTTCCATATTGTTGAGGTTAGATGTAAAACCCTTCCTGTTTTCTCTCACAGTGAAACCACCCCACCCAGATATGTAGCACCTATAGCAGGGATCAGCAATCCTGGTCCTGGACAGTTTCGATGTTTCTCTTCTCCAGCACACCTGATTCTAATGAATGGGTTGTTATCAAGCTCTGTGGAAGCATCATAATGACCCTTTATTTGAATCAGGTGTGCTGGAGCAGGGTAACCTCGAAAACTGTCAGGACAGCGGACCTCGAGGACCAAGATTGGTGACCCCTAACCTGTAGAGTGTTCAACAACCAGTTCCCCTTAAAATTCAGGGGTGTCCCGACCCAACTAACAAACAAAACATTTGTTTTGTTTCCTGCGATTGTTGAAATGAGGAAATCTTTTGCAAATCAAGAGGCCCCCTATTTTTATACTATTATTATTTAGGGCCCTGGAAACCCTCAGGCCAGGTTGCTCCAGTCACATTGCTCTTGCCTTCTTCTTCATGCAGGAAAAGATGGAAGCCAGTCTGGAGGAGATGTGTAAACATCTGCCAGGGCCAAGTGCATCTCAAATCTGCAAAAAACAGATTGACAACATCTTTCCCATGGCAATTGCTTTCCTGAGTTCCACTGTTGTATGTTGGATTTCCCTTTTTATATCGAAGCACCAACAATTTTTGCTGTCTTTATCATTGTCATTGATTAAAATCGAGGTATGAACTACAAGTGGAATTGTGAAGTCAATCATCAAAGTCTATCGTCTACTCTCCAGAAACCAGGTCAGGTTTGCAGTATGTTGGGACTCTGTGGCACTCAGTCAGACATATTGCAGCAAAACCTGCTGATGAGTCACATTGGAGACGTTATGAGGGCTGCAAGCACAGTTTCAGAGGTGAAGCATTAAGACTGTGTCCCACCCTCAGTGTTTCCTTGTCAGTCCCTGGCTCTCACTAACTCTGTTTCCCTTCCTCTCTACTGTGGTCGCTCTAACAGGTGCAGTTTAATCCAGAGTGCACTCTATGCATTTATCTAATGAAATCAGTTGAGGGCCTGCTGCCCAAAGTAAGAGCTGAGGTGAGACATATGCAAAATCACTACATAGACACAGATATACATACCAACCTTTCTCTTCTCATATCTTTCTTTTTGGCAGAGTGCTGTGATTGACATGCTCGGAAGAGCATGCAGCATTCTTCCTTCTTCTGTTAAGGACCAGTGTGAGGGTCTGATTAACAAATACGCTAAGAAGTGGCTGGACATGCTTCTGAGCTATGCCACCCCTCAGACCATCTGCTCCATCATCCGCATGTGTAAGGGCCAGGAGACTCTGACGTTTGAGGGTGAGACACCATTCCTCAGCGGGCCAAACTGATCTGTACTGATCATTTTTACACACACATAGCAGAATGCCTGAACCCACATCTCATAGTAATGATTTCATTGTTCTAGTAACTCAATCTTTCTCTGACAGAAAACGGGTTTGTCTCTGACTGTGACTCTTGTGTGATCCTGGCTGTTTTGAGTCGCTTTAACTTGGGTTCCAATGCCACTGAGATACAGACATCATCTTACCTAAACTCCTTCTGCCAGCTGCACCCCAAAATCCTTCCCAAGGTCTGACCCATCGCTCTGAGCCGCAGAATGTTAAAGGAAAAAAGGATGGGATTCAGACTTACCCAGTGTCTCTCTCAACAGTGTGACAGCTTTACCAAGTACCATGGGGAACAACTGAAGCGTTTTCTGGGTCAAAAAGATCCTCCCCTTGACGTGTGTGGGGTATGGCACTTTTGGATACTTTACCCTCCTTTCCATGTCTACAGACTTTAAAATGTGTTGGTAGCTGTGGAGGATGAAGGGGGAGGGGGGGGGGGGGGCTGTGATTGTTTGTGTGTCGGTGTGAAGGAGTGTGAGAGCTGAGAAGGAAGGGAGAGAAATGGTTGGTGATCTTGTTTTTGTTGCTTCTTGCCAGAGAGTGGGCCTGTGTGGAGGAATGGGAGAAGGAAACCCCTGTACTTTGGGCAGCAGCTACACATGTAGAGATGTGAAGACTGCTCTGGAATGTGGGGTAAGACAACACGTTTTAACTGTGTAACATGATACCTAAATGTCTAATGGTCTGACTGTTTTACATGTTTTTTTTTGTTTTTGTAGACAGTATCCTTTTGCCAGGAACATGTTTGGGAGTAATGATCTTAAATTGAATGGTAGGTGGAATGTATTAGGAAACGAAAATATATAGACTTAACAAATGGCTAAGCAATATTTGTCAAACTTTTTTTCTTCAAAAGAGAGCCTGAGGTATTTGCTACCATCGATGACCCTCATTTCTACAGCCAACTCTGCATTTCATCAGCCAACTGCAAATATTACCCAGATAGTCTGGTCTGCACACACTGGCGTTAGCTGATTACATTGTCACTGTTTTGATGTGCCTTTTTTGAAACTCCCTATTCTGTTTTAGCAGACACGTTTTCAATCCTTCAAATATTTTCATATATGTATTTAGATATAGAACAGTTTGATCACTTTCAATAAACAGATTTAGTGGAACTGCTTATTTTTGTTGTCACTGGGATTATTTATTTCCAGAAAAGCGGAGAGAAAATCATTAATTTGAAACCACGCTGAGCTGTTCGATTACATGATTTACTCCTGATAGAGACAATAATCTGTGATTGTTTCTGAACTGATCTGTCTCTTCTGCTCACTCACTTTGCATTTAGTTAATTGATACATGTTTACAAGTTTATTTAAAAAATAATTCTTACTTTACAGCTTTTTTTCAGACCTCTCTTTGCACTGTACTGGATGTACTGCATATATTTTAAAGCCCCTTGTTGGTGTGTCACATCCTTACAAATCCTCAGGGTCATTACTCTGATTATTGAAGGGTAAGGAAAACAATTGCTGTCTAAAGTATCTCTCCTGGTCAAAGTGAAAAGTCAACCAAAATCATCGAATTTTTTTCCAGTAGCCAGTTCCATAAAGTGAGTTAATAAACAAGGTTCATGTCTTATGCTGTAAATGTTCCTTATAGAACAGTACTCTGATGAGTGAACTCATGTGCCCTCCTCTCCACCTCAAGCACATGGGTAATGACGTTAAGGTTATTTTAGTCTTATTTCAAACAAAAACAAATCTCATTTAGAGTTTTTTCATATACCAGTCATTTATTAGACGAAAAAACAAACTCTCCAACATTAGAAGGCTAAAGAGGTGAGACTGAAAATATGTTCACCATGTACAGAACTACATCTATATAACTAACAATACAGGGGGGGATGGAAACAGTGTGACAGAAAGGAAATATGTCTTTACTAATGTGATTCAGATCCAGTCTGAATACATCAAAACAAATACATTTTCTTACATGAATGACAAAAGTACCATCCAGCTTTGGTAGTAACAGCATGTTTACATGTCTATAAGTCAGTAAAAGCACTGGGGGTACAACACATAGATGTTCAAAGTTTGAAACCTGTCATAATCTAGTCTCCAAACTAGTGTTTGTGGAAAGTAGTCACTGTGAGCTGTCAGGGTAGATGTTTCAGAAAGACTGATGACTGGCAAACTATCAAATAGAATGTTCAGAGTGAACCATAACTTTATTAGCACAGCAGCACAGCAACAGTATGAGGTCAGATTGGCATCGTAGTACTCTATGGAACAGCCCTTGGTTCTCTCATCATGTGATCTTTAATGTCCGTGTTGGGATCGTGTACCAACTGCAATGTAAGTAATTCTTATGAGCCGGTCTCTCCGATCTTTCCTGCTGGTACGCCCCTGTTGGGGCTGTGTTCCCCTAGGATGGCAGCAACGAGGGCCTCAGGGGCAGTGACCCCGCCCCCTGGAGAGACAGGGCTACGTGGACTAAGGGGGCTAATGGAGGGGGATGGCAGTGTGTCAGGTGACATTAGCCGCTCCTTCTTACCTGCAGAGGAGGAGTGGTGGTGGCTGTGTGAGTGGGCATCTCTGTGGTGTGGGCACAGGCTAAGGCCCTGTAGGGACGACAGAGTGGTGTTGGAGAGAGAAGGCACAGCGGGGCTGCGACTACGGCGGTGGCGGCTGGTTTTGCCCCTTCCAGGACTGGGACTGCGGGAGTTTGGAGCGAGCAAGACCAGGGTGCTGTCATCCTCTGAGCTGTCATCTGAGGTGTCTGAGAAACACTGTACTGGGATCTGGATCTACAGGACAACAAGTTTACAGTTTAACAAGAGGTAGTGAGATTGAATATATGGAGGAGGAACAGAGTGACGTGGCTCAAACAGATACAGTAAAAAAGATTGAAGAAAGAAACCTTGAAGGATGATGTCACTCCAACTATACTGTTCATGTGGTGGCTGTAGTACCCCAGGATGTACTCCCCAGCACCCCTGGGCAGGTCTTCCTCTGCAAATATCACCTGAAAGGAAAAAGGGGAGCCATATAAAGTAGAAAAAATAGTTCAGTTGAGACTAAACGACTTGCTCTGAATCTGAATATTTAATGATCAAAAACATCTTTAAATATCTTAACATTCCACAGTACATGTCTTTTCAATGTCTATATACCTGTGTCAGATGTTCTCCTTTAGCCCACTCATAGGCTACATAATCCTTATGGTGTTTAAATCCAAACTGTGAAAACAAATCAGAGAGCAGTCTCAATAAAATGATGGCAGGACACTAAATATAGCTTCCTGAGATCAATGGTGAAATCTGTGAACCAATTCCACACCTTATATATGGCTACCCAGTCCCATGAACTGCGTTGGTAGGTTGATGCCACAGTGAACCTGACTACAGCATCAGAAACATCAGTCCACTCCCTGTCAACCTTCTCGAATGCCACCAGGGGAATGTCCACACTAAAAGGGAACTGGGAGTGACAGAGCATGAGAAACACAAGGAAATTCATTCAACATTATATCAGGCATTAGAAACAGTAGGCCAGAGGTGTTTGTAAAATGTTGGGTTTGTGTATTAATTCATCTAGAAATAAGGTTTGAATTGTAAGCTTCTGTATTCATTTGTAAAACATGTTTGCTTTGATAGCTGTTGCTTTTATGTCAGAGGTCAGAGTTCAGGAGGGAAGAAAATAAATGGGACTCACATGTAATGCAAAAAGGGCGGAGACTGGCTTATGGTCACTGATGGTGTAGCCCATGTGACTGCGGTAGGCAAGCTGTGTCACCTTGGTAGCCCCACCCAGCCATAAGGTCAGGCCACGCTGAAGAGCAGCATTGTGGGAAGGCACAGGGGATCCAGTATGCCTCTGACGCCAGAGGATACGATCTGTCCAAGCGGGCTTCCTCTTCTTTCCACTGACAGAAGAAGATGGACAGAAACAAACGCGTAGAATGAGACTGGATCATTAGGAAACACTTCTTGTTTCCAAAGGTACTTACACACTTTCATTTTCTTGTGGAACTCAAGTACCTGGTGTCATATGTGTGTGTCCCCACATCAAACTTATACGTTGGCGGGAAATTGAGAGGACCTTCGTTAAATCCCTCCAAGATAGATTCACTGTTTTTTGCCATGTTGAGCTGTGAATGTGACAAAGAAGACGCAGAAGATAACATGACACGTTTGTGGTGTGATAGCACCCTCTAAAGGCAAATGATTACATTGCACAGTATTCTCACCTGGTCTCTCTCCCACAGCAAGGACAGTTTATTGCTATCAATAGCGCTCTTTACCACATGAATGTCATAATCTTCGATGCGGAAATTAAGGTCCCCAAACCAAAACACCACACTGGAAGCAGAACACAGACAGTCTTCTTGAGCCTTTCAGAAGCCAACTGTATTAAAATCCATTCCTCCCTTAACATAATACCATAAATAAACACGTTTTCATTCCATTGCATCACATATAAAACCCGGGCTCCTTTCTATATCACCCACTCACTCATGGTCCAGCACACCGGTGGCATTGCTGCCCTCAAACTGCTGCTGGTGCAGGATGCTCTCAAAGTCCTCCATGCGCTGCTCCAGGTTCCTCATGTGGGCTGGCAGGTGACAGTTCAGGAAGCACACTGGGTGGCCAAACATTGACATCCTGGCACTAACGCCGCCCTTATTTCCCTGCAGACCGGAGAATAGAGGCAGAACGGACACTGATTCTGTCTCTGTCAAGCTGCATTGTTCTGTAAATCCATTCAACCCTTTTAACCATCATCAGTGTTTGTGGATCAAGCATGGAATGAAGTGACCAACATGGGTGAGAATTTAGTCTTTTGATTACAGTGATTCACATAAAGGTCCATATAGGTCTAATTCGTTTGCGTTCTCTCAAATTATTTGTGCTAAGCTAGGCTACTGATTTAATACGCTTGAATAGACCCAAGGCAGACCATGATAGTCACTTGGTTTGATTTTTGGAAAGCTTTTAATTTGAGCTTTTATTAGGACCGAAAAACAAATATGCATCAAATGAATGTGATTGGAGCAAACTGGTTGTGTTATTGTAGTTTCCCTGGTAGGAATCCAGTGTGAACCAGGCTGATCTGACCATATATCAGAAGAATCACCACATGGTGAGGAAGGTCACTAAGTTGTGTGTGCACGCACAATCGCACATCATACATACATTTGACAAGCAAAAGCACACATTAATGTTTTTCATGCTATTTCTCTCATTGACCTCTAGTCCAATCAATCAATTCTAATAGTATCTGCCTTTGTAAGGAAGTGTTGGGTTTCTGACTGTATTGATAGGCTACTGTTTTATAGTAAGTGGCACTTACCCAGCACCCCCCCAGACCAGTGCGAGTGCTCTCTGTCTGCACACCATGCAGGAAGGGAAGATGGCAGAATTTAGAAAAGACCAGTAACAACACCCCCTGCATACGCTGGGAAGCCACCTGAAAAGATAAAGACACGTGAGATGAAACGAGTGACACACAGAAAGAGAGTCATTAGACCCATCAGCCACATTCTACATTGAGATCTAGACCATGTGCAACATGCTATTGCGATGGCATTGGATCAAACATTTACTAACCAGCACATATCCATAGCAACTAAGTGTGTCCATACAGAGTTCACTCCACTGATCTGTGAACAGGGCATCCTTCAAACGCTTGTTTATCATGGAGTTCACTTCCTGTAGCCTGGGCAAAGGTCAAGGGAGAAGAAAAACTCAGTTGATTTGAATTTAAATTTTGCAGGAAGAATGACTACGAAAGATACATTGAAGAAGCTGGGAGAGGGTATATTTAAGTGGAAGACATGATTGAGAGGACACATCCCAAAATGAACCTCAGATTGTGAGGAGATGCTCACCCAATTATAAACATGTCAACGCTACAGTCAGCAGCACCTGGCCCAAACAGGGAAGTGATGTCGTCTGGAGGCACAGCACAACCTACGTTCCATGTCACAATGTGGATCCTTTCAGAGAGAAAGAAATCCAAATATAGAGTCACTAAAGCATCTCTGTGTACAACTATGCCTCAGGGGGTCTGGCACTCAGGAGTAATAAAGGAAAACCTCCTGTCTGAGGACTTTGGCCAACAAAATGTGTTGAATTAAACAGACTGAATGTGTTGAATGACATATCAATCAATCAATCAATCATTTATTAAAGGCCACACAACAGAGTTGGTGGAATTTGCTTTCGGTGTGACTCATGACACACTGATGTCAACCTTCTATCACAGGTTTCTGATCTACAATTTTTTATACGCCAGGGATGAGTAAGAAGAGGACTGTCTCCATGGAGACAACTCAACATGTGATATGTTAGGTGAAAAGAAAGATTAAACATGAATCAGTCAATGTGTCTGTCAATTACATTACTGGTTATTTGTCTTACTTGAAACCCTCTAATTCTCTGCATGTCCTGTCAACTTGTGGTTGGTTCTCCACTGAGGCCCCTCCGATGGTCTTCTGTGGCTGAGGACTTAGTCTTGCTTTGGGACTGAGACCAGATGATGGGGTAGGGTCAGAAGCAGGCTGAACCAGGCTTGACTGAGGGCTTAAGCAAGGCTGTACAGAGTCCGGCTGACACCTGGGAGGAGTCTGAAGGCTGTGAGGCTGCTGAGAAGGCTCCATAATGTAGTGGGAGATTGGGCTACGTAGATCTGTAACACCAGCTGGGATGGAAGCTTTCTCCTTGACGTAAGCTTCAGGGATGCTGGAGGTTTTATTCCCCAGTGCAGTAGGCCTTGGGCGACTGATATTAAGTGGGAGAGCAGAAGTTGACCCTCGATTCACCAGCTCTGATTGCATGTGGTCTGACACATGGGAGTTCAAACCTGCAGCCTGCATTGAAGTCACACCAGGAATGTTTCCCCACAGGAGTGTGGGACCGACAGCAGGGACTGTGTGGGCTGTTTGTCGGCCATGTGTAATCTGCACAGGCTGTCCAGTTTGTATTGTCGTTTTCTGTTCCTGCTGCATCTGATCCATCAACCTGGGGGACAAGAAAATAAATACTGAGAGAAAGATTTGGGTAAACTTCGAGGTTCCTACAGGGAACCAAAACAGAAGGAGATAAGTGACCGGTCCTTGTTTTGTCGTCCAAAGCACTCCTTCCTATGTTCACTGTGTTGTTTACATTCATCAACTAGTCCAGTGGTGGAGGGGAGATAAAGATTTGTGAAAGTGAGAGAGATACAGGGCAGAACGTGCTGATACCTGGAGATACCGCTCCATTAGAGCAAGCCTAGAGGATCAACCTATTGGACCCTCTTTCAACCCCCACCATGGTCTTATTTGCTGCTGCTTAGCAACAACTTTAGCCCTTCCCCCATACCAAGCCTCTCTCCTTAATGACCCTATAATTCTTCAGGTCTTCCATTCACTAACATTGACTTATTGGCATGAGTTTGCAAATCTCTATGACGTGGTCAATAAATGGTTTAAGGAGAAAATGTCTCTCCCACTAATGCAGCCACCACATTCCATTCAACATCACCACAGTATACACTGTCTACACAGTGCTAGTACATCTGTATATAACTGCGTCTCCTGCACTTCTGATAGGACTATATTTCGTTTCCTTGTACATGTTTAATGACAATAAAATTGAATCTAATTTAATCTAATCAGATTATCATCAGAAGAGACCATGTAGACCTACACTACAATATCAAAGCATTTGTCACATCCATGTATGACATTAAAATCCCAGAATGCCATGCATGTGAATAATCACCTATGAACCAAAATGTCCCCACAGACATACAATACTCTGCTTTTAATTTATTTATGATTTAGATCCACTGGAAACAGATGAGCACGTGACCAGCCCCCCCTCCGTGCAGAGCCTGTGTACAGTATCTGTGTTCCTCCACATCCAGAGAGGTCAGAAGATGCTGCGGTTAGAAGAGAAACAAGCTGGCTGCACTTACATAGCAGCAAAAAAACAACACGAAATCACATCGAACATCTGTTACAACTCAAATATACAGCAGGTCTAAGTGAATATGCAATGTTAATCTATTCATATCTATGAACACTCAGGGTTTGATAAATAAGGAGGAGATGCACTATCTATAATTAATATTAAATTAAATGAGTTTCCGATAGAAGATGGTGTGATAATAAATCGAGGGTCACCGCTGTACAATGTAGACTACGGAAGTCTACGTCATATCTTACCTTTCATTCGTGGCAAGGTGAAACGTTTCGCCGGTGGTCGAGAAAATGCTTTATCTCACATTGACGAAGAGAAAAACATCGTAAAACATCAAGGAATTTGCCGAATAAAATAGAGCAAAAAAATTGCAGGGTTCCAATTCCTAAACTAATGTTCCAGCTTTACCGTATTGTAAGGATGCAGCCTGTGCTAAGATGTAACCTGGACAGCGAATGAGAACCCGTCACGCTCAGCCTGTCACGAGGAGAACGCTCGCGCTTCAGAAAGCACTTTCTGCTCTCACGTTTCCTCACAGGGGAAACTAGAGCATTCAGAATAAAGGAGCTCAATGAGAAGCCTGATGAGTCTGTCTGCTATGAAGCCTCCTCTAACGGGACAGCTGTCCAGCACGTTGTTTTCAGGATAGGACCTGGCAATTGCAACAGAAAACACACTAAATAGCCATTTCATTTGGTCTCATAAATGATGTGGACATTTAAAACGTTTGCAAAAAGGTTACACAGTTGGCTAAACATCAAATACATTGATAAATCAATGAAAAATATATACACGGGAAGTGCCTTTCATAACGATGTAGATCATAAATAAAAAAGGCATTTTAATTAAGTTAATACAGTGCACCAGAAAAACAGCACGATTCTCAATGTTCATGTTTTAATGCAAATGTGTAATCTTAAAGCAATATTCAGAGTGCCAGCTGTCCACACAAAACACATACATAGATGAGCATAAGACAATACATACAACACAATATAATGCATACAGCACAATATAATGCATACAGCACAATATAATGCATACAGCATAGGATAATGCACACAGCATAAGATAATGCATACAGCATAATATAATGCATCTAGTACAAGATAATACGTGCAGCCAGAGTACATAGACATGCTCTGTGGGCACATGCAGCACTAGAAGCATAAAAATGAGAAGCATAGGCAAAGTGAAAACATGTAGTATCTATTTTACAACACTTTTGCACTTTTGGCAAACACACAAAACATGTAACTTTCTGAGATATATATGACCTTATTAGACTACATATATGACCTTATTAGACTACATATATGACCTTATTAGACTACATATATGACCTTATTAGACTACACCTCTCCTGATAAGATGATACCCAACATCTCTGTCTTTAGCTAGGGTCGCTTCTTGGTTTTGACCAGGCCTTTCTCCACCAGACAGCGGTAAAACTCCTGGATGTAGGTATACACACATTTCCAATCAGGCTCCTCCATTCGCAGCAAGTCATCCACATCCAACAGAGGGGGGCAGTCAGCTAACCTCCTGCAGCCCAGGGAGGGAAACAGACAAGACAATGACCTGGACTGGTTTACAAAGCAGCAGAAAATGTGTCAAATCAAACCTAATTCAACCTCTGGCCTGGGTTCTGTATTTAGACAATGCAGGAAATATAGTTTTATAGTTAGTGCCAATTGAAGCATTGTTTATGTTTGAATGTTCTATGTGAGAAGTTGAGAAAAACTCACTCAGCAGTGCTAAAAGCCAACTCAAAGTTCTCCTTGCGTTTGGTAGGATTGAGAACAGAGTATTCAAAAGCATCTGGGAAAAAGCGGTGAACCAGAGCACAGAAAGCTATTCCATCCTTCCAGCTGGAGGAGAAGTTGTGGATGCTGACACCCTGTACGGAGTAAAGAGGAATAAGAAAATAAGAAGGTGTAACAGTAAGGGTTCTAGTATCATGCTGTTAACTTACAGTAAGTTTATCTGGCTGGAGAGAGGGAACCTTTACTTCACCTCATATGGCTCTGTTTTGATCCTGCACCAATCCAGTAACATCTGCTTAACCTTTTTAGTATTAGGTGTGTCAGGGGCAGGGGAGGAGGGACCAGAAGCCACAGAGGGTTTCATTACACTGAGGAGACAGGACAAGCTTGTTGCAACATTACACTTTCTCGCACAAACAACATCGCCGAAAGTAAACAGAGAATCTCCTCATGTTGGCAGAGATAGAGCGGCTGTGTGTCTCCTCATGTTGGCAGAGATAGAGCGGCTGTGTGTCTCCTCATGTTGGCAGAGATAGAGCGGCTGTGTGTCTCCTCATGTTGGCAGAGATAGAGCGGCTGTGTGTCTCCTCATGTTGGCAGAGATAGAGCGGCTGTGTGTCTCCTCATGTTGGCAGAGATAGAGCGGCTGTGTGTCTGCTCATGTTGGCAGAGATAGAGCGGCTGTGTGTCTGCTCATGTTGGCAGAGATAGAGCGGCTGTGTGTCTCCTCATGTTGGCAGAGATAGAGCGGCTGTGTGTCTCCTCATGTTGGCAGAGATAGAGCGGCTGTGTGTCTGCTCATGTTGGCAGAGATAGAGCGGCTGTGTGTCTCCTCATGTTGGCAGAGATAGAGCGGCTGTGTGTCTGCTCATGTTGGCAGAGATAGAGCGGCTGTGTGTCTGCTCATGTTGGCAGAGATAGAGCGGCTGTGTGTCTGCTCATGTTGGCAGAGATAGAGCGGCTGTGTGTCTGCTCATGTTGGCAGAGATAGAGCGGCTGTGTGTCTCCTCATGTTGGCAGAGATAGAGCGGCTGTGTGTCTCATCATGTTGGCAGAGATAGAGCGGCTGTGTGTCTCCTCATGTTGGCAGAGATAGAGCGGCTGTGTGTCTCCTCATGTTGGCAGAGATAGAGCGGCTGTGTGTCTCCTCATGTTGGCAGAGATAGAGCGGCTGTGTGTCTCCTCATGTTGGCAGAGATAGAGCGGCTGTGTGTGGTTTGGAAGAAGGCAGCAACTTTTCTGGGCTAAATATTGGCACAAAATAACTGACCTGGCTGCTGTCTTGGGTCCTGAGAATTTGTTGTGTATTGTCCCTTCTGTGAAAACCCAGGGATAAATAGGCATTGAAGGAAGCAGAGTGGAAATCATACATAATAAAACTCCATTCGTCTTTGAAAATACGAGACAGGCGGTGGGAAAGTATGTGGGTGTTAATGCGTGAGCAGTTTGCAAAAACTTGATGTGTATTTTCAGCAGGTGGTTTATGAGTAGGTCTGACCTCCTCTGTTCAAGCCCATCCCTGCTGTGCCAGCTTTACTCAAGCCCTGCTGCCTGGACCCACTCTCCTGCTCCCGCTTGTCTATACAAGAGAATAAAGAAATGCGAATGACAGGGAGCGGAATGGAATACATAGACAGTAAACTAGTTTTTTTTGTGTGCTCTGTTTATTCATTTTACATTTGATATACAGAGTATGTAGCATAATATAATGTAGACAAACAATATGTGACAAAGAACAGGATAAAATAATCCTGTATTTGAGTGTGCTTACCTTTGGCAATAGCACATTTTATTGTAATCTAATGTATATATTTTGTATATTTGTTAAACATTTTTTTGTCAATATTTAGACTGCATATGTTGCAACGCCCATGTCAAAATGTTTGTCTTGCTTTCAATTGAGTTGCTTGTATTTTTATTTATTTTCCGTTGCAGGGTTTAAGATTCTGTCAAAAAGTCACGTTTTTATGCATCTGGGAACTCACTGATAGCGTAACGTCACTAAGTCACCACATTTTAGCAACGACTCATACTGGACATCAGCCACAAAGCGATGTCAGAGACTAAAAGTCTACTTTTCGCTACATACCTGTAAATGTAGACTATTTTAGAAATAATAGTATCAAAGTTGACATCATCTCCAAACAGTATATATAATTTGACATTATTTAACATCAAGACTAGCCAACCAGCCATTTCACTGTCTCCAAATCAAATAAATATTTATACGAAGTATAATACTATTTAAATGAGGGTCTCTTACCTCCCTTTATACGGAAAAGTTCAATTGAAATGAGGTCCTCTTACCTCACTTCCTCCTGAGCAGGTCTATTTAAATGAGGTCCTCTTAACTCACTTCCTCCTGAGCAGTTCTATTTAAATGAGGTCCTCTTACCTCACTTCCTCCTGAGCAGGTCTATTTAAATAAGGTTGTCTTACCTCGTTTCCTCCTGAGCAGTTCTATTTAAATAAGGTCCTCTTACCTCACTTCCTCCTGAGCAGTTCAATTTTAATAAGATTGTCTTACCTCGTTTCCTCCTGAGCAGTTCTCTCAATGCAGCACGAATCATCCGCCTCTCCTCAAAGTCCACTGCCTTGTCCAGCTGCCAGAGATTAGAGTCACAAATTCATTGAATTCAAGTAACATAACTCAGTAGGCCAAACCAAATTATAAGTAACATAACTCAACAGATCTGATTACACTGTATGTGTGATAAGAAATGATAAAGCCGTTTTAGGGTTGGTTAGGTATGTTATAAAGCTACAGTAATTTAAGACACTGATACTGCAGGTCTAATCTCCTCAAATAAGATGTTCCCAAGAGGCAACACCAACAAAGCAAAGTAGTCCAGTGGACAGCCATGATCTCACCAGTTTATTCAGCTCTGCTTCATCCTCTATAGCAGCCAAAGCCTGACTAGTTGGTGTATCTGGATGGGTCTCCATGGGGGTCGTCTTAATATGATGTAAATCAGATATTGTAGTTATATATTGTAGTTCTATACACATATACAGTCATGGCCAAAATGGTTGGGTTATTTTTTCCAGAAAAGGAAGTATTTCTCACAGAAAAGTATTGTATTATTACACATTTATTTCCTTTGTGTACTGGAACAACGCACAAAAAATGACCAAAATTCCACAAATGGCCCAGACAAAATTGTTGCCACCCTTAATTCAATGTTTGTATACACACTTTTTGTAAAGAATAACCTGAATCAATCGCTTCCTATAACCATCAACAAGCTTCTTACAACTCTTAACTGTAATTTTGGACCAGTGTTCCTTTGCAAACTGCTTCAGGTGTCTGATATTGGAAGGGTTTTAAGCTCTCTCCAGGTGTGTATTACATTTACATTAATTCATTTAATCAATTACATTGAAATTACATTCATCAATGTGATTCAGATCTGGACTCATTGCTGGCTTCAGATCAATTTCCAGAAATCTTGGCTATAATATTTTCTAATTCTCATGGCACAGCTGCATCACATGTGTTTATTGCAGGGAGTCAGATGGCTCAGCGGGTTAAGGCGTTGGCCTTGTGATTGGAAGGTTGTGAGTTTAAACCCAGCTGTTGCTATGTGATGTTGTGTTCTTGGGCAAGGCACTTCACCCTACTTGCCTCAGGGGAGGCCTCAGAGTCTCTAGAGGGCCTCAGAGTCCCTGTACTTTAAATTGTAATTCGCTTTGGATAAAAGCGTCTGCTAAATGAAGCATTATTATACAACAAGAAAATATAACATTTCATAACTTATACTATTTAAAATACAGATATTATTATATACACACATGTATATATACACATACGTATATACATCTTTTTTTTGTTGACAGAAAACAAGTAGACAAGAGAAGGATAGCAGATGTTGGTGTGAAATATTCAGTTTATTTTAGAGAGATTAGGAATGTGTGGATTTGCCAAAGGGGGAAGGACATAGCTAAGAGTTGTCGTAACTAATAATCTTTATTTATTATCACCCATATATCATTAAATTTGTTTCATGAAACAAGGACAGCAAAGACAAAGTCATTCTTTTAAAAAATTATTTTGGTGTTTTTAAATGCATGTCTCCAACTCCTACGTCAAGTTTAGTCATTTTAATATAAACAGAAAGTCTTTAAACTGACTGAACCAGGTTCATCAAAACATGTTTCTGCAAAGTGTCCTGTTCTTTCAGCATCTGGCTGAGTTGCCTGTGCTTGAAGCACGTACAAATATAGTCATGGTGAACCTCAACATTCGAGAGAAGATTCTATTGAGATTAACTCATAAAAAGTAATACCTACAATAAACATATCAGCTACTGCATATTATGCAGAAGCAGATAAGAGCTGGATTATAGAGGAACATTAATTATGGGAGAAAAAAAAAAACAGATCTAATCAGAGTTGTAAGGGTTAGAGAAATGTAAGTTATAGATTAGAGTAATGTTAGAGTAATGTAAATTATGGGTTAGAGTCATGTTAGTTATGGGTTAGGGTTAGAGTAATGTAAGATACTGTCAGTGTCCCCTACCTGCTTCCTGGGTGCAGCTGATTAGGGTCTTCACAACACTATGGCTTTAGTACGTTTACCAAGGATGTCGTCTCCCAACAAAATTTTTAATTACATGTCAGCTCAACCTCTGAGAAATGTGTTCCAGCTCTCTCTCCTTTCGAAGACTGGTTTGTGCTAGCCTGGAACCACACCCCTGCCCCCACCTCAGTAGAGTATCTGGAGAGATGTTGGGGATGGAGGGGACAGGACCATTCATTGCTAGTGTACAAGTAGGAAGGTGGAGGAAAACTGAACATTGTTCTGGGAGGTTTGGCAGGGTTAGAATCAGGTCTGTTCATCAATCCTCCCTTCACTTTTCTACTCAACACTCTTTTAGATGATGTCACTAGGAACACAATAATGCGTGTCTGTGTAAAGTTCTGTCTTCGTAATGACACTGTTCTGACACAAGCTTCGTTCTGCCTGCTGGTGACTTGATGAAGGAGGGAAAGGGTTAAGCTTTTGGCAGAAACGGGAGGTAAACAACACTTCCTTATTCAGGCAAAAAGCTGCCTGCTACTTCAACATCAGTTTGTTTAGAGCGAGCAGCCAACCCTGTATGGAGACAAGCAGGACAGAGTCTCACACACACACACATATATGGCAGAGGAGGGGATTCCACAAAACACTGTGGGATGTCATTTAGTTATTTTTAAGTACAGAGTGGTGCATTTTCAGCTCAAATATGGTGTTGGAGTAATGGCCCCACCTAGTGGTAGAAAAGCCAATGTCTATTGAAAGTTAATTAAATCAGATCACATTTGACAGGACATCCCAACAAAAACGGCACTACTATTCTGGCAACGTTGACATGGATCATTGTGCGCTGAATTGCTTATTCTTTCTATGAGTTTACGTCAGTTTGTTTTTCAATTTAAGACAAAACAGGAGACATTCATGTTCTTGAACCAATATATTTAAGCAAGCTTTCCATGATTGTAAAATACATAAATATAATAAAATAATTATTTACACCTAACTTTGCAGACAACACAAACTGTACATAGGGACCAATATGACTGAAAGGTTTTATTTACGTAAGTCAGTGCAAGAAGAGCTTCCTTCCACCAACTATGTGCTCAAAAACTGTCACTCAGTCTAACCAACAACTTAATGGAGAACTGGTCCCTCTAAATTAAAAACACTGTTAGAACAAACTATTCAAATGAAAGTTTTGAGATTCTCTAGAATGAAACTCTAATGCTGCTTGATCTTAAGCAGCTTAATCAGTCTTTTTTTTTTTTTTTTAAGTTGGGCTTTGAAGGCCTTGTTGACAACTGGTGTATTCAACTACAATTTTACTTATCTAGGATTCTTGAGTGCAAATTGGAGAAAGACAAATGTATTGGTACTGGAAAACTCTATCGCCATTCCACTTATCTGGTCCAGTTTGACAGCACATTCTACTATTATTACCTGTATGCTTCTGCAAAAGACAGGAAAAATGGCAGGTTGTAGTAATTAAATGAATCCCTAATAAACTTGGCTAGTCAGATTCTGACAGGAATACTTCAACGACTGAAGCTGTGTGTGAGTGACACAGAAAATAAGACCTATTGTAATGTGAGAGATTGGGTCATCAGACACTCTCCATGAACCCTGGTTGGCACCTATATAGGCCCTCTGAGTAAGGAGGGAAGATTAAAGATGTCCACTAAAATCAGTTGGGAAGTCTTGCATGCAATCCCACACCTAGTCTTGACAGTTGTGTATCCTGCAGACAGTGAAAGCTGTATACAAAATTAATCCAGTTAAGAGCAATGAATCAATTGGCTTTTACTTACATTAATTTGACTGATGCTGGTAAAATAAATAAATTGTGGTTAGTCACCTGGGATGCTCATTTTGATAATAACTCGCACTCGCAAAGGACCATTAACTGACAAGATGACAAATATTAAATAGAGTGTCCATATACCAATACAACAAATGTCCCCACCCATCATAAAGCTTTAACTACCGAAGGTACCATTTCTGGGGGAATTGTGGGGTGTGCTTGCATCAGTTGCAGATTTTGTTTGCTCGTTCCTGCCGTAGTAAATTCAGTGTTTGTGTATCTTGCATGGCGATTAAAAACGAACCCCGATTCAGATATTTCTGTATATTTTATATAAAAATGCATGCTTAATATGAATGAAAATCGCAAAAGTTTTAAAGCATACATTTGTTTCTGCTAATTTAAAACTCAAAATACAAAGCTATAGCAGCTTCATTAGTTGAATCAAAACTAATAAACTGGGTGACCTGTTGTAAAAATATACCTCTATGAGTTAAACATTACTTTACTCTTTTATGGCATTAATATATATAATATATTTATTATAGATGAAATTGAAATTCAAACAATACCATCCGCTAACTGAAAAAATGCCGCCCAAAATGTAAAGAAGTTTGACAATTATTCAGTGGAATATTGCTCATTCCAAAAAAGTTCACTGCTTGTGATCATTGTCAGTAATGCAAAATGCGACCATTTGGTCTCCGTTTAGAGCCCTGCGAGAGGAAGCTGACCCCGGTAAATTGTACTGAGCTAGCTAAATAACTCAACTAAATGACTTTTGTGCTTGGTTCAGTTTAGTAGTGCTCATGAAACTGCTTACCTAAAGGAGAACCCACTTGTGTAACAGATTAAGACACGTTTGTAGTACCCACCCAAAACCACCTAGGTTTATAGGTACCTAATGAAAAGTAGGACTTTTAGATAAGTCACTCATTCTGAAGGCTTGCTGATATTGCTGTGTGGGTTAGTAGAACATTTTCATTATGTGGGTGTTAATGCCAGACAAGGTTGGCTGTTTATCAGAAGAACGCTAAGAAAGTATCAGCTCTTGAGAAGAACGCTCTCGCGAGAACAAGACTTCAGGTACGGAGAAGGATTTGAGATGTGTGTGCATCCTTGCAATGTCTTCTGGGAAGTCAGATAAATCTCCAACTAATGCATCCTAAATGAAAGTGTGTATTTTGAGTGTTCTTGCATTATCAGGTGATAATGTACACCTCGTCTGGCATTATACCTTTTATTCTGATGCTGCTCAACCAAACTTAGATGAAGTAGCAGAAAGTTGTTGGATTTGTCGCAAGTCCTTAGATACAACTTTTGGTCACTAGTGAAAAGTTGCTGAAATAGAAGACATTGTTGCTAAATTGGTAACCCTATTAACCGGTAAAAATTGATATTGGCAATTAATGGTTAATTAAGGAATGAGCATCCCTAATGGTGACAATAACGCCACTTGGTTTATCAAAAAGATTAACCACACAAATGGTTAAATAAATATTAATTTGACCAAATTACTTTTGCTATCTCTTAAATATTAGACATTTAAATACAACCACAGGAGTTACAATAGCACTGTCCAGCAGGTCTGTTTTAAAACCAAATTAAGAGAGACTAAATGTGGCACCCTATTAAGCAGGGGACAGAACTACAGGCATTAAGGATAAAGTCTAAATCCATTTTCTGATCTTTTCTATGGGGAAAAGAACATGCTAAAGATGATTGAGACTCCTTAGAGAGCACTATATTAATAGAGGTATGCTGCAGTGTGATCCATTTTACATAGAGAAGTACCTAAACTCAGTTGAGATTAAATCAAAGATCCTAAAATACTTCCTGATGAAAGGAAATAGTGATGGACAACAGGACAAAGCAGAGTCTTCATACGAGACAGAATCAACAGCTGCCATGCCAACAAAAAATAGGATATGAAAACATGTCATCTAGACAAGAGCCATTACTCTGTATAAACAAATACAGCATTAAAAACCCAATAAAGCACCCCATAAAAAGCTGCCAGAGATACATTTATCCTCTGATAACTAGACCAGTGGAAGGTGACAGGTAACAATGACTCAAATCTAATTTCTTCCATTTGTGCCCATCTACAATTCAGGAGGATGCTCCCTGTCCTTTCCTGTGTGGGCTATAGCCATATCATTAGATGTTTGATACAGCCACACCAACCATCTAATTGAGCACCCTTAAAATTAGAACATTTTCACAGTGGAGTATTGAGTGATAGTGCGTGATCTCAAGAGGTATCAAATAGTTTGAATGCACATGCATGCATATTTCAGTAGAGGCCTTATACTGTCTGTATATGTATTGGTAAAGGATGGATTTCAAATCTCACGTTATTAAAGGCATCCGTTTTTTTCCATCATTGAGACCTCATTCTAAAGAGACCCTGGCTGAGGTAACAAACTTGGCACAGAGAAAAAAGGCAAAAAATGGACCAAACCACAACAGGTTCAGTCACATCACCAGAGACAATGTCCTTACGATGCCCAAGACCATATCTTGATCCTCTCCACAGTCCAGACTGACTTGACATAATATTCCCTTTATTCAGGATTAGTGTCAACAGTCCCAACATCTGAATAACTCTCTCCCTTCTGTCAGTCGATTTTGTCCACCCTCTTTCCATCTATCCTCTCCAGCAGATCTTGCAGGACAGGATCCGCCAAACCTTCGCTGTTTAGGTCCACAGTATTGCTGGCCTCCGTTGTCTCACCTGCCATCTTGGTTTCAGTTCCCCCCACATCCATGTAGCTGGCGATGTACTCAGAGTTCTGGTAGATGAGCATGCCAGAGAGGGTGAGCACCACACCGGCACAGCTGAGCGCCGACAGCTCGCTGCCAAATAGAAGTTGTGACAACAGCAGGTTCCCTACCACACTCAGGTTCCCTAGAATGTGCAAGGTGACGGCAGAGGTCAGCGTGATGACACAGCAGCTGGCAAGGTTGTACATGACTGAGCCCAGGCAGCTGAGCAGGATAAAGAGCCACAGATGCCGGTCATAGTGCAGTGGAGATTCCAGCATTGCCCAGTTCTCCAAAGTCAGGGCGGCCACAGCCAGGATGATGAAGCTAGGAATAGACATCAGGTAGAGAAGGAACACAGAGTTAATCTTCTCTTCCTGGAGAAGGATGCCTGAAAGAGAGTGAAAAGAGTGAGATAAGTGCATTTGGAAGAGACACAATTATTATTTTTTTTACAAACAAATACAAACTTGACCAACACTTTCCAAAACAAGATACCTACTGTACCGAAAAACATTTTACTAACCTTTTCTATTAAGAGCCAAATAATGTTATACACAGAGAGAAAAAAAGTAGGATGACTGTGAACTAGTTGTGAGCTACCTGTTAGTCCAACAAAAGCATGTGCGCAGTCGATATGGGTCAGAGAATGTAAACAACTGAGCTCTGCCATTTACCACTACAAGGGGGAGATGAAAATAGCCATTTGAAACAGGACACGGCACAGTGGAACTAGTTTGGCATTTCAGGGTGGGAGAGAGGAGACCCCAGATCTTACATCCCAGTCAAATCTCCATCTGGTAAATGTACCAGTAGTTCAGAGTTTTGGTATAAACACTTAATAATAAACAACCATTAAGAACACACTTGTTCATACTAGTATCTGTTCCTTTGTCAAGTATGGCACTTTTTCAGAACATCTACTTATTTCAAAAGCTCTGTGCTTCTGTGTAGCAGGGTGGTAACTATTATAACTTATACTGGACAAGAAGAGGAGAGATCAATACACCTGTGAGTAAATACTTAATTGTATAACTTACTGTAGCTTTGATAGTATGTTGATGAGTAAGGATCAATAAGTGGTCTAATTGGTTGTTCTTGAGTAGAAAGGAAATAGTGAAGCATTGTTCTATGTATTGTTGATCTACTGAGACCTTACTCTCAGCTCTACTCAGACCTTACCCTCAGCTCTAGTCAGTCCTCACCCTCAGCTCTACTCAGGCTTTCCCCTCAGCTCTACTCAGGCTTTCCCCTCAGCTCTACTCAGGCTTTCCCCTCAGCTCTACTCAGGCTTTCCCCTCAGCTCTACTTAGGCCTCACCCTCAGCTCTACTCAGGCCTCACCCTCAGCTCTACTCAGGCTTTACCCTCAGCTCTACTCAGGCTTTACCCTCAGCTCTACTAAGGCCTCACCCTCAGCTCTACTCAGGCCTCACCCTCAGCTCTACTCAGGCCTCACCCTCAGCTCTACTCAGGTCTTAACCTCAGCTCTACTCAGGCTTTACCCTCAGCTCTACTAAGGCCTTACCCTCAGCTCTACTCACGGCTGTAAATGTTACACATTTCACATCCATATATTGAAAACATATTTCAATAAGCTTCCCCAACAGTTAGAAACAGTGACTGTACTCACTTTGCTGGATGGTCTTGATTCCTCTCAGCATGGTAGCAGCAAATACAAAGAAGCAGCCAGTCTGATCAAACTGGACTTCCCCCATGATACTGAAGGAAGCTCCTAGACAGATGGGCATCATGGCTGTGTACTTGAGAATATGGTGCTGCTTTCCCAAGATGAGAGTGGAAATGGCCAGGGTGAAGATTGGAGTGGTGGTGTAGATCATTTGAGCAAAGGACAGCTGGACATAGTTCAGACCCACATTGCCAAAAGCGATGCTAGCACAAAACGTCAAGCTCAGTAGGAACACCTTGCATTTGGCGCTGTTGGTCAAGACCTGCTCGCCAGCCCCTTTGAGTCGTATCACACGTAGTTTTATGAGACCATAGTCCACCACAATAGCTGTAAGCATGTGGAGAGCCGACAGGAGTAACGGATACCTAAAATTATACACGGCAAAAATCCATTTGTTAAGACTGGAGATGGTCGTCCCCGTCACGAGCCACACAATGACGGCGGACATGAGGTGGAGCACCTCCGCAGCTGACATCCTCCCCGCCTCCCGCCGGGTCGCCTCACCTTTAGAGAGGCCATCGTTGTTGCTCATGTTCGTTTCATCCTCATTTCTGTAAGGCAAACACAAATCCTGACCTCGTAACGCAGCATCAACAATTAATTCAGTAAATTACCACTGAAGATTTACTCGCTAGATTTTCATGGATACGTTTCAGATAGAACGATGTAGAATTTTGACAACCCTATCCAGCCATGTCTCACCTAAAAATACTAAGTTCGCCTCTGCGTTGTTTCTGTCTAGTTATTTAAATACTTTCCTTAAGGACACACAGAGACACGGGCCACTGTTTTGCATGAGCCCAGCCTGGGTGTGTAATCCAGCCATATTAGGAACATGACCCATGCAAACTAGAACCTGAGTGGGAGGAAGTATGAGTCTGCTGACTGGCTATCTCAGTCACTGCGGGTAGGAGGAGGCTGGAAACTGCAGCCTATTGGGATTGGTTATGGAGTCCGGACTAACCACATACAATCTAAAACAGATGTTCAAGTACTATAGTGAGTTAAAAAGTATAAAATGGCCACTGTGTGTATATATATTTACATAATAATATATGTATATGTAACTATATATATATATATATACACATATATTATATAATAACATATTATTTATACATAAATAATATATATCCATATATACTATATGGATATAAATAAATATAATGTGTAAACGCTGCTGCTGGCCACTGAAAGGGGATTGACGTTATTGGTTTGCGTCGAGGGGAAAATAAACAACAACAAAAGTTGCCTGGCCCTGCATAACATCTAATGTGATGCTGTCTGCTCTCCATTCATCGTGAATGACATGTCATTGCTGCAATAACATCTAATGTGATGCTGTCTGTCTACAGTCATCATGACTGACATGTCATTGAAGACCTCAGTAACTCCCTAGGGATAGCTGGGTGTTGTTTACATGACAGTAACACCAAGCTGCCTCTGGGCCCAGAAACCTGCTATCATTCACTACATCTACAATAAAAAACATCGTGTTATTAGGTAGGTTTTCTTTTACGCAGAATAGTTATACTGTTCCTACATGACACGTTCTAAACTGTCAGATAAAGACATCATCGTTATTTAACCATCTCAGTCCACCTTACGTGATTCGCTTAGCCTGAAACGTCGGTAAACTACATTTCTAGGTATAGTATAGTTATTTCTTCAGGTAACCTATTTGTCAGGTATATTATAGGTATTTATTCAGGTAACATATGCCAGGGTTAGTATCCCCAAACTAAATCTTAACTCTTGTCGACTCGCTTCTTAGCTAAGCTAGCTAGCTAGCTAACAGACTGTTGTTTTCAGATGCTGAAATCACATCCCAGACTGATGCTGTAAAACAGACTAACAATAACATCCTGCCCATTTAAACAACAACATATCGCATTTACCTCGTTCATTATCTTCGTCTTGTTAGAGCCACCATCTTTGTTAGTTACTTCGACGCAGTTATCTGTCACACCGCCTCGATCAGCTGTGCGCTGCAGTTCATGAGGGTACCACGTCAAGAGGCTACTACGTCATGAGGTTACTACGTAGTGAGGTTACAACGTAATTAAGTTTCTACGTCATGAGGTTACTACGTCATGAGGGTACCACGTCATGAGGTTACTACGTCATGAGGTTTCCACGTCACTAGGACAGGTCAAGGTGACTGCCAGTTGCTGTCAAGGACATTGTAAAATTGAACACACACCAAAAATATCTAAGGGTAAAGATAGGGTGAACTATTTAGCAGTCTAAATTCTTTCAGGAAGTTCTATGATAATAACTCAGATATGAAGACAAAATGAGATACTATAAAGCATGGTATATTATTATATAAATAGTAGACACTTTTAATCCAAAGCGATTTACAGTAATTACAGGGACAATCTCCCTGAGGTAAGTAGGGGGAAGTGCCTTGCCCAAGGACACTACTACCATCACATAGCTACAGTCATGAATCTAACTCACAACCTTCCGATCACGAGGCCAACGCCTTAACTGCTAAGCCACCTGACTCCTCTTATTTAAAGTGTATATAATACAGACTATGTTATATAGAGTCCTGTGTCATCTGTCTGTAGCTCATAATGTGCTAATGACTTATCACCCGTCCTACTTGTCTGGAAATCAGCCACCACCTCTTCTGCCTGTTGTTTAAGGATCACGTTTTGGCAAAGCACAACAAGGCTTTGTAATAATGTGCTAAGTGATGGAATCATTGATGGCTTAAGGATATTTTTGTTCCATAACATCCATTGAATATATAACGTGCTGACTTGTTTTCACAGGTGCAATGCAGAGTGCTGAAATAAAGTATTACACCATGTACCTTACACACCATGTACCTTACACACCATGTACCTTACACACCATGTACCCTACACACCATGTACCTTACACACCATGTACCCTACACACCATGTACCTTACACACCATGTACCTTACACACCATGTACCTTACACACCATGTACCTTACACACCACACAGGGCCGGCTCTACCTAATTTAGTGCCCTAGGCGAGATTACTGTGCACGCCCGTTTTTGGAAATCGCCAGCCTAAAGCATGATCTATCCACCCATGTACTTACCTGTTTGACCCTCACCCTAACCCTTATTTCTACAAACATACAGTAAGGCCTACCTTTGCTCATTGCCCTGAAAGGTTTACTTTAACTTCCATCAGTCCATAGGACTTGTTTCCAATATGCATTCCAACATGCTGAAGTTTGGGGTGAGGACACCTGATAAAAACTCCCTGTACAGTAGAACCACTCACCATTCCTGTTAACGTACAATTCTTAATTACATAACAAAGTGAGTAAATGACACCTGAAACCCGTTTTTCTTACCCCCCTCTCCTGCCTTAGGCAGCTGGTTAGAAGAGCCCATGTCTGATGCTTGTTGGGACAAGGTTTGAGGAGTCAGAGTGTTCCTAAAGGTTTGACAATTTCACCTGGCCTTTACTATCAATTTTTATGAACAAGCCATTGCCATTAACAAGCTAATTGAGGTCTGACAACTTGAAACCTTTGCATGGTGCTCCTTTCTTTATTTGACCAATTGTGACCTCATTTTTCAGAGATTGTACAAAACCAATATAACATACTAGTCCTGCGTAAAATGTTGAAAAGAATTTATCATATTTATGCAACTGGAAAATCAGTCAATATTCTACTTAACTATTCACAGAAACATACGTACATTTAGCCCAAGCCTTTTGCATAAACTGTAATTCATATATCTTATTGACTGGGTTTACATCCTTAAAGATTATTTCTGCACACATAGAATTCAACAAACCCACATTGGAACACACTCAACAGATGTAACACAATCAATATCTTTACCAATCGTGTGGGTTACAAGTTCATATATTATCCAAGAAAACGATTGAACTGTACAACTTCTGAACCAAAGGTGTATGTGGTGTTAACAGCCTCCATCACAACCACACATGTGCTTATTCATGCTCTGCTAGGACATTTTTGTCTTGAAGCATTTTTTTGTTTGTTGCTATATTGTTTTTCTGCCTTCTTGTGAGTGCTAGTCAGTCTCAATAAAGAGCAAATGCAAACCTCTGAAATATCAGGTCGGAGGAACATATTGTTCAGTTGACATTCAACTGACTCCTAACATCAACCCCACCCACCCAAATTTATCTCTCTTTCTCACACACACACACACACACACACACACACACACGCACACGCCCACACACACACACAGTCCACACAAACATATGCTGCTAAAAGGTTTGACTACTTATCATAACCATTTAAGTGATGCTAGCAGCCTTTTAGACACAATAATTGCATTCACTTGTTAAAATACCATAGATACACCTACCATCCCAAATAAATCTTGTGAAATTGATAGTTGGCCCATGCACTGTTTTTTTAAGGCGATACTGGGAGAAACACACTAGTGTAAAGGTAAGTGTCAAACAGATTTGCAAGTTTGAAACAGAATAAAAATGCAGAATATAGATTTGTATCTTATGAAACCTTGTTTTCAAAAACACAGAAAACATTTGTATCTTTAAAACATGACTTTTTAAAGCAAAGCGGTCTATATTTTGAATTCATATTGAGTTTTACAATAGAATAACTTTTTGACAACAATGTACCTTCATAGACAGGTGTTAAGAAAAAAATATTTTGTTCTGAGTGGCACATGAGCAAAGGTGAAGAAAGCGTGTTGTAAGGTGACAGCATGTAGACCCTTTCTACTTGTCTATCCATGAGTCATCTTTTTTACTGCCTTCCACAGACATTGGCAGTCCTGGGGTGTTTAGAAGATCTCTGGACATAGGCTCCAGTCCTGTTTGTCCTTGGCCTCCCAGTACCCTCCCTTGTACACGTAACTGCTTTCTCCTGACAAATGGTCTGTTGTCCTCTCAAACCACAGTGGCTGGTAGTCTTCTATTTCCTGGCCTGGGGGGTTTCAGACACATACAGATGCAATGCATGCAATACTTCTATATACTCAAACATACAATTCTAATTTCTATGTGTAATTCTAATGATGTTTCTCTCACCTTCCTCTAGAGCCTGGGTGGCCTGTGCCTCCCTTCTCCTCCTGTCTAGTCTCTGGCGCTCCTCCAGACTCTGTTTCTGGTTGTTGGCCTCGTCCCACAGCCCTTCCTCCATGAGGCGTAGGTCAGGTCGGAGACGGCTGTCGGTTGGGGCGACTCCGTCCTCCAGCTCATTCAGTGTCAGTGCCAGGGAAGAGAAGAAGTGCATGTTTTCAGCATTATCCCTGTTATGGTGGACAGAGACGGACAGAGGAGTTAGAGCAACTTGAAGGGGTACAATTATGGGGGAAATATATAGGGGTGTATAATGTTTTGTACAACTCTTATTTTACACAAGTGACTTTTTGCCATGAAAACATTATAAGCTCCTAAATTGTGCAACAAAACGTAAATTCCAACAGGAGCAATGCAATCGAGACTAAGACAAACATTTTGACACCAATGTCATCTATGTAGTCCAAATATTGAGGGATCCTTAGGGGTGGGAAAAAATATTAATAAATGAATAATAAGGAATACATTTATATATGTGGTGTACAGAAATCCCAAAGTGAGTGAGTGACTGGCTAGCTGCTCTTACGGAAGAGGGTATTTTTTCCACAGCAGTTTGGGTTGGAGCGTCTGGTACACGGTCTTCTGTTTACCCTCCGAACCTCCAAACCCCCGACTGCTCCCCACGATTTTGGCGCTTTCCATTTTGTCATCCCACGTGCCTGACAGGATATAGTGAGCTGTCCCATCGCTGCTGGCCACTACCCCTGTAACCTGGAGACAGGGAGAGATACAAGACACCACATAAAGAGGGAGGGTGAGAGAGGCAGACTAAAAGACAGAGTATAGGTAAATGTAGGAGGAATAACTTGTTTTCTGCAGTAAGGATACAGAAGTCCAATAGAGTTCATAATGTACCTTGTGCAGGACATCCCTAGAGAAGTAGCTGTAGGGAGAAAACTTGAGGTTGCAGGTGTCCTTGGTCCTGTGATTGGTAATTTCAATGTCGCCGGACTGAAGACAGAGAAAGCTCAAGGTAAAAACTACCTTCAGCATTCATAGCGTCATTAAGCTATGGAAAATTAGAATTACACGGCTAAGTACTGTTGAGGTCACTGCATGAGTAAGAAAGAGAAAGAGATGGAGATAAAGAGATAGGAAGTGCAGTATAATTTCAGCATAAATCCATATTGGATTAGTTGTCTGGCAAACACGGTGAACTGATAAGTCATGGGCAACTCAGGTGGTCTAAGGGAGCTCACCAGGCTGCCTCTGCCTAACATGCTGACGAAACACACCAAGAAAACTAAACCATGTCCAATATGCACCCACCTGATCAATCCACAGTTTTCCTACAATGATGTTGTGCACTGTGGAGGTGACTTTGCTCCACACATAGTGATTCCCACTGGAGTGGAACTGCAGGTGGATGCTGCCTACAGAGAAGAGAGCAGGAGAGAGAGAAGCAGAGCACAATCAAATCTTATTTCAATGCCCTGTTTATAGTACATATATCAATGCCACAGAGGGCTTCCCATAAAACTGCACCTATAATCAGCATAACAGGTTTGGGTGTGGTATCAATCATAACAAAAAGCTGTATTAGTATCAAACAGTCTATTCTCATTGCCACTTATATACCTTTGATATAGCCAGTGTTTGATGTTAAAATGCTGATGTTTGGGACTCACCTAACGGCATGACAGAGATGTACTTTCCCCGGAACTTGCTGTCGATGGTGATTTCCTGCCACAGGGTCCAGCCTCGTTGTGAGGTCACATGGTGGGCAGCAGCTGGGGGGTGGTGGCTGACCTGAGCCGATATGAAGGGTGACTTAAGCACAGTGTGCATGTGTATTGATGTGTGTGTGCATTTGCATGTGTAAGGGTTCTAAGTGTGTGTGTGAGTACCGATCAGCCATAACATTTTTACCTCTTACAGGTAAAAGTGAATATCACTGAATATTTAGCACACGTGATTCTATTGAATGGGTCATTATCAAGTTCTGTGGAAGCCTCATAATGAAGGCTGGGGCAGAGAAACAACTAAAACCTTCAGGACTGTGGCTCTTGGGGACCAAGGTTGCCTAACCCTGAACTAGACCATTCCATAGAGCAAGGGTGGGTAATTCCAGTCCTCGAGTCCTCCTATAAGTTTTAGATGTTTTCCGGATCAGATGCTAATATCATGGTGCATGATAACACAGGACACCTTCAGAGGTCTTGGACAGTCCCTGTCATGACAGATCAAGGCTGTTTTGTCAGCAAAACGGGGGGCCTACACAATATTAGGTAGGTGGTCAGAATGTTATGGCTTTTTAGTGTTATGTGTGTGTACATGTGTGGGCCTGCCTGTGTAAATACGTTTCATGTTCTTGTTCATATTGTCACTCACTCAGAGTATTTGAGAAGCAGATGAAAAGTTCTGTGCATCTGATTGTCTAACCTGTTCACAAATGGAGCGGTAGCCATATTCATCCAGGCGATCCAGCTCATAGGTCTCCCCCAGCAGAGGGTTGAAGGGCTTGGCCGTGCGGTGGACTGTAGTAGAGTAGGACGACACAGAGAAGGCTGCTACCAGACACATCTGGTCCACAGAAGAATGGCAGCGAGCTGCTCTGTCCAGGATCTCACTGTACTCCAGATCCTCACTCAGTCGCTGCAACATCGATAGCGGCTCGTTGAAATTGACCTAGGGGGCGGGAGTGAGGGAGGGGGTTGGGCATTTTTGCATTGTGAATAAAAAATGGTATTCTCTTATATTAGGACAACGGCATGTCCATATATGTCTTTTCTCACAGGCATGGGGATCTTGGACAGCTCCTTGCCAATGCAGTTCTTCATGATGCTCCACAGGTTGAGGGAGTAATTGGGTTTATCTGGGATGCGGCTGCGTCGTGTCCTACGGAGCTGCAGCTGGTTCAAACCTGACGACTCCTGTGAAACAAACACGATAATAAAACAGGGTTTCATCTAACTTTTAGTCTTGCTTTGTACAGGAACATCTGCTAAATGAACTGTATGTAAAAGCTAATGTACACAATCTTGACTAGGCTCTCCTTATATAGTCTCACAGAGAGGTAAAGGAATGTCGTCCCTCTCCACACTTCTGGATTAGGGTTAGACGTCTTTCTTGAGTGTGGAAGTGCTCTGGCTGAGATCGTGATCATGCATACTCACATTGTCATCGTGGCTCCATTCCGTGGGAACAACTCCACTTGTCATACTCTGGTTACTGCCTGAACGCCTGGGAACAATACACATGGTTACAGATTATGTATGGCTTGACTAAAGGCTAAATGGATCCGTGGATCTGAGCACTTGTTGACTGGATGTGCCCATCGACAGTGCTTTTGTCTTTATTGACTTACTTATGCTGGGATTGGTCAGTGGCTGTCACTGTGATGAAGGAGGGATAGTCCTCCATGGCATCAAAGAACTCAGTGTCTTCATTCTCGTCACTGTCATCCCTCTCCTGAATGCTCCCAGCTCCCTCAGCTATAAACATGTATGCAAACATACTTACTGAGTCTGCACTTCTGCAACACAACTTTGATCTCCCACGTATTTTAATGCATTACCACTAGTGTGTGTGTGTGTGTGTGTCAAACCTGATTTGAAGTGTGTTTCAACCGACTTGTGTGTGTTTCACCTGTGTGTGTTTCACCTGTGTGTGTCTGACCTGTGTGTGTCTGACCTGTGTGTTTCTGACCTGTGTGTGTCTGACCTGTGTGTGTCTGACCTGTGTGTGTCTGACCTGTGTGTGTCTGACCTGTGTGTTTCTGACCTGTGTGTGTCTGACCTGTGTGTGTCTGACCTGTGTGTGTCTGACCTGTGTGTGTCTGACCTGTGTGTGTCTGACCTGTGTGTTTCTGACCTGTGTGTTTCTGACCTGTGTGTGTCTGACCTGTGTGTTTCTGACCTGTGTGTGTCTGACCTGTGTGTGTCTGACCTGTGTGTGTCTGACCTGTGTGTTTCTGACCTGTGTGTGTCTGACCTGTGTGTTTCTGACCTGTGTGTGTCTGACCTGTGTGTGTCTGACCTGTGTGTGTCTGACCTGTGTGTGTCTGACCTGTGTGTTTCTGACCTGTGTGTGTCTGACCTGTGTGTGTCTGACCTGTGTGTGTCTGACCTGTGTGTTTCTGACCTGTGTGTGTCTGACCTGTGTGTTTCTGACCTGTGTGAGTCTGACCTGTGTGTGTCTGACCTGTGTGTGTCTGACCTGTGTGTGTCTGACCTGTGTGTGTCTGACCTGTGTGTTTCTGACCTGTGTGTGTCTGACCTGTGTGTGTCTGACCTGTGTGTGTCTGACCTGTGTGTGTCTGACCTGTGTGTTTCTGACCTGTGTGTGTCTGACCTGTGTGTTTCTGACCTGTGTGTGTCTGACCTGTGTGTTTCTGACCTGTGTGTGTCTGACCTGTGTGTTTCTGACCTGTGTGTGTCTGACCTGTGTGTTTCTGACCTGTGTGTGTCTGACCTGTGTGTGTCTGACCTGTGTGTGTCTGACCTGTGTGAGTCTGACCTGTGTGTGTCTGACCTGTGTGTGTCTGACCTGTGTGTCCACTGGGAGCTTCTCTCCAGGCTTGCTCCAGACTGTTGTGCTGCTTGGCTAACTGCTCGATTGTCTCCTCCAGATGGTGGCGCTGTTCTCTTTCATACTTCAGGGCCTTCTGCCACATACGGCTGTGTGTCTCTGCTACGTCCAGGAAGTCTCGACATGCCTGCACACCCGCAAGCCAATGATACATGAATTTAATAAGAAACATCAGTTACATTGAGGTCAAACATACTATAAGTACACCTAATGTTATACTTCATCGGAGGATCATAGTGGCTGGCAGGCTTTAGTTGAACAGAGAGATTAAATCAGGAAAACATTCAACATGACTCAGTGACAGATGAGAGCCACAGTGCTCACATTGATCATAGCATTGGAGGTGATCCGGAACAGTGCAGCACGCTCGTTCACTGTCTTGAGTTTGTCGGTTCCGTCACTGGGGCTTCGCAGGTCCTCCAGCTCGCTGAGGGAGCGCTGCAGAGCAGCTCCATGCTTGCCAATGAGCTCGTTGCAGGTGTTGAGGTCGTCCAGCCTGCTGGCCAGAGTGTTGAGGGCCCCCTGGGTCAGCGTTCGGTCCTGCTGAGGCACGGGACCCTCGTCTCCTGAGTCATCTGCAACACAGATCAGGAAGGACAAGCCCCCATTGTAAATAAATCAGATTGTACGTGTTTTAATTCAGGCTGTGGTTGGTGCAGTATAGGTTTCAGTGCAAGTATGCTAGGATGCTAGGATTCTAGAATGTTAGGATGTTAGGATGTTAGGATGCTAGGATGTTAGGATGTTAGGATGTTAGGATGCTAGGATGCTAGGATGTTAGGATGTTAGGATGTTAGGATGCTAGGATGTTAGGATGTTAGGATGCTAGGATGTTAGGATGTTAGGATGTTAGGATGTTAGGATGTTAGGATGCTAGGATGTTAGGATGCTAGGATGTTAGGATGTTAGGATGTTAGGATGCTAGGATGCTAGGATGCTAGGATGTTAGGATGCTAGGATGCTAGGATGTTAGGATGTTAGGATGCTAGGATGTTAGGATGTTAGGATGTTAGGATGCTAGGATGCTAGGATGTTAGGATGTTAGGATGCTAGGATGTTAGGATGTTAGGATGTTAGGATGTTAGGATGCTAGGATGTTAGGATGCTAGGATGCTAGGATGTTAGGATGTTAGGATGTTAGGATGTTAGGATGCTAGGATGTTAGGATGTTAGGATGTTAGGATGCTAGGATGCTAGGATGTTAGGATGTTAGGATGCTAGGATGTTAGGATGTTAGGATGTTAGGATGCTAGGATGTTAGGATGTTAGGATGTTAGGATGCTAGGATGCTAGGATGTTAGGATGTTAGGATGCTAGGATGTTAGGATGTTAGGATGTTAGGATGTTAGGATGCTAGGATGTTAGGATGTTAGGATGTTAGGATGTTAGGATGCTAGGATGTTAGGATGCTAGGATGTTAGGATGTTAGGATGTTAGGATGCTAGGATGCTAGGATGTTAGGATGTTAGGATGTTAGGATGTTAGGATGTTAGGATGTTAGGATGTTAGGATGCTAGGATGTTAGGATGTTAGGATGTTAGGATGTTAGGATGCTAGGATGTTAGGATGCTAGGATGTTAGGATGTTAGGATGTTAGGATGCTAGGATGTTAGGATGTTAGGATGCTAGGATGTTAGGATGTTAGGATGTTAGGATGCTAGGATGCTAGGATGTTAGGATGTTAGGATGTTAGGATGCTAGGATGCTAGGATGTTAGGATGTTAGGATGCTAGGATGTTAGGATGCTAGGATGTTAGGATGCTAGGATGTTAGGATGCTAGGATGTTAGGATGTTAGGATGCTAGGATGTTAGGATGTTAGGATGCTAGGATGTTAGGATGCTCTCCTGCTTCTTTGATGGTGGTCATTCTTCTCACCCAGTTTCTGTATTTTACATCATAAAATAAAATAGTAGACGGCGGCACACAGACAAGGAGGCAGAGAGCAATGAAGTGACATGTGGTGATGTACTGAAATAGAACAGCTAGTTGGGGGGATAGGAGAGAAGATATATAATGACTCTGAACTACAACTCGGCCCCCACCCACCCACCCTCCTCAAAGCCCCCCTCGCTCTACCAGCAGGAAACTGTGAATGAAAAATGGTTGCCATGGAAACACTGGCTGGTACAAAAGGGAAAGCAGGTTTTTTTTTAGCTGCTGTGTGAGAAATGATGACGCACTTCACTTGTCCCTCCGCCCCTTTTCCTGAGCTGGGCTGAGCTGGACCATTGGTCTGAGGGAGCTTTGTTGAGGAAAGGATGAAGTGAGATGAACACACAGGCACCAAGGGGATACTTCCTGTGTAGAGCAGTGTCACAGGAAGCAGAAGTGCTAATTGACACCCCAGTTTTGGGGCACACAGCGCAGTGTCAATACTGATGGTACTAGATGTTAAAACATTCAAATGTGGAGCATATTTTGAATGGGAGAACCCTTAAATAGAAGACCTCATGGTTTATGACAATATAATAAATATTTGTTTGTAGTGGATTTAGTCAGTGTCCTCATTGCTTTACTATCGACACAGTTTCTTACAGACTTCTGTGTGGAATGGGATCAGTTAGAAAAACACTGGATTAATGTGCATTCAGGGAAGTGGAGATTAAATGTATGAGTTAAAAACAGCTCCTGGCATCTGTTGAGGTCTGATCCATATTATACATAATATATATGAAAAATTTTAAATGCCATGAAAGCAGGATGTTAGAACACAATTCCAATTATCACTGAAAACATGAGCAGTGGAGAGTTCACTCAGACCACTCCACCTGACCCCCCACTCCACCTGACCCCCCACTGAGCCTGACCCACCACTCCACCTGACCCACCACTCCACCTGACCCCCCACTCCACCTGACCCACCACTGAGCCTGACCCCCCACTCCACCTGACCCACCACTCCACCTGACCCACAACTCCACCTGACCCCCCACTGAGCCTGACCCCCCACTGAGCCTGACCCCCCACTGAGCCTGACCCACCACTGAGCCTGACCCCCCACTGAGCCTGACCCACCACTGAGCCTGACCCCCCACTGAGCCTGACCACCCACTGAGCCTGACCCACCACTCCACCTGACCCACCATTCAGCCTGACCCCCCATTCAGCCTGACCCACCACTCAGCCTGACCCCCCACTGAGCCTGACCCACCACTCCACCTGACCCCCCACTCAGCCTGACCCCCCCACTCCACCTGACCCACCACTCCACCTGACCCCTCCACTCAGCCTGACCCCCCCACTCAGCCTGACCCACCACTCAGCCTGACCCCCCACTCAGCCTGACCCCCCACTCCACCTGACCCACCACTCCACCTGACCCCCCCACTCAGCCTGACCCACCACTCAGCCTAACCCCCCACTCAACCTGACCCCCCACTCCACCTGACCCACCACTCCACCTGACCCACCACTCCACCTGACCCCCCCACTCCACCTGACCCCCCCACTCAGCCTGACCCACCACTCAGCCTGACCCACCATTCAGCCTGACCCAACAATCAGCCTGACCCACCAATCAGCCTGACCCCCCACTCAGCCTGACCCACCACTCCACCTGACCCACCACCCAGCCTGGCCCACCAAATCTAAACGAACCTATCAGGGTGTCTAGCTGTTATAACACATAACTCCAATTATAGTATTTGTTCATAATCATCAGTCAGTCAATAAGTCTCATAAGATAGACAGACAGGCAACCGATAAGACACTGACACATAGTATAATATGAGTCAAACTCTGAAACCTGGAGGAACATTGTGGACACGCCCCATTTGGTGATACTGCAAGAGAGGAGTGCTCATCTCTATGGTAGATGCAAAAACCTTCACAAATATCCAATTAACACCAAAGCTTTAGAAGAATCAAATTCAGTAACATCACAAGCAAAGCATAATATTTTATCATTGCATTATATTTCAGGCTTGCAGTGACAAACAATGTAGATTGACACACACTTCTCTTTGGGTATGTCTGGGTGGAGGCACACAGCTTCAAACTATATACACACCACGCAGGTGAGACAAACAACTTGATCCTTTCAAGAAATACAATTTCTTCCACTATCTGTTGTAGGTCACAATCTGAGTACGTAAATAAAACAAGTAAAAACAATAACTGTCAAGCTTTGCTACAAAGAGGGTCTAGCATGACACCCACCACAGCAGTCTGCTTGGTCCACAACACAATATTCATTCACCATTCTAGAAGCATATAGATGGATCTAGGTCTCACAGAGTAGTAAGCTCTGCCTCTAATACAGAAGAGAAATACCCACAGGCAATACACACAACCACACACTAACCAACATATTCTTATTGACATATTGTTGTCGTAATTCTTTTATACAGCTAAAATAATTGATGATTTCAGTAGTAACTCTTCAGGAAAATGACAGGTAATTGATACTTACAGAGGAAATGATAACAGGGAGGCAAAAATCATTTCCCTCTGATCCTTCGTGCCGATGGAAGGAACATTTTGTCATCCCTCCCTCTTTCCTTTTCTCCACCTGCCTTTCCTCCCCCCTCTCTTCCTTTCTCCCCCTCTTTCCCTCTCGCTCTCACACTTGCATAGTGGGAGGAAGCCAAGGCTAACAGCTGCAAGGTCACTCACCCAGCTCTGACTGTCGTCATACTGAGCGGAAAAAAAACTGGGATGGTAGAAGGAGAGAGGAGGAGTTTGTAAGAAAAGATGACAGAGATGTGAGGGGAAGAGAGGGTGGTAGAAAGAGGAGGGAAGGATGAAGAAAGAACTATGGAGGTATAGAAACAGAAAGAAATAGAGGAAGTGTAAAGACAGAATGTGCTACCACGACAAGCCCTACCCGACCACTGAGGTGGTCTGGCAGTACCATTCCTAAAATGTGAATGATGTCATTTGAAAAACTACAAGCTTCATGGCAAATAGGGGGATGGAAAATAGCCCAACAGAGATATATTAATACATATAAATGTTTCAAAGCAATACAAATAAATGGTCTCTCCTGCAGAACCTTAAGTTATTGACTGAGACGATATTCAATAGAACCTCGTTTATGCAAGTCAAGGTAGAACAAGGGCGCCCTCTTGTGGTCTGTCATCTTAAATACTAAAATAACCTTGGCATGGATAAGGTTCACTGGCATTATTTTACCATGACCTTGTGGTAAATAAAACAAAGCATATTAGCATATTATTTGTGGTCAAAAAGTTACCATGTCCTATCATTCTGAATATATCTAAGACCCATATCTATATCTATCTATAGCCTTAGATATTTCAAGAAATTTTATTTACCACCAAAGACAATATTTGTAAACAGTGACCAGTCCAGCAAACAGTATTTTGAAATGTATTCTTAGGCTGCCTTGTTATATGTCTTAAAAACTGACCATCAACTTTGGATTCATTTGTGAGAGGGCGTACCTGAAACCTTCTATTCTGCTCAAAGGGAAATAATGACCAGTTACATACATTGTTTTGCCACAATGATTTGAACAGAGTTAACAGAAATGTAGTGCTCTCCTTTCTCACCTGAATGCTGCATCAGGTGGGTGGCAGTGCCCTTGGCCTGCTGGAGGGCAGAGATCCAGTGCTGACACTCCACATCTGATGTGGCCTTCAGGTGGTAGCTCCTTCCTCCGCTGGTTAACACCAGGTGGCAGGTGTCTCCCACCTCAATGTGTGCTGTGGCCAGGGTGATGGTGCCCCGGCAGGTGTGTGCCATTTCTGCCTGTGTCCTATTATATGGGTTCAGAACCACAGGTTGTAGAAAATACAATAACAGATATAGTGTTCCATATTTCTATGCATGAATTTACATTTCACACACTGTATTCCTTTCAATGTCTCTCAAAGTTTGTTTTCGACTGAAACTGTGTTCGTCATCTGTGCAAGTGCTTGTGTCTGCATGTATTAGACTTGAGTAGGAAATGTTTGATAAAGTTACAAAAACACACTATGGAATTAAGTAGGTCTAATTTGTATTAATTCTACCAATGATAGTGCAACACAACAGGTTTTCCATTAGGCTCAGGGTTTGACTTGACAAGTGGTCCCTCCCTTGGAGCCTACACAGGGGGTCAGAGATGGACCCATTTTCTGCTTTAAGTTGCCATGGTCCTTGCTTTGCTGGACCTTTCTTGAACATTTCGTCTGCTGTGTTTAAACCCTCACATAGGCCTATGCATGCCTTCCCAACATAACCTTACTATGGGCCTAAACGTGAATAACCGAAAATACTCAACAATCACGACACATTATCAAACATAAAATGACGGTGGGTCAAAGCTGAACTTTCGAAATATTTTCTTTGCTAAGCTACAGACTGTTACATGCTAATGAGATACACCTAAATTAAACATTACGTGATAGCTTACTGTACTGCTAGAATGTAGCACAATGTAATTATACAGTATCATGTCAGCATACTCAAACAGATAAGTACTACTAACTAATAACAGAGACAGCTCAGATAAGTACTAATATAACAGTGTTATGTTAGCCATGATGATGCTAGCAGCAGTACAGACCTGTAATAGGAAAGGAGGCCGTTGCTAAGGACGAACCAACGACGTTGGTATCCTTTCAAGTAGTTGGTCCATTTAAAGAGATAACCTTTATAGGTGTCCGATCCGAAGGACTGACCCCCTGAAAGAGTCTGAACCCCTGGAAGGGTAGGAGACGGTAAACTCTTCACTAGTTCACCCATTTGGTCCCGAACATGAAACTGTCTCGGTCAGCCGGATGAGGGAACAGCTGGAGGGATGCTGACGGACCCGGGATGAGCACGAAGCACAGCCGGGATGGAGAACAGGTAGCAGCCCTTATCTAGCCTGTCCGCCCTTCTGCTGCTGTGTACGGATCCAAAACTGTTACGAGAGATGCAGACGCCAACAAGGATTAATAAGCGGACATCGATCTGTTCCAGTTAGCCATATCTGGATCTAGTCGTCAAGTGGACATCATCATTACCAAGCGTTTTAGTTTTTTTTGCTGTGAAACGTTTGGTGCCCCCTCGTTGGTTATTCGTGAAATTGTCCTTTTGTGTGAGGCCTGATTCATCTGTGGATACAGTTAATAATAAACAAATGATTTCCCCCTCTGCTTGCACAGTACATTTTGAACACCACAGTGCAGTCCATGCATGGGCAAACTACGTCCATGTACGGCCCGTCAGGCTTCTTAATCCGGCCCACCAAACTTGTTTAAACTATACATCAAATCGCTTTAATGATCTAAAATCAAATCTAATTCATTTAGACTTCGAAGCAATTGCCACATTTCCCCACCAGATGGCGCAGATAACGAATAATATCACACACTGGGAAATTGACAGAAATAATTAGCAGAAAAACAAGGGACTACTGGTTTTAGGAATTGTACAAATATAATCTCACAGTAAAAATAAGTATTTGTGAGACTAAACAGGCAACAGACTGATTTATGTGCTGGTGGGATACTTAGTTGTACTTAGTAATACTTACTTTAGCTGCTCGCAAAGAGGAAATGTGTTTGGTGATATTTTTCAGGAACAAGAACACACACTACCAAAGGCTGCCAGTGAAAAGGACAATAGATAACATGAAATAATCTCTGGACAGACATACAGAGCTGTATTCTGGTCAACATGTTAAGGTTATAACTGGGCATCCAAAGCTTTATTAAATGAACTGTTCAAAAATCACAGCACTCACCTAAAATCACATAGTAATCTCTCCATGTCAAATAAACCAGCATATAACTAGCTAGCTTTCTAAGGGCCCAGTTATAGTCTCAGAATGTACATGTATTTATTTGTTCAAGTGACTTTTTAACCACGTAGTATAAGGCTACATATTTTAATATAGTGCCAGATGTTTTATGAATCACCAAGCATGATATTATCACAGTGTATTATAATGAAGAACAAGATGAGTCTACATTCATCTGTTCAGTGGAGAGTGAGAAAGAGAATGAGAGTATGGGCCAGTAATCAGAAGGTTCCCAGTTTGAAACCCCGCCGAGCAACTCAGTTCACCCTAATTGTTTGGGGAATGTCCTGTACTTGCTGCAAGTCGCTCTGGATAAGAATGTCTGCTAAATGACTAAATGTAATATAAAATGTACTTGTAATGTAAGTGCTCACATCCCTAAAGGTTCATCCAACAATTCAAAAACGCGTTTGTTAATGTTAACATTGTAACAAAAGCTTATTAATGTACTTAAATCTGCCAAATTAATACAACTTAAATATACACGTAGGCTAATAAACCAAACCTTTCCCTATCTGACGCAAGTTCCCTCCCATTGCATGTTGTCCAAGGCCTCCTTCACGTCCGCACATGCAGAGTAAATGTTCTGACAGTCACGAACCTCTGCATTCTCATCGATTTGAACCATAGAAACAAGTAACCATGTCTGGAAGAGGAAAAGGAGGTAAAGGACTCGGGAAAGGAGGCGCCAAGCGTCACCGCAAGGTTCTCCGTGATAACATCCAGGGTATCACCAAGCCCGCCATCCGCCGCCTGGCTCGCCGCGGTGGAGTGAAGCGTATATCAGGTCTGATTTACGAAGAGACCCGTGGTGTGCTGAAGGTGTTCTTGGAGAACGTTATCCGTGATGCCGTCACCTACACCGAACACGCCAAGAGGAAGACCGTGACCGCCATGGATGTGGTTTATGCTCTGAAACGCCAGGGACGCACATTGTACGGCTTCGGGGGCTAAAACGTTTATCACCATTTCAATGTCCAACACAAAGGCTCTTTTAAGAGCCACCCACATATTACAAATAAGAGACTGTTTCCATGTGTCTAGTCTAGTGTTCAGAGTTGTGAAGGGCACGCGGACATCATGATTACTCAAGACTAATTGAGTAGAACAGATAAAACAATAACCAGTATTAAATGTGAACTCAAACAAAATATATATATATATAAGATTATTGTGATCATAGCATATACGAAGTTTTCGAACTAATGGTATCAAAAACGGTTCATTGAACTTGATTTGGTATAAACTGGATGGGGGGGGGCATAATTTGACCGAAATGTATCGGCTTCAATTCCTCCCGCTTCAATTTAATTAGCAGCATGTGTTCCTTTTACTACTGTGGCACAATCACGACTAGCGCGGTAATGCAAACAAAGCTTCTAACGTCATTAATCACGTGTTTCTGGTTAAATTAGGCGGTAAACTGCTCGTTAAGTTTGGTGTAAATTCTTTGAGTAGCTCCACCAAGCATACAGCAAACATTTCTGTTGTGTGATTAAAGGTTAATTAACATAAATGTCTGAGGATTTGTTTTCGTGAAGGTGTGTCTAATATGTTCTCTCAATTAACATAAATGTCCGTTTAAGATTACTGAATAGATGAGGGAGGCGGTGTTGAATTACACACATGCGCAGTAGATTTCACCTATAGAAAGTCACATCCCATCTGAAGGCAGCGACTAGCAGGAGGCGTGGCTCAAACTTTGCATGTGTTCAGCTATAAATACCGGGTAACTAACCCCAGTTATCACTACTCGTTTCTGAGAAGCAGCGATACCACATCATGCCTGAGCCAGCCAAGTCCGCCCCTAAGAAGGGCTCCAAGAAAGCCGTTTCCAAGACCGCCGCCAAAGGCGGGAAGAAGCGCAGAAAGTCCAGGAAGGAGAGTTACGCCATTTACGTGTACAAGGTCCTGAAGCAGGTCCATCCTGACACCGGGATCTCCTCCAAGGCCATGGGAATCATGAATTCCTTCGTCAACGATATCTTCGAGCGTATTGCCGGAGAGTCGTCTCGCCTGGCTCACTACAACAAGAGATCGACCATCACCTCCAGGGAGATCCAGACCGCTGTTCGCCTGCTGCTCCCCGGTGAGCTGGCTAAGCACGCTGTGTCTGAGGGCACCAAGGCTGTGACCAAGTACACCAGCTCTAAGTAAACAGGCTCTCCTTCAAATTCCCCCCAAAGGCTCTTTTAAGAGCCACCCACTGCTTCCTACAATTGAGTGAAGTCCATATACGATGCTTTATCTTCTAGTACATATAGTCTGATACTGCCTTCCAAAAAATGAGGATTGGTTGATAAATAGCCACGTCCTTTATTTCATGAGTGTGTAATTGTTTTTCACATGCGCCTGTGCAAGCATTTTATATGTATGCGTGCTTTCAATATGAATATTTCACGTTAATGTTTCGTATGTGTATGCAAACATTTCACAATGTGGATGTGAGTCAGTTGTGTGAATGAGTGTGATCATTTCATATGTGGATTGGTGTCCTATGTGTTTGTGTGAGGACGGTCCGAATTAAATGTTCTTAATGAAAACGTTCTTAATGAGTCCTGCATTCCTCCGTTCACCAACAACATGGATATCAATGTTGGTATGTTTGGTATCCCCCTAATATAATATACACTGCGTAATTGTACAACTTAGTCATAACTAAAAACAAACGGTGGGTGATATGACTCGGGGCTCAATAGTGTATTTGTAGCCTACTACACTGCAAAACAGTAATTTTAAGGTGCGGACCGTGGGGAGACAAGGCTCGCCCTCCGCGGATAGATTGGCTCCACCCTCGGGTTTGTTGTTGCCTACGATTGGATCCAAACCCAACCGACATTGTGACCAATGAGCGTCGGTTTCCGCCTGCTATGCTATAAATACTGTCCTCCCAGCTGTATGTTTTACAACTCGTTTGAAACACATCGAAAAGACAAGATGAGCGGAAGAGGTAAAACCGGAGGCAAAGCCAGAGCGAAGGCAAAGACCAGGTCATCCCGCGCCGGGCTCCAGTTCCCCGTGGGTCGTGTTCACAGGCTTCTCCGGAAAGGAAACTACGCTCAGCGCGTTGGAGCTGGTGCACCCGTCTACCTGGCTGCCGTGCTCGAGTACCTCACCGCTGAGATTCTGGAGTTGGCCGGTAACGCAGCTCGTGACAACAAGAAGACCCGTATCATCCCCCGTCATCTGCAGCTGGCCGTCCGCAACGACGAGGAACTCAACAAACTACTCGGTGGAGTTACGATCGCTCAGGGTGGAGTTCTGCCCAACATCCAGGCGGTTCTTCTCCCTAAGAAGACCGAGAAGGCTGTTAAGTCCAAGTAAAGACCGAACATCAGTCGTATTTACCCCAAAGGCTCTTTTAAGAGCCACCCACTCCATTCTTCAAAAGCGCAATTCATACTCAAGTGTCTTGTACTGTACTGGCCATAAGCGATCATCACTAAACCTATACCATGTTTTCTTCCACCACTAAGGGTTTACCACCCACCATGCAAGCGTATATACTGTACATTCTTTGTTGTGAAAGTGTATGATGTAAGTATATACTCGCCAAATTGGGAGACCCATGATGGTTCACCACGATATATACATCGTTTGGTGTTGGTCATTGTGCGTGTCGTCACGTAGGCAGACTTTGCAAAACCCTTTAGAAATGGTCATATAAAAACAGGATTATTTTGTGTCTGTATGCAGTCATTGGTATGATCAAGCTCGATTTTGAATGCAAAAGGGCCACACAGGATATGATACGTTTGTACTCTTCCCAAAACAGTGACCTCATTTTGCACTCCACTCGCAAACGTTCATCTTTTCTTTTATACTTAAGATTGTTTTGTATCTGTCATGGTTAGTTTGGTATCCATATAATAATATACATCTAAATGCCCCCCCAAAAAATGTATACCGGTTTCATATAAATATACTACGTGCCACTTGGTGCCAAGAGTGCAATGGTGCGAAGGATCAGGGTGGAGCCAGAAGGTTTCAAATGTGGGCGGGAACGGACGAAATGTCCCCGCGTTCAATTGTGGATGAAAAAGGCGTCGACTGTCAGCCAACCAGTCGTCTCGGTAGAGAATTCCAATCAACGGACATCTGGTCGACCATACATACTTCCTTACCCGTTCAGTTCAGACTTACGTTTAACTTGAAAACCAGAATCATGGCCAGAAATAACTAAGCAGACCGCTCGTAAATGTACCGGTGGCAAAGCCACGGGAAGCAGCTCGCTACCAAGGCGATTCCCAAAGACTACAGTTTTTTTTACTCGTTTGCAGACTTAACTGGATTTTACCGAGAGCATCCGGTAATTTCTCGAAATAAAGCAGTTATTAATGATCGATTAAGGGTGCAGCGCCCCTCCAGCCGATGGCGCTCTAGGCGACCGCCTATGTCGCCTATGCCTAGAGCCGGCCCTGGGGAGGAGTCACTATATGGAAACACAATCATTTCATTTACAAAGTTTGAACACCAATGTGGCAACCAGAAAAGTCCAAATTGGAAGTCAAGTCAAAATCATTGGAATAATAGATCATTTAATTGATATACACGAAGATGCACGAACAAACAATCTTACATTTGTCAATTTACAATTGTCAAGTAGTAAAGTACTAATTTATTTTTGTGTTCTTGATGTGCTCATCCATTTATTTCTCCCCCCCAAATATTACTATTGTTTTACACGTAGACAAGTTATTTCTAACATGCTACATATGTTCTGGTCTGTTTTCTTCCCCTTCAAATTACGATCCAATAGCCTCTCATCATACTTAACAAAAGTCTTTTTCTGCTGCTCTGGCCTTCTCACTCTGCCAGGTGTCTCATCAAGACAGCAGGATTACAGCCAAGCAGTTTAGCTCATAGTAAGTGATGCACGGAGTGAAATTGTAAGTATAGGTAGTTACAGAATTTGGCCATCTGTAGTTGTTAACGATTGTTACTTGCTTAAATTTAGGTTTACTTGATATTGGGAATATTGTAATGAGCTATGTTAACACTAAGCTCGCTAGCTAGCTATTTTGTTAGAAAATGTCCAGTGAGCAAGAGTGTGAACGAGCAAATTTAAAATGTAAGAAAAAAAGAAACATTTGGCGCGCTGCGGGCGCAAACATTCCACATCCGGGGGTCAAGCCCCCGCCGCCCCCCCCCCCCCCACCTTCTTTCAACCCTAGAAACGCCCCTGATCTAAACTAATCTGTAGTATAACAATATGTGTAGCTGGTAAACGTTAATATGCTTCAGTATTTTCTTAAATAGCTCACTATCGCCATTTTAATTTCCCTAGAGATACGTGCAATTAAAATACAAAGCTAGATCTGGTTTGTATCAGCCACACTTTGATGACAACCATTTATTTGTATAAAATATTCACCTTTGTTAGAATAAAGTTAAATCTGTAAATGTTCATATTAATATGTACTGTAATTAAACTTTTAAATTAAACTAAGTGTGTGTATTTGAGACCATTTAAGGTCTTTTTAGGCCTGCTTTAACCCATGTAAAGTTAATCTTTTATCTGCGTCCATACACTAATAATAGACTATTTAGAATGCACCGAAATAAGATTCAGATTGACAAATAAAAAACAATGAAGCTGCATAAAGTTGTAAATCTTACCTGTGATTAAAATGATCTGATCTGAAACCTAGAGGTGTTGTACATAGCATTGACCAGTAGAGGTCATATAAACACAGCTCAAACCTCATACTGGAGCCTAAATCCACACCTCGTGGTAACTAGGGGGATTTCTTACTAAAGCAAGCCTTAAAATGCAACCATACTTTATTTAAAAAAGCATATTCTGGACAAACAAAACCATGTTTTGTGCCTGTTATTGTAAGTATTTAGACAGGTCGTCTATAGTGTGTGGGCTCTGTGGGGTTTATTTTTCCATACACATCTTCACTCTAACGTTCACATAGCCTGTCTTATGTCTCTTTGGAAAAGCTGACATAGCAGTAGCAAGTCTGTTAAGTATTAGCATCCTTAGAGACAAGGGCACATCCCCTTCAAGGATTCTGATTCCCATAACCCTAATTAAATGTAATTATCAGCATTGAGACCTTATCCTCGTGCTTGGGGTCACTCCTTATCCAAAGTCTGGGGTACCCATCCACATCCAGAGGGTGGCATTGATGTGACAGCTACAAATTAAAAAAACGTTGGCTGCATGTCAAAAAAACGATTTATCATTCTAATTCTGTCTCTGTTGATGGTGTCATGCGATGGTACTTCAAATTCTTTGGGAGAAAGGAGGAAAAAAATGAGATTTTACATCTCTTCATGATGAACAAGGTTTTTGAGTCCCAAATTAAGCACTTAGGGGTCAAAGGAAAGCTGAGGGGCTTCAGAGTCCCAATCTCCCCCCACTTCTTTTCATTTACATATTGATATCTGCTTTCTCTTTTGTGCATGCTGTCCTCTCATTCTCTCTCTCTTTCACTCTCCTTGATCTAACCCTTATACTTTCTGTTTTGCACACACACATTTGTATAGTTGGATTCAAGTAACGTGTTATAAGGAGGTGCCTATACGGATTAAAGAAGCTGATTCTAAAGCTAGCTCCAGTTGGGTGGAAAAGTTGCGTGTGGATGTTGGTTGTTAGACCTGGCTTGAGATGTTAGAAGTGTTTATGTCAAGGATCTGCGCAGGACAATCAAGTTTTTTTTTTTTTTTTTTTTTTTACAATCATAACATCATCAAACAAAGAAAGGGGTCACACTATTACACCATAAAGTTTATGGATTTATGGTATCTGCGCTTTCTTTATGTCAATGAATTGGTTTTGGCTAACGATCTGAAACTGGTCTGGCCAGGCTTAGAAACTCTATGGTGGGGCCTGAACCTGATTTAACCTCAACCCTGCCCCCCTCCTGCCCCCCCTGCCCCCCTCCTGCCCCCCCCCCTGCCCCCCTCCTGCCCCAGCCCCCTCCTTGTACCCCAGACTAATCATCCAGAACACGAAGCATTGTTGTGATATTGTGAATGGCTTGAGGCACTGTCTGTGTCTGGAACAGCGTAAAGGAACAACAGTTTGTAGTTATGACAGTTTAATCTATTTGAAATCTTGATTTAGTTTCTTCACATACACAGCAGGATCATGGACATGAATGTTATTCTTAGTTTTATATATATATATATATATATATATATATATATATATATATATGTATATCCTAAATTGTGTCGTATAAATCAGTAGGTTATGTTAGCCTTGTTTGGTCTTTGGTCTGGAATACATGTTGAAATGATTTGACTCTCTTGAATTCAATATGTTCATTTCAACAATGTTAAACTCCTGTAAAATATTTACTACTTTTTTCTGGATGCATTTTTCTTTACACTGACCTTCATTGCGGCCTAATGTATTTTTTTAAACAGTCAAAGACTGCTATTAACACGTCATAAAAGGATCTGATTATGCAGTTGTTTTGTAAATGTGTCCTCTGCTGCCAAAATTCCATGGCCTCATATTTTCCGATGTAGTTGTTTACATAAAGAAAAGCATTGGAGGAAAATGACCACGTCAAACCTCTTTTAAATCCACATTCACTTCATAAATTCAAACTCTGCAACCACAACTAGACAGTGTACAATGTCTGAGGAAGTTGTGAGGTGTGCTTGTGTTGGTTGAAGCTGGTAATCGTTCTTGGAAACATAATATTTTCCCCTTGTTGTAGATGTCCACTAGCATATTACTCATGACTTGTTTGCCACATAGTTAAGTTTCCATGTCCAGTGTCCTCCCTGTTTAACTCATTGATCATCTGATCCATCTCTAATCAAGTATCATCCATCTCTATAAAACATCATCCATCTGTTATCAAACATCATCCATCTCTATCAAACATCATCCATCTGTTATCAGACATCATCCATTTCTATCAAACGTCATCTATCTCTATCAAACATCATTCATCTCTATCAAACATCATCAATCTGTTATCAGACATCATCCATCTCTATCAAACATCATCCATCTCTATTAAACATCATCCATCTCTTATCAAACATCATCCCTCTCTTATCAAACATCATCCATCTCCATCAAACGTCATCCATCTCTTATCAAACATCATCCATCTCTTATCAAACATCATCCATCTCCATCAAACATCATCCATCTCTTATCAAACATCATCCATCTCTTATCAAACATCATCCATCTCCATCAAACATCATCCATCTCTTATCAAACATCATCCCTTATCAGACTTCATCCATCTCTTATCAAACGTCAACCATCTCTATGAAACATCATCCATCTCTTATCAAACATCATCCATCTCTTATCAAACGTCATCCATCTCTTATCAAACATCATCCATCTCTTATCAAACTTCATCCATCTCTATCAAACATCATCCATCTCTTATCAAACATCATCCATCTCTTATCAAACATCATCCATCTCTTATCAAATGTCATCCATCTCCATCAAACATCTCCCCTCAGGTCTTCTTCTTTCACAGTCATTACCTTCAGTGACTGGGGACATTAGTGAGACATTGAGCCCCATCCAAATCTCCCATCACTGCTCTCGGCCCCTGATCCTTAGTGAATGTACAGTGGGGTGGAGGAGGACAGCCGTGGATCTTGCATGACAGATCTTCCTCTAACACACTGGGATAGGATAATGTGTGCAGCTGAGAGCCATGGCGGGACAGGGGTGTCACATTGCACAGTCGCTTGCGGCTAGCAGACAGTGATCTACCATGACGGCCTGGGGGGGCGGGGGGGGGGGGGGGGGGGGGGGGTTAAAGCGATGGGGGTGTTCAGTAAATGTGCTGTGGTTTCAGATCTAAACACACACACACAGATACACACTCTCTTGTAGAGGAATTCCAGACCACATTGAGTGTGACTGGAGGGTGTTTGGATGCCTTTTTGAGTGATGTGCTGGGCAGTGAAAACTGGTAGGTGAGTTACTGCAGTTGGCCTGCCTGCATGTCTGAATGATCAGTTCACATATCTGTGTGTAGAAGTGTACTTTGTGTGTTGCAGTTGACATGAATAAAGATGCGTGGAGGAGAATAACATTGTGCTTAAGGGCCGCAGGCTATGAGCTGGTTTCTACGTCAAAAACTTCCAGAGGCCTCATTTTCAGGTCAGGGCACAGACAGAAGGGTTAGAAAACTTGATCAGTTTAACATCCAGTTTGGCATTTGTGCTTTTACCCATTTTTACCATCTTATTTCTTCTTTGGTCAAGTGGTTCCATGATCCCTAAAAGAATCTCGATCAACTGAATAAAGGTCTGCAGTGAAGTCTTTTCAGTAGTGCATTTGAGAAAACAGAAGATTGAATTAGGTGATTCCTCAAATAATTTGTAACCACCAGCTAAGTAAAGACAAAGAGGATACAGCTAATCTGCAGTTTGGCTGGACTTTCGGACCCGAGATCTGTATTTATTAAGGGTGTTTATTTAAACATCTGTTCTCTACCTACATTTTCGACACAGCTGTTGGTTTTTGTCTCTGGCTTTGCAGCATTCCAACATAAATCTTGGTGAAACTAATCAGGTGTTGAAAGCAGGCCTAACACTTTTATTGAAACCTGGCTCCCATTTCTTAAACATAATGTCATGTCTACAAACGCTTTGTAGAGCACTCACACCAATTAGGCATCGCCATGACGCTGACTAAAAACACTGCAAATTGGTGCTAATGGCCCGATTCTTTTGTTTTGTGTTGTCTATTTTCCGATTATTTTATTGGTATGCACATTTACGAATTGTTGATTATCTTATTTTTGGAAACCTTCTCCAGACCTCAGTCATTTGATTCAGTTGCAAGGCAAAGGTACCAGGTGACAGTCAAACACAGACAGAGAAACACACTCTATAACAAACCTCTATTTTATAATGTTTTTGGGCACACTTCCAGCCACTGCCAGTTGTATCAATTGAGACAGCAGTCTGTATCTTCTAATACTGTACATGGATAAGCATTGTGTATGTATACTACATAACTGTCCTGACTTGAATATTTGAAACACATATGTTGCAAACCCTAAAAAAGTAATTAATCGCTGATGAAATCGAAACAGGATATTCCCTAATTACAAATGATACATTATGTTCTTCAGTCGTTTACACAAGTGACCCGTCTGAATGTATAATGTTAGCTAATGTGAGTGACACACGGATTAGCTGCACAGTCACAGCTCAACAATCAAAAAGGACAAAGTCAAAGTTTTGTTTTGTATTTTGTTTTTAAAGAGATGAAGACTTAAGTATATCAAAACACAGAGACCTGTACAAGGGGAAGGGACCCCCCACAGCCTGTAGGTGAGGAGGAACCCCTATAAGCAGCTCACCAAAACACAGAAGTATTGGTTAGAGTACCCTTGTCATCCAGGTCACAGTTCTAAGGAAGGCAGCTGGATTCTCCATAGTAGAACACTCCAAGTATTATTTTCCATGAAAAGTAGGTTTACCCGACAACAACACAAATCCCTGATTTCTCCACATTTCACCAACATCATTAGTCACACACATACGCCATAAACGTGCAATGTACAAAACCAACTCATGGTTAAATTGGAGGTTTACTTTTCCTTGAACAGTGGGTAAGGTCATTAAACACACCCAATAGCTCTAAACCCAATTCATTCGATTTCCTTTGTATAACAACACAGGCATAAGCATGCCCATCTGTTCAGAAAGAATAGCCTAGTACAGTCTGTGTTTGAATGGCATCTAAATAGGACTGAGGTTAGCATGGTGTATGTGTGTGTCAACAGCATAGTGTGAGTCTGGGATAGAAGACATAATTGCCAGCTTTAACACATGTTGAAATGCAGCTACATGTTTTAGTTTTTTTTATCGACTCGCATAGAGCCACCATGAAATACACCTTTTCTACTATTTAATCCAGTCATGTTGTAGCATCTATCTACACTCATTAAGTACATGTTACTTACATTACCAGACTGGGATGTCAGTTCATCTGTCTTGTGTCTGTATGCTGTTAACTGAAATAACTGCAGTAATGGAAGTCATTTTGAACAATTTGCCCAATGTAAATTGAACACTACTGGCAATAATTTTATACACCTACAGATTTTTACCATGAACTATTCATAAATTATTTAGGCCCTTTATAAGATCATAGAAATATGTCACCTATGAGATTTGTGACAACAGGAATTCTCAATTGATGAAAAATATATAAGGCACAAAATGTTGGTGGGGGAAATGTGTTGCTCTGCATCTTCAGTGCCATTGTTCTTCAATATTCTCAGTCTTTGGACTTCCAGTTGAATTAGCCTCCTCAGGACAACTCATAAGTCTAGTTTGTTGAAGAATGGTCGTGACAGGGAAAGTGCGAGTTGGTATCACACAAAACAAGAAACAAATAAATTGAGCTATTGAAAATCCCATGACCGCATTGTACGGCTTTAGAGTTCACTACTCGAAGATGCAAACAAATGGTAGGAAAAACCTGTTGAGTCGAAGGATGATAAATCTCAAATGTTCCTTTTCTGTGTCTTGGTGTCTGGGAGCTGAGTGTGACATCAGAAGAGACTGGTGAGGGTAGTGTGAGGGGGGCTCATGGAGTCCTGAGTGTCCATGACCCCTCTAACAGCACTCAGGATGGGGTTCAATGAGGGGTTCGAGGGGCTGGTCAGATCCGTCAGGGTGGTCACGGTGCTAGATGGGCTCATAGAGTCGTTGGAGAGCTCTGATGGGGGTCCACATGGTGATCCTTCAAGCAGAGTGGAGTCCCCTGATGGCATGTCCATCCCTGTATTCTCCTGGCGGAGGAGGTTCCGTCTGAACTTAGCACGGGCATTCTGGAACCACACCTGCAGAACAGAACCAACAGTAACTAAAACAGACCACAGGAAGCCTTATGGGGAGAGACTCAAAAAGAGAGAATGACTTGAATTTCAGATTACAAAGGTAAATAGGGTTTAGCGTTTAAGATTATTTTCCCCAATTATAGAACCTTCTATAAACTGCTTGATGCATTGAGTGAATTCTGCTTGCATGTGTCTGCATCCTGCAGTTGTTTATGTGTTTATGAGATCGTTAGTGCATGTTATATCTCCTAGTTAGTGCATGTTATATCTCCTAGTTAGTGCATGTTATATCTCCTAGTTAGTGCATGTTATATCTCCTAGTTAGTGCATGTTATATCTCCTAGTTAGTGCATGTTATATCTCCTAGTTACTGCATGTTATATCTCCTAGTTAGTGCATGTTATATCTCCATGGACTGTGTTGAGTTTCAGTCATCCGCTCTGACCTGCAGGACTCGTTTGGTCAGCCCAGTCTTCTGTGCCAGCTGCTTGAGGTCCTTGGCATCAGGGTTGTGGTTGATGGCAAAGTACGACTTCATAGTTCTCAGCTGGTGGTGTTTGAAGGAGGTTCGCATGCGCTTCGACTTCTGGCTGGATGAGTAGTGTGAGCTGTGATCCAGAGCGTCTCCTTCGTTCTCATTACAGCTTAACACTAGAAGGGGGCATAACAACACAGGTTAGACTGCAGAACTTGGGATGCAGGAAGTAAAAGTCATACAGGAACCTGCACTTGTGATGGAATGAAAAGATCTGCTCAGCTTCAACTGTTCTCTAAGCCATAAAACTATCTAACTATATTGATATTTTGTAATAGCCAGACAAAAGTCCATATAGTCATGTTTATATTGTGAAACGGTGCATGTCCCATTCCATTCATATACTACACAAAACAATGCTCTATAACCATCTGTATCCAATACAAATGAAACATCTATATATCTATCTATATACAATCTGTAAAAATTTTTTTTTAAATGGCTTTAGACTGAGCTGCTAAACTATGTAGGTGTAAATCTATGTAAATTAGAATATCTAATCACAGTATTGAATTAAGTAATATTTTGCCTAAAAGTATATATTGTATTTTTTGGAAATAGTTTGAAATATAGTTTGTAATATAATTTACTTTACAGTGCAATTATCATGATTTCTTATTAATCAAACGTTTCTTTCCACATTCACTTTTATTTATGTCCTCATAGTACGAGTCAAAACTGTAATTGAGAAAGTCAAGTTAAGAAAGAAGACAGTTATTGATGAAAATACTTTTATTGAAAACAATTACATTATTAGTGGCATCCACAGATTCTAGAAGTATATGGCATTATTAGCATAACCCTGATTATGGCATTAGCCATAATGATTAAGCACTGTAACAGCACTGCTATGTTTCTGTACTCTGGATTTTGTTCTATTTCATTTTAAGTGTTATTTATGTTTTTTTATTTATTGCAAAAATGCAATGTTCTGACTTACATTCAATTGAGAATTGTTTATAATTATATGCTGAAACTTCCATGCAAAAATGTTAACTGAAAAAAACTTGTCTCACCAAAATGGGACACCATTAGGGACATATGTACTGTTCTTCCTTTTATTGGTTATGAATCAAGACAATGATAAGATTGATTAAACTCATAGAAGTAACCCATGTTTGGTGTAACTTGCAGCTAACGCCCAGCTTAGTTCTAATAAAAGACTAACATAAACTTAACTGTCAAAGTGTTCCATTCCTCAGAGGGGAGCATTTTCCACGATTCAGCACAGGTGTTCTACAAGCTATTCAACGAGGATTTGCCAACCTGAACCCTAACTTTCACTCAACAAATGAATTTGTGCGTAGACTATGTGTGTATGTGGGAGGAGGGAGGGGGGAGGGGGGAAGGGGGTTTATCCTGGCCCCCATCTGAGCCATTATCCACTTGTCTGTATCTATCGTCGTCTCAAATTATTTTACCTTTGATATTTTTGAAGCCAGATGTGCTTCCTAAAACGTTTCACCTGAAGTGTGGACTGGTATCAAACACGTCTGATCAAATACAGCATATTCAGAATGATATAGCATGAACTGGCCAGTTACCACATGAACTAAGTATTTTTCGGCAAAGCATATGGCGTTCGCTTGCGATTTGGTTTATTTTGTCACCTCATCAAAGGTTTAAGGCCTAGAGACCTTTAATTCAAGATCTAAAAGGAAATATCTGTATCTTTCACGTCATTTTAACAACTGGCATTCCTTCTAGCAGTTTTAGATACCATACTGCCGCTGACGAAAATATATCATTTTCATTTGGCCCACAGCCCCAAAAATATACATCGCAATTTGTCTGTTTTTTCTTTTTCTTTTGCACATTTTCAAACAAGGCTAAATAGGATACTTTTATTCTACTTACACTATCTTTCTCAAAATTAAGGATAGCCTAATTCTTCTAAATAATTGGTATTACTAAAAGCGAATACAGCTCACGGGTTTTAGACATTTTATTTGTATTTATTTATTCATTTCATTCATATCAACATAAAAATAAAAGACATCTTGAACAGAGATGAGGAATGAAAGGGCACAGAAAGAAGCAAAAGCTTATGATATCTGCCCCTTATCAACAGAAATCGTATACACTTCCAGCGCGATGCGTTGTAAACAATAAACAAACACAAAAAGAGCACTAAGAAGATAATTCTTACCTGCGTTATAAGATGTTAAATCTGCTCCAGGTCCGGGACTTTTCCTCTTCCTTGGCCTCCCTTTAAGCACCGTCCCGCTGTTATAAGACGGTATTCCCAACGAGTTTGTTGCTCCGAGGTCTCTGCCTGAGGCTCCATCCCCAGTATTAAAATGATCTTGATATTCCCCTTGTACTGTAGTCTCAAAGTGGAGGTGGCAGTAGACCAGACCGTCCCTCATCCCGAAGTGGTCTCCAGTGGTGAGGGTGTGGTGGCAGGAGGCGCAGGTGAAACAGTTCAGGTGAAACACCAACTCTTTGGCCCTCATCACCATCTCTGAAGCTGAGATCCCCAGATGACATCGAGCACATCTCTGGACTGAAAACCTCCTGCTTAGAAGAAGATAGAAACACAGAAACACGTTTAGATCCTCCTTTTTTTTTTCTATCTTAAAAGATACCAAACGCTTCTGGTGTTGTCATCGTTTATGGATGAATGTGAAACGTTTATACTTTTAATCTGGTTAGGCTATTGTGCACAAATGTTTTTATTATTCCCACATTTGGGAAATAATTATAGTGTAGACCTATGGCCTTGTTTAATGAAATGGTAGTATGGCATATTAATGGCGATTTAATTAAACTGGTACGAACAGGCTACGAGTCTGGGAGAATAGGAACAGGATCATCAAGGACCTTTGCAGCCTGCAGTATTATCTTACCTGTAGTAATCGTCTTTGCAGTATATGCCTCCATCTTTACTGAAGCAGGTGAGCTCAGACTCCAGGTTCAGTTTGCACTGGGAACACTTGAGACACCTCAGGTGCCACTGTTGATCCACAGCCAGCAGGTAGTACCGGTCCAGGATCTGCCCCCCGCAGCCTGCACACAGCGACCCACCATCACAGGGGATGGAGGTCCCATTCTACAGAAGTAAAGAAAGAAAGGATTTAACAACAGTCCTAACCTGAAAATATTGAAATTTTTAAGTGAATTAATCACTAATTATAAATTGAGGAATATCGATATTTATAAGTTAACATTGAGATAATTTAAGGCAACTGCTAATGTCATTTTTATTTCATGTAAACTAAAAACATCACTAAAATATTTTGTGTAATCTGTTACAAAATAATTTGAGTTCTGTGGATTTATCAGGGTTTACAGTGAAGGTACTACATGCTTTACGCAGACATTTTCTTCATATTTATTGGCCCAGTAAATAACCTGTGATCCGCATGGCCTACAACTTTAAATATATATTTTAAGCCTAATCAGACAGGTTTTGGGGGGATAGTCTACAAATGATTAGGTATACTTATTAGGCTATATCTGTCAAATTCCTACAGATAGCTGACATCTATGGTCATCATAGTGTTAGGAAAATGGCACAATCAAGTTTGGCCTAGGCTACTTAATAAAAGGTTACAAAGAACATAGCCTAAATACACAAAAACAGAAGTTGGACAATTGTAATAGAAAATTAAACATTATGAAAGATGCATTTTTGAGATAAATAGGCTATATGCCATAGAAAATAGAAATGTATGAGACTAGGCCGAGATTTTTTCTGCTGGATATCTACAACATGAAACACTATCGAAATCATTCAATCAAAACCTGGTCCGTCGAGATCTACAGAATTTAAACTTAGGCTAATTTTAGTTCAGTGACAAACCACTTATCATGACAAAGTAAAACATTTGGCTTCAAAGTGATGCTAAATTATATGTATTAATTATTTTGAGATCTTAAATTGTCATCTTACAGTAAATCTTTTATCATAGTTATATGATATAGGCAGGAAGGAGTTTCCTCACCGTGTCTATAGCTGAACTGATGGCGGTGGTTTGGCTCTTGTTTCTCCGCTCCAGTTCATCCATGACCCCCTGCATGTCTCTCCCACTGTGGAACAGCATCTCTGTTCTGTCTGCAAACAAGTTTCAAACTCCTTCAGTTGTTTAAATTGACATGTTCAATAGGTTTCAACACAGTAGGCTACAGAAACGTTTATCTCCAAATTATTAATTTAAAAAAATCCAGATAATTAAGTATATATTATCCATAGACAACTTTTCGGGTAGGCTATTGTTGGTTTGTTGGTTAGAAAAAAGATCGATACAATCATAAACAATGAATTGTTATGATGAAAACATACCAGAATATCGACGATAGGAAAATTTTCCTAAATATTTTGTACTTGTAGACTAGGACATCCACACCTTTTCAGTTAAAGATAGCCCGTTAAATGTGCATATTAGGGAAAAATCCACGTTATCAAAAGTATTCCAAAACCGACAGAAATTCCCAAAGTACACCGGCAGACTTCGGGCAGCTTGGCTCCACTATACCGAGATTTATCCCAGAGTGTCGAGTCTCAGTTCAGGAAAAGACGGCTGTTCCCTCCAAGTGATGCTAGAACTGCCCCTCCAGCACCGTCCAATGTTTAACCCGCAGCAGTAAGAGGCTACAGCAGACCTGACGTTATGTCCTCCTCCACAATACGACGTGTCAACGAAACAAAAACATTTTCTTCTTTGATTGTGAGAAACCTATCCTGATCCACGTGCACCGCCTCCTTGACTGAGTATGAGTGTGTCTGTAAGAGTGTTTGTGTTGTGTCTGCAAAAGTGTGTGTGTTGTGTCTGTAAGAGTGTGTGTTGTGTCTGTAAGAGAGAGTGTGTTGTGTCTGTAAGAGTGTGTGTTGTGTCTGTAAGAGAGAGTGCGTTGTGTCTGTAAGAGAGTGTGTTGTGTCTGTAAGAGTGTGTGTGTTGTGTCTGAAAGAGAGAGTGTGTTGTGTCTGTAAGAGAGAGTGTGTTGTGTCTGTAAGAGAGAGTGTGTTGTGTCTGAAAGAGAGAGTGTGTTGTGTCTGTAAGAGAGAGTGTGTTGTGTCTGAAAGAGAGAGTGTGTTGTGTCTGAAAGAGAGAGTGTGTTGTGTCTGTAAGAGAGTGTGTGTTGTGTCTGTAAGAGAGAGTGTGTCTGTAAGAGAGAGTGTGTTGTGTCTGTAAGAGAGAGTGCGTTGTGTCTGTAAGAGTGTGTTGTGTCTGTAAGAGTGTGTGTGTTGTGTCTGAAAGAGAGAGTGTGTTGTGTCTGTAAGAGAGAGTGTGTTGTGTCTGAAAGAGAGAGTGTGTTGTGTCTGTAAGAGAGAGTGTGTTGTGTCTGAAAGAGTGTGTTGTGTCTGTAAGAGAGAGTGTGTTGTGTCTGAAAGAGAGAGTGCGTTGTGTCTGTAAGAGAGTGTGTTGTGTCTGTAAGAGTGTGTGTGTTGTGTCTGAAAGAGAGAGTGTGTTGTGTCTGAAAGAGAGAGTGTGTTGTGTCTGTAAGAGAGAGTGTGTTGTGTCTGAAAGAGAGAGTGTGTTTTGTCTGTAAGAGAGTGTGTGTTGTGTCTGTAAGAGAGAGTGTGTTGTGTCTGTAAGAGAGTGTGGGTTGTGTCTGTAAGAGAGTGTGTGTTGTGTCTGTAAGAGAGTGTGTGTGTTGTTTCAAAAGCAGAGTTGACTCTTGGTTAAAGCTGTAGCCTAAAACTGTTTGGTCAAAACTCCATGTGCACAGTTGAAAACTTCTCGATGATCTCTGTCTTTTGTGCAAGAAAGTGTTCGTTAAGGAGCCCACACACTTCTTGGTTTGTAAACATCACAACTGGCATAATCAATCATCTGACACAGTTAAGCTTTTAAATTTAAAAGTGATCTTCATCTCACAATGTTGATAAAGTAAAGGATTGGTTGCTTCTCCTAAATTCCAATGTTTTGGCTACAATGCAAACTTGTAATTTGGTTAAAGGCAGGCACACCTATCATATAATAGTCATGACTTCTTTACAATAAAAACAAATGGCCAAGCAATTTTACACTGAAGAGCATGTTCAAATATGCATCTTATAAGTAACATGGGGAGAAACACAAATCACAGCTCCTCAGTTACCTTACTGGACCATCAGTCTTCCACACCATCTGTTCTCCAACCATGACAGTGACATATGATACACTTGCCTCCTCATATTATGATCCAGCCCTGTCTCAACACCATTGGCTAGTGATTTAAACCTATCAAAGAAAACAACGCTTATGACAGCAGGTGACACAGCCCAGCCTAATTAACAGGCTACTAGTAGGCTACCTAGTAGGCTTTCCTTAACATCATTCGTGTCGGCCAAATAAGACCATATTGCACTGGAAAGTTAGTATTTTACATACTAATATGTCGACGTATAAGGTCGTTTTATGAATGGTTGGCAAATACAATAGATAACCAAATTAGTTAAACAAGTTCTGTGGGCTAATTTGTGTGTCAATAAAAACTGTATTTAAAATTAGGTAGGATAAGTATACTTAACCTATAGGCCTGGGATAAATGAACCGCCCAATATTTAGAGAAAGTAATAGCCATATCATCCATAATCATATTGCTCTGTGATATATCCTATTGTTAGAATCCGTTTTGTATTGATTACAGTTGCCTAATGATAATTTTAGCATTCATTTAATAATGCATCCATACATTGAATGATAGGATAAGTGAGCATATCCACTGTGTCAGTCAAGCATTACACTACAGCACAGTGTGTTTGGCTAAGGCAACTTCATATTTAAAATCGTTGTGCCTTTGAGTAACAGTTAAGATTGTCCAGTTGTCTTCACTAATCGTTGTGGTTAGCCTAATATGGGATCGTTCATCTACAGTTTAATGTGCAATATGGATCTCACGTTCCTCATATTCTGCTTGCGTGCCAAATGCAATGTAACTACAGTGTGTGTATGTAAATGTGTAGCCTGGCCTACCGGATCACACTGTAACTTGGAACACTTCCAGTCATGAAGAGAAGGCTGTGGTATTAGACAGGGAATGTTGTGAAGGGACTGATTACACAATATACTTTCCTTATGCCTTATGTGAAGTTCTATGAGGCCTTTGTAGAATAAATATTTGAGTTGCCACAGTTGGAATGGGGTATATTATGTGTTGTTTTGAAGTGGGGACTTCACTGCCAGTTTTATAAATACATTTAAGTAGCTAGATATTTGGATTGAGATATTGACTGCACGAAACCCAGCTATATACCTTATGTGAATAGGCTTCACCGAGTCGCTAAACTGCGATGATGTCTAAATAGTTTAGTGTCAAGTCTTTGTCGTGTTTTGTACACATCATAGATTTACCATACGGGAGTGGAGTGATTTGCCAGAGGCAAGAGAGCACCGCTGCCAAGACTAGAATAGCTTATGTTACATGTCATTCATACATCCAAACTACATGTTGTTGTGTATCACTTACTTGCCTCAATTGGCGTAAGAACCGGGGTGGGTGGGGGGGATGTGTCCCCCAATATTGGAAAATGTGTCCCGCCCCCCCAAAAGAAATTAGCCTATAACTTAGGGTACAATTTATTTTATTTTGAACATGTAAATGTAATGAATCATCAATACACTGTCATGGCACAGATTTCACACAGGCATCACACATCACAAGGGCTATTGGATGTAACAGTAAACTTGATTGGGCCTTCAAATGCATATCTTATTGTATATTTTACCCTGCCACTCTGTGTGCTGTTACTGTACCCTGCTGCTGTTGTGGACTGCAGTTGCCCCCCCGGGGAATTAATAAAAGGATTTCTTCTTATTTTATCGTAAATCCTGTTACTGGTGAGCTACTTTCCTGTATATTGGCACTTAATATACTTGGCCAGTGAATTTGATGCAATAACGTAAAAGTCGTTGTGCAAAGATATGTTATGAATGTTTATCATTTCAGGTAGTAGCAAATAAAACGGTTCCTTTCTCCCGCATCATGGGACGGTAACGTAGTTGAGGAGAAGCATTGTGGTTCGTGTAGTAATTTAAGAAGCTACTCTGCCTGGTCCGATACAGTGTTTTCTACAAGAAGAACTACGACTCCCATGATGCAACAGAAGGTGCGTGATCTGCGCATCGAGACCATGGCGATATGCAGGACTGTCTGACAGGTTACCAGAAAAATACCCTCCGAAAACGGGTCAACGCCCCATATTTACAAAGATAGACTTGGAATAAGTGTGAAATAAAGATGGGGTCTCGTATCAAGTAAGAGCAATTTATTTCTGCATTTCTTTTGATATGACAACGTGACTACATTCTTTAAGTGAGTCATTTGGCAAGATACAGACAAGGCCCGACTTGTTGCAACATTCTGAACGACTCTTACTAAATCCCCCTCAATGGCAAATTCATTTTAATATTTACCAATCAATTGAGAAAATACTACTGCTTGTTGTAGATTAACACATGTTTAATATCATGCAACTGTGTCGGGTTTACAACCTCGAAGCAGTGCCTACAGTCAGTCAAGCAAATGTAAACATTGGGGTCTGTGTTCGTTCAGAAGGGGGATTCTTGTCCTTGTGTTGAACATTGACATACCTACATGCATTTGGATACGAATATAAGATATGTATTATGATTTCGTGTGCTGCAAAGTGTGATCTGAAATGTGTGGGTGTCGGTATCACGTTTCGAATGCAATCTTGATCATCGCTGCAGTTGTATTAGACTTGGCCTCCATGGCTGTAACCTACCATAAAACATATAGTAACAAGCAATATAATAATAATCATAATAATAATCCTCTGGTCTGATGTGGCCTTTTCTGTAGTCTACTGTTTTGAAAGCGTTACCCATTCTGCATGTGTAGCCTATGTGCTGTGCAATGCAGCCCAGCCTAACAAGAGAACCCAGAGTTGTAAATGAGTTGAAGGATAGAGGTTATATTAGGGGATCCTAATGGGCCCTGACTCCACAAAACAGTTTAAATGATGTGCAAAACAACAAAACGTGATATAAGACATGACGAATGCCAGATGCCTCTCTCTCATCTTCTGTTACTAATGATCTAATGTGGTTCAAATGTTCCTGTATGTTTCTGCAACATTCACCCTGCACTTCTGTCTCTCTCTGGCCCCACTAGGATGAAAACCAGCCCCTCTCCTGACTGTGCTGATAGACTTACTGTTCCACAGTAACACTGCACAGCTGTAGAGTAGCTGTGGAGTACAGTTTAAGTAATGGAGTCCTCTCCATGTTAGACTTTTTATTTTCACTAGTTGGGATCTACCAGAACTTTTAGGGCCTAAATGCCTCGTTCCTGGGGGTCAGAGGGCTCAATGGTTAAGGCGTTGGCCTCATGATCGGAAGGTTGTGAGATCGAGCCCTGGCTGTGGCTATATGATGTTGTGTCCTTGGGCAAGGCACTTCACCCTACTTGCCTCAGGGAAAATGTCCCTGTACTTATTCTAAGTCGCTTTGGATAAAAGCGTCTGCTAAATGAATAAAATGGAAATGTTCCTAAACAATAAGCTTTGTTTGTGATGACCTCAGCATCATTTAATGGGGCACTGAAAAAAAAGCTTCCACGATTCATTTTTTTGAATCTACTATCATGATCAGGGCAATGAGCTTCCTCGTGTGTTGCCCAGCTGCTGTGCTGTGTCTCAGTTTGAGCTGCTGTTTAACCTCCCACCTTGTGTTTCAGGGAAAGTCCCCAGTCCACTTTTGAGGTCTACGTTGAAGTGAGCCACCCCGGAACAGCAGGAACCGGTGAGTGTCTCAACACTGCTAACGTGACGTGTGTCTTTTAATGTACTAGTGCTTAAGGGCTCGGAGCCGGTGATTGGCCGATAATTTAAAGTGGATGTTTCACAAATTTTTACATGCCCCTTGTATGTAGTGACACGGTAACATCAGCCATGAGAAAATATGAAAAATATTATTTCACCCAAAATCTGGGGTTTGAAAATACTTTGGGGTATATTGAATGCTGTTCCTGAGGTTGATATCAGTCAGAAATGAGTCATGATAGCCATAAGATTTCCCTTGCAGCAATACTTTTGTAATAGGTAAGTCTTTAACGAGACACATACGATTTTGAAGAAGTTTTACACTGGCTCTCCGTGTTATTGATGGGCCATTGCGAACACAAACTTTCAACACGTGAACTGCGGGGGTGTGTTCTGTATTCCTGTGTCAGGGGGCTGCATTTGTTTACTGGATCCTCTTACCCACAGCTGTTCTATTGTCCTGAATTCACAGAGGGGGGGGGGGGGGGGGGGGCGGGGGGGCCTGGGGGGGCTGGGGGGGGCGGGGGGGGGGGGGGCCTGGGGGTCTGATTGACAGCGACAGTACTTCTGTGAGTGAAGTGCATTTTAATTAGGCTAATATCATACAGTGCACTCTGGAATTATTGGCCGCCCTGGTAGAGATGAGTAAAAAGCATAATAAAAAATTACAAAAAATCCAATGTGTGTTCCAGTTACTGCCTGTGCGTCACATCATATGTTTGTGACACTAGTGGACCACAAGGGTAAACAGGAGAAGGGTTTAGGGTTCAGGGTGGTGTTGCAAAACGTAGCCTTGAAATTGTGGGTTTGTGATTTTTAGCGTAGCGCTTCATACTCAGGCAACCTCCTTTCCCTTTTGTCTTACTTCACCAGGTCATGCAGCATTGCACTGGGCTGTACCAACACTTTGCCTGCAATCCCAATTTGTCCAATTTGCACTGATGCAATCAAAGTGATCCGACAGTGTAGTACCCCTCACATGGCACACAGTCCCTACAGCCGACCATCAATCTGTTCTGCATGACTTCGGCCTATTATTATAATGTTTTCTCTTGTTAGCTCGTGGCCCCTGTTCCAATGTTGGAAGATGGCTATTTGTGACAGAGACACACAGAAGCACAAGTAGCTCCTCTCTCTCTGTCTCTCTCTCTCTCTGTCTCTCTGTCTCTCTCTCTCTCTGTCTCTCTCTCTCTCTCTCTCTCTCTCTCTCTCTGTCTCTCTCTCTCTCTCTCTGTCTCTCTGTCTCTGTCTCTCTCTGTCTCTCTCTCTGTCTCTCTGTCTCTCTCTCTCTCTCTCTGTCTCTCTGTCTCTCTGTCTCTCTCTCTCTCACACACACACACACAAACACACACACACACACACACTGGATGGCCCCTAGGCACAGAGCACTGGAGGGGGATTAATCATGTTTTGTTTGCAAAGTTCCTGGCTCCTCCAGCTAAAAGACTGCGCTCATCTGCTCTTCAGCGCTTTATTGAGCAGAAAGAAGCAGAAGCAAGCCTCCATGGCAGGGCCAGGCAGCGTGGAATCTCTGCCCACTCAGGACTGATCTGCTCAGTCTGACCCTTCAAGCAGCTCCCCCCCCCCCCCACCCCCCCCACCCCCCCCGTCACATACCCCACTCAGGAGCTTTCATCTGCTTCAGAAGTATTTTGACGTCTTTATCTATTGGCTCCTTATCCAGCCCGCCGCCCCAGCCACGCTCACAGGCTAACGAACGGAGCACCAGAGAGCGTGCGAGCAGCTGCTCCTGCACCTCGTTCACAACATGTTGCCTGGCAACTGTCGCCAGGTTGGCTTGGCCACAGCAGAGCTGCAGTAGCTCTCCTGGGATCTGTCACCAAGTCATCCTCTCTCTCCCCTCTGCTGAGGAGAGGGAGAGGACCCCCCAAGGGGAAACACTCAAATAAGGGGCAGGAAGTTTCATGAAAATAATGGCTGGTTATTTGTTTCAGGTTAAATAAGCAGTGCTCACTCTCTCTCTCTCAGTTCGTTTGACGCTTTCAGATTGATTTCAAATGGGGAAACCAGTTGAGATCATTTTGTTATGATGAAAAAAGCTGGTATGAGGTTATTTTACATTCATCTCACGCACCGTTGATCCTTTTTTGTTGTGTTTTTAGTCTTAATACAGTATGTTCATATAGAAGAGGATTTGTATGTATTCTGTACACACCAGAACATACAGGATGCACTGCAGGCTCTCCATTTACTGCACATTTAGGCCCTGCTTTATTGGTTGGCTATTATCTGTCTGTATCCCCTCATTGCCTCTGAACCTGTTGGACCTCCTGTGTCCTCTTGAGTTACACTTAAACATAATCTATGACACCACCCCAAATAGCTGCATCCCAGGCCACACGCCTGCTCTTTCTTCTTGGCACGGATACCTGAAATTTAAGTGGAGCCATTACATCTCATGGTATTCCGGGAATAGTTACCTGCATGCAGGCAAGGTCAGCAGTCCTCTGTTGACTCAATTTGTGGAGTTAACGCAGCCTGCTTGCTCCCAGAGCCCAGAGGGACCAGGCCCTGATCATGGAACAGATCCCTCCCCCCACTCCCCCCCAACCTTCTGGGTCTCTGGGGTCGTCCTTAGTTACCACCCCCAACGCAGACCTGTGCTAGGAGCTCTCCAGCTTTGGTGGAGAGAAGGAGCATGCACATAAGGGAGGAGGGGGTAAGGGAGGAGGAGACGGAGGAGGAGGTGAGAGAGGGAAAGGGCTATCATTAATCATCCAGGAAACAACAACTGAGAAGTGGGAATACAGTTTGGTAGTAGACTTTATGCTGTCCCATTTGCACTGTACTAGTTTCAGTTATCTTTTACTTCCAGTACACATTGATTTGGTGTTCAAAGATGGTCAATTAAAACCATCTACCAGGTTGTCAGGACAGCAGTTAAATCCTAAAACTCAGCACATCTTCGTCTATCAACATGCACCTGCACAGTGTTCTGAAAGGACGCTATCGTAAATGACACATGTAATCATTCACTATGAACTATCATTCAGGCCAGTAAAATCTTTTTCAACTTTGCGTCCCAACATTCCCAGGTGAATGTTGTCCCTCAGCCTGAATGTTTTGTGTCCAGACGTCTCTCAGATGAGCCGTTGTTGCTCCTCTTGACATCACATGATATCTTGATTCCCCTCCAAGGAAGGAGGAGAGTTAAGTCTTCGGAACTGTGGTGGTGAGGAGGAGGAAGGGCCGGACCTGGGGACCTTAAGCTGTCCTTTGATCTGACAAGTCATCTGAACAGGCATCAGAACACAGCTGCTCACACCACACTGGTGTGGAAGGACAGTTTACTTAGTGAGAAGAGTCCTTGTCCTTGGTTTGGACTCATGTGTCTGCTGCTGTAAGCAGCTGTAGATCTGTCCTCTGCTTCAGGCTGTACTCAGGATAGATATTTCCTGAATACTAATCCACCTTTCCAGGGGTGTGCAGGCCGTGTACAGCTGCACTGGCTTTAGTATCCTTGTCATGTACTGAAAAAGTGCTGAGCACAATTGTGTGCTAAGCCTTTGAAGCTAGAAGGTTCGGTTTGCCAACTTTTGCCTCGGTCAGAGGGCAAGTCACTTTTAATGACCTGCAGAACAGCAGGCTGTGGCGGACGCTCCTGTAACTCATTGTCTATTCACCTTAGGGGAATCTGCTCCTCCACAGCCTTTCTGTAAAACAGCTCACCATGCTGCTGCTCTTTGTGGATGGATTGTTCATTGACTCCTCCTCTTAATGGACTGGTTTCATTTTCAATGGACTTGAAATAATGATGATAAAGGCATATTTAATTTAGGCTGGACCTGCAATTTTTACATATTTAGAAAGTTTTTAATACAAATGAACACATCGTGGGAAATAAGTGAAGCTAATTGAAAACCTCCTGGGACTGGATTTGATTTGTTATCTCTTTTAAAGGCTGATTCTTTTGGTTTTGTTTGTGTGTAATTGGTCACTAGGAGTTGGCCCAAGCACAAACTTCTTCTTTGGCAGTATTCCCAACTCCTGGCACCTTAGCTTGGTTCATCAACAGGCAGGTGTGGTTCTGTTCAGTACCTGTGGTACTTACAGGTGTTACATGGAGGTTTCACCCTTGTCAGACTCGCATCTGAAAAGCACTCGTGCCAAAACAGCTGGTCAGTAAAACCACTTCAGGTTCTTCTCCTTTTTTAAATGCATTATCCATCTCTTTTTACCCATGGAATTTCTTTCAGGAGAAAGAGTGAGATGTGGAGGTGGGATGTGAGTAGGTGTTGCAGAAAGGGTGAAAGAGACTCACCCCTTCTCTGGCCCCTAATCATCCAGGCAGCCTCAGCTGCCCTCCTCAGAGCCCCTGCCAGGGTCCCTATCATCCCCCCCTATCATCCTGCCAGGGTCCCTATCATCCTCCCATCAAATATTCATGCTCTCTACTCGGTCTGCTCACTAATCCAAAGCCAATTAATATTATCTGTCAATTATTTACAGATCCGGAGGTGCGGAGGCGATTCCCAGAAGACTACATCGACCAGGTTTGGAATGCATAATTAACCTCCCTTTTCTTTCTCTTTCCCTCTCTTTCTCTCACTTCTCACCTCTCTCTTTTCCATCTTCCATCAGCTGTACCCCCCCATCCTATTCCCACTCACTGTTGGTGATACGACATTTGGATTATTTCTGTAGCATTTTCCTTTTGTTCATAAACGTTGGGGGAAAATACATTTTAGTGCAGTATTCTACGGCAAGAGAACAAGAAAATAATAATAAAAGTTGTTGCAGGGTTCATTTTTGTTTGTTCATTTTCTGAATTTAGAGTGCGTGTGTAATGTATAATTGCAACTGGCAGTCACAGTAGACAAATGCTTCCCTGAACTGTCCAATCTTTGAAAGGACCTTAGTCTGTGTACAACAACAAAGTAGCCTTACTATTTGGCTATTGTTTACTCAAAGAATGTACTTGAAATTTCCCATTATATCTCAGTTCTTTGAAATGCCTTTAATCTTTCAAGTAGACAGTTTCAATCAATGTATTGACCTGAATTCCCATTGACGTTCGTCTCCAAAGTAATAACTTAAACAAATTGTTTATTTTATTAACTGAGCAAATACCACAACCACACACACACAGCCATACTTGTTTATTCCAAGCACAGACCCAAATACAACCGCCCCCCCCCCCCCCCCCCCCATGTCTCTGTTCTCTGTTTCTCTCCTGTCCAATTATGTGATGCACAGGAGTAGAAACATGCTTTGTAGTTAGTGAATGTTGCATGCAGGCCCCTTTTGGTTTTGTACATTGAAGAATCTTGTCTTCAATTACAGCCCTTGGATAGCTCGAGAATTACATGAATTAAATGATTATACCACTCTACACCCTTCTCCCTCTTTTCAAGCGTGCACATGACAAGCAAAGGTTTTCTACATCCAGCAGATTTCCTTGCTAAGTGTAATCAAACAAAGATTACCTGGGTAATCCTCTTGTACAGATCAGATATACTGTATACATAGTAAACTGAAAATCTATTGGTTTGAGACTGTGTTATAATAAAGTTGTGTGCATGTAAACTTTAGGAGCAAAGGTTTGTGACACATCCTCTCAACTAGCGTTAATACAACACCCATTAACAAACCCTGGTCTGCAACGCCTCATGTGAGCTCTTTAAGGTTTACAAGGGGACAGAGAAGATCACTGCTAAGGAGAGCAGGGGTAGAGTAAAGAGAGGACGTTAGATAAGGAAAAGGGTTCACTTTTATCTGTGTTATGGTAATAATGTGCCTCCCAGCCTGCCAACTGCCAACACTGCCACACAGCACAACCCATTCTAGGTCATAGAATAGCATGCAGAACTAGTTCAGTGCAGTGGAACTCCTGTGAGTGTTAGTGAGATCTGAAATCCTGGCCAAGCCCCAGTACATCTCTCAAAGTTTGGGGAGAGGATCCCAGAGAAGTATCTGACCTCATATACCAGTCTGCTTCAACAAAGAGGCAGGTTCTCATACTTGTACATCAATGCAATGTCTATTGCTCATTAACATTTCCCTACGAGATACACAAAGATTTTATAAAGCTCGTATTTTTCTAGCACCAAAAGCATTTGTGTAAGAACAGGAGAATTGGTGCATATCATTAACTTCCTCATCTTTTCTCCCCGTCGACCGATAGATTCTCTGGTAAAAGGAATGGATTCATAATGTAAAGAAAAGCTTTTTTTATACGGAGTAACTGCACAATGAGTGGAATCATAAGCATACAAATAAATCTAATTCTTTGCTGTGTGTTTTCTTCCCCTTTACCTGTCCCATGGTGTCTGATACCGCCATGTTCCAGGGACACCTCCCCTTTGAATCCTCAAAACTAGGCAGCCTGTTTTTCCCCAAATTAATACGACAGATGTACTTTTCCTGTATAATTTAGAGGAATGACTTGATGTGTTTGATGCAGCCTTCAATGGATGACTTTACCTCCCATGCAGGACGACTGAAGTGTTTTCATTTTTATTATGAGAGGATATTCAAATGTGACCTCAACCAAATAGAGGTCAAAATGAAAACTAGGTGAAACGGTTTGATTCTGAGGGGGGGGGGGGGGGGGGGGGGGGAGATGTCTTCTGGCCTTCTGGACGTTAGACGTCAGTTATTTGAGATTTTGGAGATCTGCATTTTGCTAACTAAGGATTTAAACCCAACTGCCAGTGAAGCCAGGTGGGCGTGGCCCAGGGGAGGGAGTGGGAACCTGCTGCTGTTACTTTGTCTTCATCCTGAGAGGACATCATGGGGATGGTGGTTCCCTGCTGCTCGCTCCTGGGCTGGTATCTCTTAATTGTGGCTCACCTTAGCGTGGCTTGCGTCAGCTACAAGGGACACCTGGCTGCACATATGGCATCAGTACTGTTGTGGATGAAGGCAACAGTTAAGCACCTGGAGCGGGAGAGAAAGGGAGGGACTGGGAGGGGGGGGACGATGGGGGAGAGATGAGATGGAAGTATGCTCTGTGGCTGACAAAAGTGAAAGACACACTGATGAAGAGAGCCTCCTTCATCTTAGTCCTTCCCTGTGTCTTCCTCATCTACGTAAACCACAGTTTGGAGTCATGTGGCTGAATGGTTTAGGCTTGTATTCAGGCTTGTAATCAAAAAGATACCCGGTTTGAACCCTGGCTATGCCTACATGATGTTGTGTCCTTGGGCAAGGGGGGGGGGGGGGGGGGGGGGGGGGGGGGGGGGGGGTGCTTTCTGTGGGTTTTTCTGGATAAGAGCGGCTGATAAATGACTACATGTAAAATGTAAACTTCTTGTTTGAGCAGTGAACAGGAGATTGGACAGTGGAGGCTGGTCTGACAGTGGAGGCTGGTCTGACAGTGGAGGCTGGTCTGACAGTGGAGGGCTGGTCTGACAGTGGAGGCTGGTCTGACAGTGGAGGCTGGTCTGACAGTGGAGGCTGGTCTGACAGTGGAGGCTGGTCTGACAGTGGAGGCTGGTCTGACAGTGGAGGCTGGTTTGACACTGGAGGCTGGTCTGACACTGGAGGCTGGTTCTGACAGTGGAGGCTGGTCTGACAGTGGAGGCTGGTCTGACACTGGAGGCTGGTCTGACAGTGGAGGCTGGTCTGACAGTGGAGGCTGGTCTGACAGTGGCTTCACTGGAGGCTGGTCTGACAGTGGAGGCTGGTCTGACAGTGGAGGCTGGTCTGACAGTGGGGGCTGGTCTGACACTGGAGGCTGGTCTGACAGTGGAGGCTGGTCTGACAGTGGCTTCACTGGAGGCTGGTCTGACAGTGGAGGCTGGTCTGACAGTGGAGGCTGGTCTGACAGTGGAGGCTGGTCTGACAGTGGAGGCTGGTCTGACACTGGAGGCTGGTCTGACAGTGGAGGCTGGTCTGACAGTGGAGGCTGGTCTGACACTGGAGGCTGGTCTGACAGTGGAGGCTGGTCTGACAGTGGAGGCTGGTCTGACACTGGAGGCTGGTCTGACAGTAGGAGGCTGGTCTGACAGTGGAGGCTGGTCTGACAGTGGAGGCTGGTCTGACAGTGGCTTCACTGGAGGCTGGTCTGACAGTGGAGGCTGGGTCTGACAGTGGAGGCTGGTCTGACAGTGGCTTCACTGGAGGCTGGTCTGACAGTGGAGGCTGGTCTGACAGTGGCTTCACTGGAGGGCTGGTCTGACAGTGGAGGCTGGTCTGACACTGGAGGCTGGTCTGACAGTGGAGGCTGGTCCGTCTTTTTCTCTTCCTCTGGAACCCTTTCCTCAAATCAACATTTCAATGTGTATTATACATAACCACTCCTACCATACCATTACAACACCTATATACATATTCCTTATTTTATCTTATTTAAGCTCCAGATCTGTATATACTGTATCCTGGCACTCTTATTTCACTCCAAGCCTTTTACCCCCTGTGTGCATTTATTTCATTGATCCCCTATTCCTTTATCCCTTTGTGCACTCTTTTTAACCCTACGCATTGACGAGTGTGTGGCCGTGGTTACTAAAGAGTTTCCCCTCGGGGATCAATAAAATTATTCTGATTCTGATTTGAAATCAGCATTTATTTGTACGGCCCTTTTTTTCAAGCAATGTCACAGAGGGCTTCACTAATGCCCACAGAACCTCCATCCTGTGTCCTTGTATGTGCTTGTGTCTTCAGGGGAGATGAGAGTAAAGGTTGTTTTCTAACTTTGTAAAGAAATAACAGCAGAACTAGAGTGTTTGCAGGTTTTAAATGTAAAGGACGTGGCTCTTTGTTTTGAAGTTGTAATGTGAGGTCACTCTAGTCATGCTTTCTAGGGTTATGTAACCAAAGGTGAGACCCATTCAGGAATGTTTTTGTGAATGTA
>CM059329.1:1710689-1854462 GCA_030340685.1 Protosalanx chinensis
GGAGACAAAGAAAATAAGGAAAAATAATTGACCAACAGGGTAAAGTAGTTCAAAATAATACAGCAATGGGGAAAGCAAAATAAGAGAAAGACAGATTATTTATACTCTCTGTCTGGGAAGAGGAGCAGGATTAGAACGATGGTCCTTTCTCGCTGTGATATTTCCCAGTAATGCTCCACGATGACAGTGTTTTAAGGGAAACCACAAGAAAACTCAGCTGGGTGTTTAGTCAAACACTGAGGCACACTGAGCAGATCTTCCTGAAGATTCATTATTCAGATATTCTGCCATATGTCATCGTACAAGTTTGGTCTTTGTGCCCCCCCCCCTGCCCAATGCATCTATTTTAAAATCTTCACACCCATTCATTTACATATTTTAGACAGGAGCCATATGAATAACACAAATAAAGGTGTCAATCATGGAGCATTTCTGGCCGGGGATAGATGGCAGTGTATAAGTGTGTCTTTGTCTTTGTATGCATATGTTTGCTATTAATAAGCCTGTGTGTGTGCATGTGTGTGTGTGCGTGTGTGTGTGTGTGTGTGTGTGTGCATGTGTGTGTGTGTGTGTATGGGTAAGAGCATTAGTGATGTAGATCTATGTGACACCCCCTTTTCCAACACATAGGGACACATCAACACAGGTTACTGGTTTCCACATAGGAGGGACCCACAGAGAAGGAGTTACTGAGGAGGAGTTACTGAGGAGGTTTTACTGAGGAGGAGTTACTGAGGAGGAGTTACTGAGGAGGTGTTACTGAGAAGGAGTTACTGAGGAGGAGTTACTGAGGAGGTGTTACTGAGGAGGAGTTACTGAGGAGGAGTTACTGAGGAGGTGTTACTGAGAAGGAGTTACTGAGGAGGAGTTACTGAGGAGGTGTTACTGAGAAGGAGTTACTGAGGAGGAGTTACTGAGGAGGAGTTACTGAGGAGGAGTTACTGAGGAGGTGTTACTGAGGAGGAGTTACTGAGGAGGAGTTACTGAGGAGGTGTTACTGAGAAGGAGTTACTGAGGAGGAGTTACTGAGGAGGAGTTACTGAGAAGGAGTTACTGAGAAGGAGTTACTGAGGAGGAGTTACTGAGAAGGAGTTACTGAGGAGGAGTTACTGAGGAGGAGTTACTGAGGAGGAGTTACTGAGGAGGAGTTACTGAGGAGGAGTTAAAGAGGAGGAGTTACTGAGAAGGAGTTACTGAGAAGGAGTTACTGAGGAGGAGTTAAAGAGGAGGAGTTACTGAGAAGGAGTTACTGAGGAGGTGTTACTGAGGAGGAGTTACTGAGGAGGAGTTACTGAGGAGGAGTTACTGAGGAGGAGTTAAAGAGGAGGAGTTACTGAGAAGGAGTTACTGAGGAGGAGTTACTGAGGAGGAGTTACTGAGGAGGAGTTACTGAGGAGGAGTTACTGTGAAGGAGTTACTGAGGAGGAGTTAAAGAGGAGGAGTTACTGAGAAGGAGTTACTGAGAAGGAGTTACTGAGGAGGAGTTAAAGAGGAGGAGTTACTGAGAAGGAGTTACTGAGGAGGTGTTACTGAGGAGGAGTTACTGAGGAGGAGTTACTGAGGAGGAGTTACTGAGGAGGAGTTAAAGAGGAGGAGTTACTGAGAAGGAGTTACTGAGGAGGAGTTACTGAGGAGGAGTTACTGAGGAGGAGTTACTGAGGAGGAGTTACTGTGAAGGAGTTACTGAGGAGGAGTTAAAGAGGAGGAGTTACTGAGAAGGAGTTACTGAGGAGGAGTTACTGAGGAGGAGTTACTGTGAAGGAGTTACTGAGGAGGAGTTACTGAGAAGGAGTTACTGAGGAGGAGTTACTGAGGAGGAGTTACTGTGAAGGCGTTACAGAGAAGGGGTCTCTTACACGCTCTATTTTATATTTTCCCATTGTTTTCTCACTTCTTTACCTTTATATCTTCCTTTCTGCTTACCATCTCATGCACAAGCATGCTGTCTTCTCTCTCCCTCCCTCCCTCTCCTCCCTCTTTCCCTCCCCCCCCTCTCTCCCTCTCTCTCCCTCCCTCCCTCTCTTTCTCCCCCTCTCTATCTCGTCTTGGTTCCAGTGCTTGTGGTCATTAAGTCAGAACTGAAAAGGCAATTACTTTGATGCAGGGGGATGGTGAAGTGCAGTGCGAGGGATAGTGAGGATATGAAGGGATAAGTGTGTGTGTGTGTGTGTGTGTATGAGTGTATGTGAGTGTGTGTGTGTTTGTGTGTGTATCGCTCTGTCTCAGGCTGTGCCTGGCTACACACTGCAGTGCCCCACACAGACATCAGCAGAGACAAACACCCACTCATGAGGAGCAGCCAATCACCAAGAGGCAGACATAAACACATTCTGTAGTCACCCTGATGTATTAGTGGCAATGTGTTCCATTGAGTGTGTGTGGTTGTGTGTGTGTGTGTGTGTGTGAGTGTGTGTACCAGTGTGTGTGGTTGTGTGTGTGTGTTTACCAGTGTGTGTGGTGTTGTGTGTGTGTACACCAGTGTGTGTCAGCATGTGTGTACCAGTGTGTGTGTACCAGTGTGTGTGTACCAGTGTGTGTGGTTGTGTGTGTGTGTGTGTGTGTGTATACCAGTGTGTGTCAGCATGTGTGTACCAGTGTGTGTCAGCAGGTGTGTACCGTTGTGTGTGTGCGTGCTGGAATCCCCTGTGTTTATGCATGTGTGCTCTGGATAAGAGCGTCTGCTGACTGTGTGGATGCACAGTTCTGCACTAGCAGATCCCTCAGATGGTCATCTGCCAATCAGAACTCTCCAAATACACCAGGCTCAAAACTAAAGGCTTTTGCGATTGTTCACAGTATAATGCTTTGTGCTGCTGTGCCTTACCTGTTACCGCCATCTAGAGGTGTGAAGAGGCTATCATGAGATTATAGTGTGTGTTTGTGTGTGTGTTTAGTATATGCTGTGCTTGTACCTGTGTATGTCTCTAGCCTAGGTTTACTGTTAGACAGTATTTATCAGTGTCATGGTTTTTCCCATAGGACAGTAGAGGTGTAGTAGGGTTGTCCCTTAAACACACACGTATACAAATGTAAATATGTATTGACTTGGTTTTTATACATTCATTCACACAGCACATCCCCCTGAGGAGCAGATATAGTGAGCAGAACTCAGGGTGTCACTTCCTGTGTGTTTATCTGTCATCAGGGAGAGCCAATCACGTTCAGCGAGGAGATCTTTGTCATCCATCGCTCCAGTGCCATGAAACAGTTTCTCCAGAATGCCATCCAGCTGCAGCTGTTCAAACAAGTACACACACACACACACACACAACACACACAACGCACACACAACACACACACAACACACACACACAACACACACACAACACACACACAACACACACACAACACACACACAACACACACACAACACACACACACAACACACACACACACACACAACACACACACAACACACACACAACACACACAACACACACACAACACACACACAACACACACACAACACACACACAACACACACACAACACACACACACAACACACACACAACACACACACACAACACACACACAACACACACACACAACACACACACAACACACACACACAACACACACACAACACACACACAACACACACACAACACACACACAACACACACACACATGACACTGTAACCAGCCTCACACTGTAGCCAGCCACACACTGTAGCCAGCCACACACTGTAACCAGCCTCACACTGTAAATAGCCTCACACTGTAGCCAGCCTCACACTGTAACCAGCCTCACACAGTAACCAGCCTCACACAGTAACCAGCCTCACACAGTAACCAGCCACACACTGTAACCAGCCTCACACTGTAAATAGCCTCACACTGTAGCCAGCCTCACACTGTAGCCAGCCTCACACTGTAACCAGCCTCACACTGTAACCAGCCTCACACTGTAACCAGCCTCACACTGTAACCAGCCTCACACTGTAGCCAGCCTCACACTGTAACCAGCCTCACACTGTAGCCAGCCTCACACTGTAACCAGCCTCACACTGTAGCCAGCCTCACACTGTAACCAGCCTCACACAGTAACCAGCCTCACACTGTAGCCAGCCTCACACTGTAGCCAGCCTCACACTGTAACCAGCCTCACACTGTAGCCAGCCTCACACTGTAGCCAGCCTCTCACTGTAACCAGCCTCACACTGTAACCAGCCTCACACTGTAAATAGCCTCACACTGTAACCAGCCTCACACTGTAACCAGCCTCACACTGTAACCAGCCTCACACTGTAACCAGCCTCACACAGTAACCAGCCTCACACTGTAGCCAGCCTCACACTGTAACCAGCCTCACACTGTAACCAGCCTCACACTGTAACCAGCCTCACACTGTAGCCAGCCTCACACTGTAACCAGCCTCACACAATAACCAGCCTCACACTGTAACCAGCCTCACACTGTAACCAGCCTCACACTGTAACCAGCCTCACACTGTAACCAGCCTCACACTGTAACCAGCCTCACACTGTAACCAGCCTCACACTGTAGCCAGCCTGGTTTGTGCTGACTGATTGTGTTGCTCTCCAGTTTATAGACGGTCGTTTGGACTTGCTGAATGCAGGAGAGGGCTTCAGTGACGACTTTGAGGAGGAGATCAACACGGGCGAATATGCAGGTGAGAAACAGACGCACAGTCTGACTCTCTGTTGGTCTGATGTAGTCTGATGTGCTACATCATGTGATTACCATGACCTTTGAACCCTCTGACATCACCTCTGTATACCCTCTGCAGGAAGTGACAAAACCTACCACCAGTGGCTGTTCACTGTCAAGGTGAGGACTATCCAGCCCAGCCCTGCTGAAATAGAGCAGCTCTTCCTGAAGCCCTGAGTAGAGACATTCCTCTCATAAGGCTAACATATACAACTGGCAGATGGAGAAAATACTCTTAATGTTCATAAAGATTATGTACAAATAACAACTAGAACTGACAGAAACGCATAAAAACGTCTGTGACTTTGGTGTGTGTGTCCCTCTGGTTTCCACAGAAAGGAGGTGGTGCCATCTTCAACACCGTGAGGACCAAGGCCAACCCAGCCATGAAAACTGTCTACAAGTTTGTAAGTGCTTTGTGACCGGCGTTAATGTTTCAATTGGAGTTATATTGTATAATTTGTAGTTACCGTATTTTCCGGACTATAAGTCGCTCCGGAGTTTAAGTCGCACAAAAAAAAAACAGCAGTTACACTGGACTATGTCACGTGTTTGGGGGGGAATTTATTCTATAAAATCTTAGACCAAGAACAGACATTTCATTTTGATATATAATATTTTTTATATATAAAAATAATTCAAAAGAGTAAGTCGCAGGACCGGCCAAACCATGGAAAAAAGTGTGACTTATAGTCCGAAAAATACGGTATTCAGTCTTATTGGCAAAGCTTCAAATACTGCTAAGAATTTTGACAGGGATTCCCAATATGCACTTAACCAAGGTGTCAATCTTCAACACGTATGTTCCGTGACATGTAACTTGGAACATGGATGTGCTTCCCCTGGAGGGCTCGTGTGGGGCTCATGGTTCCTGTGTTCTCCGCAGGCTAAAGACCACGCCAAGATGGGAATCAAAGAAGTGAGGAGTCGTCTCAAACAAAAGGTAAACAAGCTGCGGTCCGTTTAAATCGAATGTTTAAAACCTCCTAGTTGTTGGGCACCTTGGCTCCTGTTCAATTGTTCTAAATGGGACACTTAATATCCGCATACATTTTACATTAAATGCTCAAACTAAATAATACCCTAACCCTAAACATCATCATCTATCTCTGGTAACTTTTCACTAACGTATCAACCCCAACCATCACCCTGCAGTTTAGTAACACTGGTTCCTCTCCTCTTTCGGAGCTCTATCATAAACCATGTTCCCTCTGGTGCTTCACACTCCTGACTCACTCCTGCTTTTCTTCTCTCTTCTTTCTCTTCTTCATTTGTGACGCGCCCCCCCCCTCCCCTCCGTCGATACGTTCATAACCTTCCTCGATCTCCCTCGGCCTCCTGCTCCGCGGCCTGCAGCCCCGGCGCTCCTTCTCTCTTCCTCTCCCCTTCCTCCCCAGCCACTGCTCCTTCCTCCCCCTCCTCCTGCAGCCTGGCCAACCTCCTTGGTGTGATCTTCCTTTCTTCCAGGAGCTGACAGAGAACGGCTACTCGTCTGCCGCAGGCACGGGCGGCGGGGAGGACGGCCCCCCCGGGGAGTCTCCCCCCTCCACCACAGACAGGAGGGAGGCGTCTCGCCCATGGGAGGAGCGGCGGCCCATCACTGTGCACTTCGGACAGGTGTGGACACTGGGGCTCATATCATTCTGTCTGTGTGGCACTCTGCTACAAGGTCGCTTCATGAAGAAACATGCAGTGGCCTTGACTTCTCACATGACTTTTTATACATTTAATTTAGTTAATTTCTTCTCATTCTTCACTAATTAAATTAAATTTGAATTTGAGTTCAATCCTAAACCAGTTATAGTGTAACCAGAGCAGGTTTTCCTCTGAAACAGAGTATTCATTCATTCATTCATTTGAACTCAGGGATTTGAATACTGGGATTTGAACTCAGGGATTTTAACACAGGGGTTTGAACACAGGGATTAGTGTGTTTGAATAATCGGGACACACGCTCTCTTTCACATGCACCCCCGTCAGAGCTTTCAAAATGTTCTTGAAAGGTGCATAATGATTGGTTAGAGGTCACGGTGCCAATTAGTCTATGTAGGAAAGGTTGAAAAAGATTTGGCAACGAACTGTACTGGTGTATGAGCTGTGCTGTGTATGAGCTGTGCTGTGTATGAGCTGTGCTGTGTGTGAGCTGTGCTGTGTATGAGCTGTGCTGTGTGTGAGCTGTGCTGTGTGTGAGCTGTGCTGTGTGTGAGCTGTGCTGTGTGTGAGCTGTGCTGTGTATGAGCTGTGCTGTGTATGAGCTGTGCTGTGTATGAGCTGGTTTGTGTATCAGCTGTGCTGTGTATGAGCTGTGCTGTGTATGAGCTGTGGTGTGTATGAGCTGTGCTGTGTATGAGCTGTGCTGTGTGTGAACTGTGCTGTGTCTGAGCTGTGCTGTGTGTGAGCTGTGCTGTGTGTGAGCTGTGCTGTGTATGAGCTGTGCTGTGTATGAGCTGTGCTGTGTGTGAGCTGTGCTGTGTATGAGCTGTGCTGTGTATGAGCTGTGCTGTGTGTGAGCTGTGCTGTGTATGAGCTGTGCTGTGTGTGAGCTGTGCTGTGTGTGAGCTGTGCTGTGTGTGAGCTGTGCTGTGTATGAGCTGTGCTGTGTATGAGCTGTGCTGTGTGTGAGCTGTGCTGTGTATGAGCTGTGCTGTGTGTGAGCTGTGCTGTGGATGAGCTGTGCTGTGTATGAGCTGTGCTGTGTGTGAGCTGTGCTGTGTGTGAGCTGTGCTGTGTATGAGCTGTGCTGTGTATGAGCTGTGCTGTGTGTGAGCTGTGCTGTGTATGAGCTGTGCTGTGTGTGAGCTGTGCTGTGTGTGAGCTGTGCTGTGGATGAGCTGTGCTGTGTATGAGCTGTGCTGTGTGTGAGCTGTGCTGTGTGTGAGCTGTGCTGTGTATGAGCTGTGCTGTGTATGAGCTGGTTTGTGTATCAGCTGTGCTGTGTATGAGCTGTGCTGTGTATGAGCTGTGGTGTGTATGAGCTGTGCTGTGTATGAGCTGTGCTGTGTGTGAACTGTGCTGTGTCTGAGCTGTGCTGTGTGTGAGCTGTGCTGTGTGTGAGCTGTGCTGTGTATGAGCTGTGCTGTGTATGAGCTGTGCTGTGTGTGAGCTGTGCTGTGTATGAGCTGTGCTGTGTATGAGCTGTGCTGTGTGTGAGCTGTGCTGTGTATGAGCTGTGCTGTGTGTGAGCTGTGCTGTGTGTGAGCTGTGCTGTGGATGAGCTGTGCTGTGTATGAGCTGTGCTGTGTGTGAGCTGTGCTGTGTGTGAGCTGTGCTGTGTATGAGCTGTGCTGTGTATGAGCTGTGCTGTGTATGAGCTGTGCTGGGACAGGGAACAGGGAACACAGGGATTTGAACACAAGGATTTGAACACAAGGATTTGAACTCAGGGATTTGAACACAGGGATTTGAACTCAGGGATTTGAACACAGGGATTTGAACACGGGTTGTGCAGATGCAGAGTGCAGCCTCTCTGGCAGACTGCTCCATGCGTCTCTGTGTGACAGATACACCTCTGGATCTGTGGACCAGGGTTATAAATCACCACTGCCACACCTCCAAGTCCTCCACAGAGCCCAGCAGCCCAGCAGCAGGTCCCTGCTGAGGGTGGAAGCACCCAGAACTGCTGGGCTGCTGTTCATGCTACCAAGGTGACACTGCTATGACTCCACCTGTGACAAGGGGATTCATATCGCTACGGCAACCTCTGGGTACCCTTGACAACACTGCCCCTCTCCTTCTTATTGAAAGAAGAGAAATTGCAAGAGAACAGATAGAAAGAGAGAAGACACAGCTCCTACGAGGGTACTACCCCCACCGACCCCCCCAGCTCTACCCATCCATCCTGTTCACCGTCTCATTAGTGTGATTGAATAATTGGGACACACGCTCTCTTTCACATGCACCCCCGTCAGAGCTTTCAAAATGTTCTTGAAAGGTGCATAATGATTGGTTTGGGGACACGGTGCCAATTAGTCTATGTAGGAAAGGTTGAAAAAGACTTGGCAACAAGCTATACTGGTGTATGAGCTGTGCTGTGTATGAGCTGTGCTGTGGATGAGCTGTGCTGTGTATGAGCTGTGCTGTGTATGAGCTGTGCTGTGTATGAGCTGTGCTGTGGATGAGCTGTGCTGTGTATGAGCTGTGCTGTGGATGAGCTGTGCTGTGGATGAGCTGTGCTGTGGATGAGCTGTGCTGTGTATGAGCTGTGCTGTGTATGAGCTGTGCTGTGTATGAGCTGTGCTGTGTATGAGCTGTGCTGTGTATGAGCTGTGCTGTGTGTGAGCTGTGCTGTGGATGAGCTGTGCTGTGTATGAGCTGTGCTGTGTATGAGCTGTGCTGTGTATGAGCTGTGCTGTGTGTGAGCTGTGCTGTGCGTGAGCTGTGCTGTGTATGAGCTGTGCTGTGTATGAGCTGTGCTGTGGATGAGCTGTGCTGTGGATGAGCTGTGCTGTGGATGAGCTGTGCTGTGTATTTTCCTGTCCTGTTGCTTGGTGGGTGTTTTGGTTCAGTGTGCTTCCTAAGTTAGGATGCAGCTAAATATCAAACCAAATGCAGTGTGTGTATTCCGTGTGCAAGAGAGAGAGTGTGTAGTATGTGTCGGTGTGTCTTAGTGTCTCTGAATGTGACCATCCTTCCTGTCATCATCATGTCACTCTACTACGATGCACATATGGATGTGTGTGGTTCAGCCCAGGCCCCTCCGAGACCCGCCCCCTCGGCCCCCCAGGCCCCCTCCGCCCCCCAGGCCCCCTTCTCCCAAACTCCAGCGAGGCACCCGGCCTGTGAGTACTCCTCCCTCCCTCCCCCCTCTGCCTAAGAACTCTTCACTCTTAACCAACCTGTGCCGACCTCTTAACCCCTGACCCCAGACCAGGCCCTAGCCTGGTTCCATTAAAACCTTTTTTTCTAGCTTTTACCACTTTGAATGAACTTCATGGGTTATACCCATGTGACTTTAGAGCCATTATACCTCAAAGTAAGAGCATTTACCCCCTCCCTTTCTGTATGTCCATGTTTAGATTGTTAATTGTGTTCAACTTCTCATAATTGGACAGAAGATAGTTTTTTTTTTTTTTATGGAACGAAGGCCCCTTGGTTGTGCTGTGTGCTGTGTGCTGTGCTGTGTGCTGTGTGCTGTGCTGTGTGCTCTCACTGTCTCTGCCAGGCGGATGGTGTGTGTGGGGCGCAGGTGTAGCATGTGGCTGTGCTTCAGAGGAACACACTGTCACCTCATGACCTACCATGACCTACAGAGCTCACCGAGACAGAAGACTTACCTCTGTCATTCTATACTGTGTGTGTGTGTGTGTAGTGTGTGTGTGTGTGTGTGTGTGCGTGTGCATTTGTGTTTGTGTCTTGTTTGTGTGTGGGACTTTCATTGCTGCTCACTGTCGTGAACACCAGCACTCTGGATTATTAACACTGTTTGTGAACGCTCCTAATATAGAAGCTCCTAACTAAACCCTCTGCAGCTCCTGACTCTGAACAGGCTGCTCTCTCCTGCAGCTCCTGACTCTGAACAGGCTGCTCTCTCCTGCAGCTCCTGACTCTGAACAGGCTGCTCTCTCCTGCAGCTCCTGACTCTGAACAGGCTGCTCTCTCCTGCAGCTCCTGACTCTGACAGGCTGCTCTCTCCTGCAGCTCCTGACTCTGAACAGGCTGCTCTCTCCTGCAGCTCCTGACTCTGACAGGCTGCTCTCTCCTGCAGCTCCTGACTCTGAACAGGCTGCTCTCTCCTGCAGCTCCTGACTCTGAACAGGCTGCTCTCTCCTGCAGCTCCTGACTCTGAACAGGCTGCTCTCTTCTGCAGCTCCTGACTCTGAACAGGCTGCTCTCTCCTGCAGCTCCTGACTCTGACAGGCTGCTCTCTCCTGCAGCTCCTGACTCTGAACAGGCTGCTCTCTCCTGCAGCTCCTGACTCTGAACAGGCTGCTCTCTCCTGCAGCTCCTGACTCTGAACAGGCTGCTCTCTCCTGCAGCTCCTGACTCTGACAGGCTGCTCTCTCCTGCAGCTCCTGACTCTGAACAGGCTGCTCTCTCCTGCAGCTCCTGACTCTGAACAGGCTGCTCTCTCCTGCAGCTCCTGACTCTGAACAGGCTGCTCTCTCCTGCAGCTCCTGACTCTGAACAGGCTGCTCTCTCCTGCAGCTCCTGACTCTGAACAGGCTGCTCTCTCCTGCAGCTCCTGACTCTGAACAGGCTGCTCTCTCCTGCAGCTCCTGACTCTGAACAGGCTGCTCTCTCCTGCAGCTCCTGACTCTGAACAGGCTGCTCTCTCCTGCAGCTCCTGACTCTGAACAGGCTGCTCTCTCCTGCAGCTCCTGACTCTGAACAGGCTGCTCTCTCCTGCAGCTCCTGACTCTGAACAGGCTGCTCTCTCCTGCAGCTCCTGACTCTGAACAGGCTGCTCTCTCCTGCAGCTCCTGACTCTGAACAGGCTGCTCTCTCCTGCAGCTCCTGACTCTGACAGGCTGCTCTCTCCTGCAGCTCCTGACTCTGAACAGGCTGCTCTCTCCTGCAGCTCCTGACTCTGACAGGCTGCTCTCTCCTGCAGCTCCTGACTCTGAACAGGCTGCCTCTAAATCACAGCATGGAACTGTCTTTCCAATCCAATCCAATCCAGCTTTATTTCTATTGCACTTTAAAACAACATGGTTGGACAAAGTGCAGTACATAGCAATATTAAAAATGCAATAAATAGACAAACACTATACACAGTAAAAACAACACAACAATGGGTAACAAACTCAACAAATAGAGACACACTGTACACAGTAAAAGTCAACACATCACTGAAACGCTAAGGTAAAAAGATAGGTCTTAAGAGCCGACTTAAAGACGGATAAGGACTCTGCCTCTGTCTTTCCGCTCATATCAATATTCAGTACTTAACCACAGCTTGTTTGTCCAAGATGTTGCAAAGAAATTAGTATTACAGTTTAGTAGTTAGTATTAGATTAGTATTCGATTATTAGTATTACCGGTGAGCAGTAGGATCGTTTCAGTACAGTCTGTATTTCCTGTTTGGAAAGATCAACTTTTTCTGAGATAACTAGCTAACAGGTTAAATACTGCCTGTGATACACATGAAGAAGATCATGGACACAAAATGAAGGATCGCCTATTTATCACCATTATATCTCCAATTTGAGTAGTAAAGAAAAGTAGAATTCAACAACCCATTCACCCTGGCTCTGGATTAATTAGGCAGCCGTTCTATCTCCTTCCCACCCCCCCACCACCCCCCCACCACCCCCCCACCACACCCCCACCATCCCCCCACCACACCCTCACCACCCCCCACCACACCCCCACACCTACACTGTTTTATTCTGGGTCTTAATGAATTGCTGTGGTACAGCACCAGCTGATGACCAGACCGTCACACACTCTGTGTCAAACACTCACACACACACACACACTGTGTCATAGACATACACACACAGCTCCCCTCTAATTAGCCCCTGTGCTCCTGCCCCCCTCCCGCTGGGTTGAACTGGTGCTTTGGGTCAGCCTGACACCCGTGGGGGGAGAGAGTGACCTCTGACCTCTCCACACACCCCTCTGACCTCTGTTGACCTTCCTGGTCTGAGGTGGCCGTTCCAGGGATAAGGCTAATGAGGTTCAGCATCCTCCTCATCAATAGTTTACAACTTTGTGCTGTGGAGGATATTGTTGGCCCGTGGGATTAGTATGTATGAAGAATGCATATGTGTCATGTGGCTAGGAGACCCTGGAATGTGAGAAAACTCAAAATCTGTGGTTTTCTCAGGTCTTTTAATGTGTTTGAGCGATAAGAGAGCGCTTAAGATGTCCATAAGCAGGATGTTCCTACTTTAGTTACATAATGTGGTCAGCTCTGGCTACATTTTCAATCCTTGCAGTCACCTGAACACCCAATAAAAGCCTTTTTTTCAGTTAATTAGTTATGTGATTTAATGCATTGAGTAGGGGCCACTGTGTCTCACAATAATCATTAACTATTCCGCTGAATTGCTTTAAGATCTAATCTTTCTACATTTCTTTGGTCATTAGTAAAGGTCATCTTTTCAGGTTTTCCATTACATTTCAACATTTCATTGTTACAAAATAATTTGATGTTAAAATAAAATAACTCCTGATATTCCATGTTTTTCAGCGTATCCCCAGTAATGTCAGGTTGTAATGTCTGTACTCTGCTACCTTACAGATTCGTCCTCCAAAGCCTTTGGTTGTGAAGAGACCTCGCAGTAACGTTGGTCTGGAGAGCAGCCCAGACCAGTAAGACCCCCTCCATCTGTACATCATACACCTTAGCACAGCCCAGAGCAGTAAGACCCCCTCCATCTGTACATCATACACCTTAGCACAGCCCTGACCAGTAAGACCCTCTCCATCTGTACATCATACACCTTAGCACAGCCCTGAGCAGTAAGACCCTCTCCATCTGTACATCATACACCTTAGCACAGCCCTGACCAGTAAGACCCTCTCCATCTGTACATCATACACCTTAGCACAGCCCTGAGCAGTAAGACCCCCTCCATCTGTACATCATACACCTTAGCACAGCCCTGACCAGTAAGACCCTCTCCATCTGTACATCATACACCTTAGCACAGCCCTGAGCAGTAAGACCCCCTCCATCTGTACATCATACACCTTAGCACAGCCCTGAGCAGTAAGACCCTCTCCATCTGTACATCATACACCTTAGCACAGCCCTGACCAGTAAGACCCCCTCCATCTGTACATCATACACCTTAGCACAGCCCAGACCAGTAAGACCCCCTCCATCTGTACATCATACACCTTAGCACAGCCCTGAGCAGTAAGACCCCCTCCATCTGTACATCATACACCTTAGCACAGCCCTGAGCAGTAAGACCCCCTCCATCTGTACATCATACACCTTAGCACAGCCCTGACCAGTAAGACCCTCTCCATCTGTACATCATACACCTTAGCACAGCCCTGAGCAGTAAGACCCTCTCCATCTGTACATCATACACCTTAGCACAGCCCTGAGCAGTAAGACCCTCTCCATCTGTACATCATACACCTTAGCACAGCCCTGAGCAGTAAGACCCTCTCCATCTGTACATCATACACCTTAGCACAGCCCTGAGCAGTAAGACCCTCTCCATCTGTACATCATACACCTTAGCACAGCCCTGAGCAGTAAGACCCTCTCCATCTGTACATCATACACCTTAGCACAGCCCAGAGCAGTAAGACCCCCTCCATCTGTACATCATACACCTTAGCACAGCCCTGAGCAGTAAGGATATGAAAACGTTACCTGTGCTGTTTCCCTTGTGACCATTTGGGTCTGTATCTTTTTAGCTTTATACCTACTAACTTTCATCAAAGTAATGTTCTCTCTCTCTTTCAACCCCATGAAAATGCTGGAATTTCAGCAATGCTGGAAAGTCAATTTCTTTCTATTTATCTATTTTTCACACACATGAAGTGTGATCACACAGTCATGACTGTTGAATGAAAGTAATATATCTTTAACATCTTCTATGAACTGTTTCTCTTTTCACTCTCGTGTGACGTTCGCTGTCTTCCTTTCTTCTATCTCTCCATCTTTCCTCCCCTGTTTCCCCCTTCCACTTCAATCTCTACTCTCCCTACATCTACGTCTCTCTTCCTCTTTCATCCCCTTCTTCTTCCTTGTCCTCTGTCTTCCTCCATGTTTGTTACATCCCTAGTCCAGTTCGTCCTACGCGTCACTACACAGTCTTTCTGTCAGAAGACTCCTCTGGGGATGAGCTGCAGGCGGATGACGACTCCATTGTCGGCTTTCCCGAGAACTTTTTCTTCTCTGCCCCCTTCGAATGGTCTCCGCAGTATGCTAAAGCTTTACCTGACCCACGCGCTGTTCTTCCAATCCCAGATTACTGAAACCTTCTTTAATGCACGATTGCTGTCTCTGTCACTGTGTTGGTCTTTCTGCCCTCTGCTGGATTGATTTCAGAGTAGCTTTGTAGTTCTGACACACGACCATTTCTCTTGATAGCATAAACATATTTACAGTGCATGTTTATGGTTCACGGTGCAGAAGCAGATCTTTATTTGGCTTAAAATGTATATGTACAGTAGTTTGAGCTGCGTAACATAAATGGGATTCAACCACTAGTGAAGATATCCTTGCACTGTATCAAGATCCTCTGATACTATTCTTAGCATCTGTGTTTGATACAAACCCACTGATCTGCCCACCAGGCCACAGCCTTACCGGTCCCTGAAGGAGGCTCAATTTACTGAAGGGGGAGAGTCAGGTGTTGGAGCAGAGTCCCAAACCGCACCGCCCAGTCCTTTAATTGACAAGTTCCCAGATATCAACCTACTTGGGGACATGTTCAGCTGCCAGGATGAGCCTGAGAGCCAGTCCCTGGCCAAGAGCCTGGAGGACCTGAGGACAGCCAAAGAATCGGAGAAGCTGGAAGCAAAGTTCAACTACCAGGTAGAGGGGGGGGGGGGGGGGGGGGGGGGGGGTGTTGAGCAGATTAGAGTACAGATGAACACTGTCCCTGACTGTCACATAGAGCACAATCTACACATAGTTAGTTTGCATCAGATAATTCAAATATTTAGATGTCCCTCAGTAACAGAGTAATGTCTATCATTATTCTCGGATTAGATTATGTGGTTTACAAGTGGTTGTGTGAAAACGGTAGTTTATACAGTTTTAGTATTGTTTAACTGTTGGTTTACACTTACACATATTCATATTTACACTTCATTTATTAATGTATTCTCTGTAGCGCATTGACCTTAAAGGCAACGAACGGACCCGCACACTCCCTGGACTCAAACACAGCAACCCCTACAACAAGCTGTGGAGCTTGGGGCAGGACGACATGGCCGTACCTGGGAGGACCTCTTCTCACTGGGACAGACCTCTCTCAGTGCCTCCCTTGGATCTCCAGGATCCCCCCATCCACGAGGGCCTCGGCCTGGTATACCCAGAGCAGGTGGACCTCTCTACCACCCCCAACCAGGGCTCCATCACCATCCCCCGACCACAGGGGAGGAAGACACCTGAGCCAGGTAAGGTCCTCCCACCTCCTGTGCCTCAGCCTCGGTCTAAACCGTCAGGAGATGGGGAGGGGGGGACTACTGTGGGGGCTCAGGAGTTCCGCCAAGCCTTGGGAATGTCTTCAGGGGGTGATCTCCTGAAGCCAACCAAGGTCAATGATGAGGATCTGGACCTCCTTAGTCTGTTAGACCCTCTCAACAGCACAGCATGGACACCCTCTGCTGGTGAAGGGGGAGGAGACCCTGGGGCGCTTTCCAATCCCTCGTCAAATCTTGTCCAATCACCGCAGCCCTTTCCCCAGCCAGCTTTCCCTCCCCAGTCGCAAATGTCCCTCAACCCCTTTGCCCAGTCGCTCCAATACCCCCCAGCTCACAGACACTACCCCTCCTCGATGGGCAGGAACCCCTTCTCTAGCGCCTATGGACCTCCAGGGGGTGCGTATTTTCAGAGGTCGCCCCACCCCAGCCCACTGCCTACACTTCAAGGTCTTTACAGGCAGTCCTCCCCTGCAGGGACCTCCACCCTCCCCCCTAGACTTCAGCCTGCTTTCCCCCAGTCTGCCAGCCCTCTGCCCACCTCCTCCGTCAGCAGCAACACCCTCTCCAGCCTCTTGGACTTACCCTCAGCCCCCACCCCTGCCCCTAGGGTACTGCCAAAGCCCCCCAATGCTGAGGCGGACTCCCGCAAGACTCCGGATCCCTTTGGGGACCTGCTGATTCTTGCCAAGCCAGTCACACCGTCCAAAAAGAAGCCGGAGGACCTACGGAGAAGGTGGGAGACTTTTGATTAACCCCCCTTCCCCTGCCCAGACTTTCCACCCAGGAGGGGCTTGTCTCCCCCTACCCCAGCTCCTGCTGCTGAGCAATGAGGATCAGAAGTCTGTGAGACTGAAGTCAGGTGACTGAATGAGAAGCTGGTCTCTGAGGTGTCCCTGTCCCGATCCCATGGACATGTGCTTCTCTCCATCCAGAGTTCAGGCTGCTCTCTGTCTGTCTCTCTTCTTTCACTCTCTTCTTCGAGCTTGCTCCACGTCTATCATCCTTCCGCTGATAAAGTGGACTCCATTCAGTACACGCCTATGCTAACGATACTAGCACACATGTTAGCGCAGCTCCTGCCAAGTGCCCCATTGTTGTCATGTGTCGTTAATGCCTTCACGTAACTGTTCGCTTAGCACTCTAGTGAGATATATTGGTGGCCTAAAAAATACCCTCTTCCACTCACAAGTGGTCAAATGTCAGGCCACAAGAATCTAAAGCAGTGTCTTTTACTGTGATGCTAACGCTAATTAGAGTATCTAGCTAGTTATCGGGCCATTTGAATGGATAGCATAGTTGTTCTTTGAGTCCTCACGCTGAGCAGTACCTCCTCTGAGTTGAAAACACACCTAATGAAAGTGTTCTCACCCCTCATTCTCAACGATGAACTTTATTTTTGAACGGGTTTGGAAGAATTTCACAAGATTCTGACTCTCGTGGTTTGCGGGAACATTTCATTTAGGCTTGTGAAAGGATGTGGCCAAGAATCTGTCATGTAAGTTACTTTCTTCTTATCTGTGAAAATGTTTGTCCAACCAGAGGGGGGGGGGGGACTTCATGAACCCATGATTGTATAGTAGAACCATCCAATTTAACAGCAGTCATGTTTAAAACTAACCCATGTATCACCTTCTTGTCTTGTTTTGCCTTATTTAAATGTGTTTTATTTCTGTGTCAGAGGACAGCAACTTTATACTGAGTTACTGCTTGCTCAATGGGCTGCTATTGTGAGTGTTCAAAAATGATATATACAGTACTGAGAAGTGGGTGCTACCATTGCAGCACTCACAGTCATGGCTAATGGGCTAACCCAACATGACGCAACCATACTGAACATTTCTGTGATTTACATTAAGTTAAACTTTTTTCGCCCAAGGCTGCTATTTAATCCCACTTCACATGGGATAGGGACTGAGGTTTATCTGAACGTCAACATGTTAGTGCTAAATGTTGTCACGGTAATGAAAGATGGCACTATGTATTAGAGAAACAATTCCAAAGGGATGTTTTCAGAGAACAAAATTGTGACCTGTTTTGGGATGTTAAAATACATCCTAACCAGCGATACTTAGTTATGTGCATGCCAGTAAACCTTATGGAAGTATGACTGTAGAAGTCATGTCGGTGTTATGGTCAGATACCCAGGATGAATGCAGTAGGGAAGACTTTAAAACTTGAGGAACAGGAACATCATGCGACCAGTATTTATTACTATCTGAAGAACTTGTACCCTAAAAGTACATCCCAGCCCACAAAAAAGTAATTGCGTGCACTAAAAGAAGCTTTAGAAATATTATAATCTAAAAGTTTTGGCCCTAATCCCAAAGGTGTATTATTGTATATCTATTATAAAAATGTGACATAAAACTACAATTATTGTTATTAGATGAATGCACAATCATATTTATTCCAATGATACCTACTGTTAGTAATTAATTTGTCTTTCATGAAATAAATAAAAACCTGTGGTAGTTACCTTGCTACACCTTACTCCTCCAATGCCTGGGTATTAATGCAGAGATACCATCAATATCTACACATCATAAGGCTATGTTCACAAGCTCACCATTGAAAACCCATTTTGATTAATTGAGAGAAAAGTGTTTTTTAGAAACTCATCCAAATTTACAGTAGCAAAATATGTAGTTAATCACTGAACAGTTAGACTGCAGTTGTTGCCTTAATGTCAAGAAACTTCAACATAGTTGGATCCATATCAGCTGTATTGGAAGGTATTTGTGTGTCATTGAACTATTTAACAATATCCAATACCCTGTTTTTCCAATTCTGACCGTTTCAAAATCGGATTATTTTTGAACTATTGAGCACTTATTGTTTGTTTTTGTTACATTATACACTGTGTTTCTTGTTTTCGTCAATAAAAGAGCACTACAAATACAAGTCCTCAACAGTCTTTGACTCCCTATGTTTCTTTTATGAATCACAACTTGCTAAATGGGCTGATAAAGCAACGATCATCTCAATAAAAATAGACGTGCAAATCCCCCAACAGACAAATAACCCTGTTTATGTATAGTTCATCTAAAAAAAGGAGTCCACATTAGCAATTAATTGTCGGTTTTCCAGAAAATATTTTTATTGAAAGAATATCCTGGTAACCGTTAACTGTATCTGACACACTTTTTTGCATATTTTGAATTCCTTTGCTTTGTGAATGAAACACAGTAGGAGTGGAAATAGTTAGGTCAAATATGCAGCCTTGCATTGGGTGGAAGGGCAACAGTGTGCAGCAAACTAAATCCAGATATTGTAGTGATCATAGTAGTGCTACAATACAATCGTGTACAACATATAGGGACAAAACCAAAATATGTTTAGTTTTTCCTCAGTAGTTTAAACAAAATAAGTGGTATTATGTTACACAGTTGTATTATTATTTGATTTCAATTTTTGCTTAAAGTAATACGTCAGTATGTATCTGTTTGGTAACATTTACACTAATTAGGGATGAATTTCTATCCTTCCCTTGTCAGACTAAACGGATGAAATTATTAGAATGGAACTAATTGTGTTCTCACTTTCATAATTCCAATACTAGAACATATAAAAAAAATCAAACAGGTTTGAACTATGATCTATCAAAGACATACATATGGTAGGTTAATTGGACATTGTGGAAAATAGCCACTATTGTATGACTGTGAGAGTGAATGGTTGTCTCTATGTTGTCTGTCACTGTCTGTGTGATAGCCCTGCGACTAGCTGGCCCCAGTCCAGGGTGTACCCTGCCTAAGGCCTGAAAGTAACTGGGATATAGGCTCCAGTCACCCGTGACCTCTAACGGGAATAAGCGACACCGCTAATAAGCAGTAGATCATGGATGAATGAATCTAAAGCACCAGTGTGTTTGGATCAGAGTTCTCCCTGTGTAGTTCGCCCTTTCATTTGATCCTCTTTGCTCATATACAAGATTGTCTCATTCTCTCTTTGTAAACAAAATGTGTGCATGCCACATAGGAAGTCATGCCAGATATGAATCAAACTCCCTTTCTGTGTTTCGAGAGATTTTTATATTTAACCTTAACATTAAAAAAACATTTCAGTATCAAACAAAACAAACAACACAAACTATACAGTCTCAGCACATAATAAAATAATCCTATCTGTACAAACTTAACTCACATACGAAAAGTGGGGCATTGTCAAACGTCTTGAAAAACAGATCAATCAAAGTGGAATTATTTTGCGTCCAATAAAACAGTGTTTGCAGCTAAGATGAAGTCCTGTATCACCTTGTGCTGAAGACTGAGTTTAGGGCTGAGTGATGTTCCTTACCCTGTATGATGATGCAGTTTAGGTGTAGGGCGGTGTGAGTTGGTGTGTCCATCCTTTCTCCCCAGTATGGAAGCGTTTTAACATATTAAAACAAACCAAGGAGATGTTGATGATGGGGTTATGGGTGTCAGTGTTTCATCCCAATGTGTCTCCACCTGCTAGATCTGTTATCCTACAGTGTCATTTCAAACACATTGCCTGTCCTCTATACCTTTGCTTTGTTGTGACCAAACTTCTCTTTTATTAGATGAGACAAAAATTACAAAACCAAATGGCACCACTGGGCCAATAACATATCCACACCAGCAGAGGGCAGCAGTCCTTTTTTACGCTGTCTCACCCTCCTTTCCATCAGACTCATACAGTCTGTTGCCCTAGCATCGTCTAGTGCACCTGCCTGCGGTGCTCTACAATCAGTGTGCATAGTGATCCATCTGTAAACCGACATTGTACGGCCATGATCAGATGAGGCGTTCCTCTGGAGGAACCTTGAGCATGCTGTCCATCTCCAGACGAGCCCCGGCAACTTCCTGGGAACTGGGGCTGTAGGCCCCTTCAGACTGACGCTTCTTGCGGGCGGTCATCACCATGAAGGTCAGGCCGATGACCACCAGGAGAATGCAGAGACAGACCAGAGGGATGGCGATGACCAGCCAGGGTACTCGCTCCTTCTGAGCTTGTTTCTGTGTGGAGATGAGAGAACACAGGCACCTTTAGAGGTTATATAACATGTGATTCATTAAGGTTTAGATGCAATATCATGCAGATCATTGGAAATGTATTTGTGGCGTAAACAGAATCACGGCAGAGGACTATGCAGGCGGTCAGTAGACTCACGTTCGAATCGCATGTCGGAGTGTTGAAGCCAGTCGGGCAAATACAAAGAAACCTGTTGAGTCGATCCAGGCAGGTGCCTCCATTCTGACAGGGGTTTGAGTCGCACTCATTCACTTCTGTCTCACACCTGAGCACAACAAACAGTGTTTACGATGGAGAAGGTCGGCTAGCTATCGTGGATCGTTTATGATGACTTGTCTGTCTTTTCTAGGTATGATGTCGCCCCGCAGACACAGGAAGCATTAGAGGTTCCAGTTTGCAGGGGTAAATAATCGTACCTGTCTCCTTCGAAGCCTGGCATACAGGTACAGTTTGCGCCCCACAAACCATCATGACAGATTCCGTCATTGTCACAGTGGACGTTATCGCATTGCAAAGGGGGATAAGGCCATCTGATGGGGAATTATTAACACAAGGTGTTAGTCGCTTTGGATAAAACCGCTTTGGATGAAAGCGTCTGCTAAATGAATAAATGTAAATGTAAATATACACAAAGCTTTACAGCTCAAAGGAAAAAAAAGGCTATAAGATTTCTAACTTAAAATATTTAAAATGCCCCATTATTCAATGTCAGTATTAGTTTAAAAGTATGGTGAACTGAGAGTGTAGACTTACTGGCAGAGTGGACCACTGAAGTCCTCTGGGCAGTGACAGGTGTAGCGGTTCACTCCGTCCTCACATGTTCCTCGGTTTTGGCATTTGTGTTCCTTACACTCGTCCAGATCCTCCTCGCAGAGCGAGCCTTCATAACCAGCATGGCACTCACACTCGAAACCTGCCAGCAAATCTTTACATTCTCCATGAACACAAGGGTCAGAGACGCACTCATCCGTGTCCAGCTCACAGTGTTCTCCCTCCCACCCAGGGGCACACAGGCAGCCGGCCAGATTAAAGAGATCCTGGCATGTTGCTCCGTTCTGGCAAAAGTCCAACTGGCACACAGGTGAACTGGTACAGCCCAGGTGAATTTCCTCCTCTCCGATTTTGTGGAAGCGGGTCAGCTGCGGAGGGTCGAAATTGTCCAAATATGGGAGATAAACCCCGCCCACTCGCACGACGCCCAGGCAACCGACAAAACTCTCGGCCAGAATCACCACGGCGTCGTCCTTGTTCACGAACTGAAGACTTTCGGTGACTTCGGGGGTGCTGCTGGCGTCCGTGATCCCGTCCACTGCGATCACCCAATGGGACGCCTCGCTCTCAGGCTCCGCCATGAAGACCTGCACTCTGTGCCAGTCACCATCTGCCACTCTGCGCACCCCAGAGAACATCAAGGCTTCCACACTGTTCCCGCTGTGGATCTCCACCTGAACGGTGCGGTCCAGCAGACCCACCATCAGCAGCTCTGGCCCGTTTGAGGCGCGGAGCACAACAGCGTTCTCTGAGCGGGTACGAAGTTCCAGGTACACGCTGGTCACCGGGGTTGCTAGGGAACCCTGAGCGCTGTACTGCACTGGGTTATTCTCAAATGTGGCGTTGGACACACCTGCGGGTTTATAAAAATACTTTAGGTTCAAAATAAGAAAGCGAATAAGTTTTGGCAGGTGGATTATTTAAATTGTTTTGACACCTGCCATTGTAATAAGAGTGTTGAGAATTGTATGTATTTAATATTGATTCAGTTCAAATTAATCAATTGTTTATTCTTACACTCATATCCATCTGTCAGGTCCACACAGTGGCTCTCCATGACGCAGGGGTCGCTTACACACCACACGCGTGTCTCGCAAGTCTTCCCTGTAAAACTTCTGGGACAGGAACATGCAAAGTCGTTCCAGGTGACGGTGCACTCCCCTCCATTGTGACATGGTTCGACCTGAAGAGACAAAAATAAGAAAGACAAGAATGTTGTGTTAGTTTGACATTCCTTACGAATGACGACAAATAGTTTAGGAAGTTAATAGTGACAATGCAAAATATTAAATGTGCGACTGAGGTTATATATTATACAGGAATATGATATACTGTATATTTAAATTCATTTCTACCTCGCAGGTGTTATCGCTTAAACATCCAGACACAACATTTTCCGCATCACTTGGTAGGTACACGAGTCCGTCTGAGTTGTTGAGCGAAGTATTCCAGGCGTCCACATCCAGATGCACCCCGTCCAGACGCAGATCCTGCAGGCAGCCTTTAAAGTGCCCCCCCCAGGCCGCCGGGTCAACGTCCACAGGAAGACCACCGACGTACGCCAAGTCTCCGCTCAGCACCTCCACCTGGGGCACCACACCTATGCTGTAGCGTAGCCCCTCGTGTCTGAAGTACACGTGTCCATGATGGAGCTCCACCTCCAGCAGCTGCTTCTCCCCCGTGGTCACGAAGCTGGGTGCTGTCAAGGCAGAGCTCTGGGGCAGAGACTTCACAAGAACCCTCCCCATACCCAGGTAGACAGAGAAATAGGGCTCCATCTCTCCCTCCCCACCCTCACTGGGCCTCCTCAGCTGGAACAGCAGGCCGTCCGGCTGGAGCGAACGGAGGAAGAAGGAGACACTGAAGTTGGCGCCATGGTCCTGAACGATGTCGTAGGCACTGTAGCTGACTGAGTCCTCGTGGCTGTACGTCCATGAAGGGAACTCTGTCAGGGGGGATAACAGGGTGGTTTATGGTTGACATCATATGGCCCTGTCATGAAACGAAGCAGTACGAATGATGGATGTTTGCAGTATGACAGAGCCTAGCTGATCTTTGCTTACCCTCAGAGCAGCTGTCACCATAGTGTGGCCGGTAGCAGTCACAGCGGGAGCTGGTCCACAGATCCACACAGTGGCCACGCTGGTTGCAGGGATCTTGGTCACACCATTCTGTCTTGCTACACCCAAGGTCCATCTCGTGTGCATCGTTGTTCAGGAAGTCCTGAGGCAGCACAGGCTTGGAGTCGATGAAGAGGTCTTCCATGCATCCAATGAAGCCAGCACCACTCAAGGCAAGCTCCAAAAACTCCTCTGGAGCACCACCCACATAAACATGATTGAAAGCTTCAGAGGGATGGAAGTGTGGGCCTTCAGGGCCACCGTCCACTACAGTGCATCCTTCAGCGTGGCATTCTGGCCCCTTCACGATCAGGAGTAAGCCCTCCTCCTCACTCACCCAAACTTCTGCATCTCTCCAGTCCCCGTCGCTCACCAGCCTGGGGAACGTGACGTCTAGCTCGGCTTCCTCTGAGAACGCCTTGGCGTGAAGGCTTCCCCCTACGATCTCAAGCAGGAGATGGTTATCCGTGTCCCCTCTGTAGAGGAGCAGCATGTCGGGCAGGGTTGTTCGGAAGCGGAGGCTGACCCCTGACCCCTGATGCTGCCGGTGCTTTGCCTGTCTTCGTTTGCGCTCTTCCACAGCTACTTCAATGAATATAAATCCGGGAGTGGAGAAAGAGAAGGTGGTTGGGGTTGAGCAGAGATCGTTGAAGAAGCCATGGGGGCAGAGGCAGGTGTGTGTGTGCTCGCCGTGTTCCAGCCAGGGCAGGCAGGTGGCGCCATTCTGACATTCGTGGTCGATGCAGCCTAGGAGCTGGACGTCACACAGCTGCCCGCCCCAAGGGAGCACACCTGGCTCCACCTCAGGACAGTGACAGGTAAAGTCCGCCACGCCGTCCTCACACCACGCACCGTTCTGGCAAGGCTGGCTTTCACACTCGTCGATGTTTACGTCACAGATTTCGCCTGTAAACAGGATGTTGATTACAGCACGTAATCCAAAGGTGTGTTTGCCTTTAGAAGGTCTTTAGAAGACCTGACCGTATACTTTTACGTTACGACTTAGTGAAAAGGACTTACCTGTAAATCCGTCTGCGCACATGCAGGTGTACTCGTTGACTTGGTCCTCACAGGTGCCTCCATTCTGGCATGGATCAGACTCACACTCATCAATGTTCACAGTACAATTCTCCCCTGAGAGAGAGTGAAGAAACAGTCCACATACCCTCCTGGTTAGTAAGTAGTCCGTAACATCCACCTTATTATTACTACAAAGGGAACACTGTCCCAAGATTTGAAGTCATGATACTTTCCTTGAAACTATTTTTGTAATTCACCTGCAAAGCCTGGCTGACACTGGCAAATGTAGCCCAAAGCATCTGCAAAGTTAAACTCCCAGTCAGTCTCCCAGTGAGAGGGGTCAGAACGCTCGAAACACTCCCCTCCGTTCTCACACGGCACCTCCGCACACTCGTCGATGTCGATCTCACAGTTGTCCCCCATGTAACCTATCAGACACAAGACATTGTTAACTACCTGAGCCTTAACTGAGCAACGTTAACGTCCTTTAAAGTTAAAAAAATTCCGCAGATTAAGTTGGTTGGTTGAGTGAGAGGTGCAGCAGGTTGTCCTGTACCTGGCCAACAGAGACAGGTGTACTCCTTCATTCCCTCCACACAGGTGCCACCATGCTGACAGGGGTCCGAGGCACACTCCAGGATGTCCTCTTCACAGTGGTCCCCAACGAACCCGGTGTCACTGCAGTCACACTCGTAGCTGAAGGAAATGATGAACTGTCAATGTACAGTACTAAATCCAAAAGACTAGAAAGACTATAAATGTTGCAAAGACAGGATATAGTACATAATGGATTTTTTTTTTTATTGTCAATCAATTAGCAGGGCCAATCCGCTAATCTAAGTCAAACGTATGATATTACAAACCCAGCTATATATTGTCTCGAGAGTATGCCACTAAAAATGATTTTCCTATTGGATTACACTGGCTGACAAACCTACAGCAGCAGGTTCTGAAGACACGCAAAGACACAAAGACACACGTGCACTTGAGTAAGTACCTGTCTACCATGTCGTGACAGACTGCTCCGTTAAGACAGGGCTCGCTGGAACACTCGTCAATGTCGATCTCGCAGTGAACGCCCTCAAACCCTCGCTCACACTCGCAGGTGTACAGGCCAATGAGATCGTGGCAGGTGGCGTCGTTTTGACAGGGGTTCGACTCACATTCGTTTATCTCCACTTCACAGTTCACCCCTGGAGTGGGGAAAGAAGGAGAGGATGAAGGAGGTGAGTATAGAGAGGCCCCGACCTGGGGATGGATATCTGGGTGAAGTACTTCTGACAGGAAGTAGCTACAATGTCATGTACTAATGTTGTGTAGCTAGTTCTTACTGTATTACACTAAATGGATATCAAGATTAAAAAACAATTAAGATAAAGTCACTAAAATCATTCAGTATCTCTTCCCTTAATTTAGGATTAACTCAATCTTCCCAATGTAACTGGGGAATCCCCACTGGCACAATCACACTGACAAAGGAATGCATTATAAGTGAGCTCCCCCACCTAACTGGAGATAACAGTGACGTTTCCCAGACACGGCCCAGGCCTGCTGAGGAGAGTGTGTGAGAAAAGAAGGAGGGCTGTTTTCTTCCTTCCCTTATCTGACAGGTCTGAGGTCTAGATTAGACGCCTCTATCAATCAGCATGTATTGGCATGCACTTAAAATACCATGCGTGTTCCAATGGCCGAAGGAACAGACCTTATGGAACGAACGTGTCTGGAACAGGAACCCTGTTTGTGAGGAGCAGCGATATCAGACATTCTTCCCATCTTCCGTCTTACCTGTGAACCCAACGAGACACTCGCACTCATACCGGTCCTTTTCATTGATGCAGGTTCCGTTGTTCTCACAAGGGTGCGAAGCACACTCGTTGATGTCGATCTCACAGTTGTAACCTTGGAAACCAGGCACGCAGAAACAGTGGTACTCTGCGTCTCCGTCCATACAGATGGCCCCATTCTGACACGGCTGGGACAGGCACTCATCCACATCCTCCTGGCAGTGTTCTCCTTCGTAACCAGCTGCACACTCACACTTGTAGCCTTCAGGTAACAGGTGACATAAGCCGTGGTTCTGGCACGGTTCGTCCACGCAGTCCGTGACGTGAGTCAGGCAGTCCTCTCCCCCGTACCCGGAGGGACAGCGACAGAAGAAGCCGTTCACCTGGTCGATGCATTCAGAACGAGGCTCAAAGCAAGGATTACTGTGGCATTCATCCACTTCTTCAGTGCAGTTATCTCCCGCGAATCCATCCGGGCAGATACAGTGATGTTCTGTAGTGCCTGGAGTGCTGCTACAGTTCACACAAGATGCAAATAAACACGAGTCATATAGTTCATCACAGTCCTTGCCCATGTAGCGGACCCCCTCCTGGGTACACAGGCAGGCGTAGTCGTCCATGGTGTCCACACAGGCCGCGCCATTCTGACAAGGACCCGACAAGCACTTCTCAGAACTGGCTGAACAAAATATTCCTGTGGACAAGAAGATCATAGTTAGTTTTTTTAAGTTGACAATGTATAAAACTATCGACATGAGGCCCTTAAAATACAATTTATGATTTGTTGAAATACTGTCAACCAAATCAAAAATGGACCTGTAAGTAAACCATAACAAGAGTGTATTTATCGTGGTGTGTATATTGGCAAATTGACAAATTTGGCTGAATTGACTGAAGGACTATTCCAGATTTGATAGGGATGTTGATTCATTCCTTACAAACTCCTCTTTCTCGCTCTATCCATTCCTCTTTAAGTGTAACTGTATATTAAAACAAACCAACACATACCTTTAGGACAATTGAGCAGTGACTGATTAATAGACAACTATCTAAAGCAAAGTTTTGTCATAATTATCATGCTTATGTCAAAACCAAAGCTCCCTTTTTGTAAGGAGGTGTGTGGTGTTAATGGCTTGACAGGTTGGTAGATAAGGTTCATGTGGCAGACTTGGATACAAGCGGGGCCAAGCTCATTCTGTAGGTCACCAGCCATTGGCGAACCTGAGCCAATGTCACATATTTCCCTTTCAACACCTTATTGGCTGCATTTGTTTCTGTAGATGTGTGGTCAAGGAACTCCATTTGTTCCTCAAAGCCTAGTGAATAAACATTAATTTACTGGCAGCATGGCTGCACGCATTTCAATAGAAATTTAATTTGACATTAAGGCTTGAACATTAATGTATCACAATGATTACGACAATGATGAAACTGTCCGACATTTGAGGCTCTGTCTGTGGATTCGAATGAGTGGAATCAAACGAAAAGGGAGAACATGGTTAGAGGTTTCTGTCTATCCTTTATCCCCCCCCCCCTCCTCCCCCTGCCACCCCCCCTCACCCCCATTAACCAAAGGACTAAGCCATTTGTGGAATCAGTCCACATTCCACAGATCCGGCCAACTCCAGTACCCCCTCTCCCCATTCAGCCCCATCCCCCTCTAGACACACATCCCACTTTGATCAGAGTTGGGCTCCCAGATTCTCATTCAACCAGAAGATATTAACGATGAAGGGGAGGAGGAGAGGGCGGGGGAGGAAGGGAGTTGTGCAGGGTGAGAAAGAGTGAGTGAGAGACAGAGAGAGATGAGAGAGAGAGAGACAGAGCGGTGAGAGAGAGAGAGAGAAAGAGAGAGAGAGAGAGAGAGATGAAAGAGAGAGACAGAGAGGTGAGAGAGAGAGAGAGACAGAGAGAGAGACAGAGAGAGAGACAGAGAGAGAAACAGAGAGGGAGAGAGACAGACAGACAGAGAGAGAGACAGAGCGAGAGACAGAGAGAGAGAGAGACAGAGAGAGAGAGGAGTGAATGTGAGGAGACAGATGATGTCGCAGGTTCCAAGTCAGAGAAGTTGTGCAGGTTTGCCATGTGCTGAAGCTGAACAGCCAGGATGTCGTGCTGTCTCATCCGACAGTCCTGCACGTTGCTTGTGTGTGGTCGCTCTTTATAGCTTCATCTGACAGATGGCCTTAGACGTAAGCTTTTAACACCCTTGGACCTTCCACTGTCACCTGACAGGCAAATTACCAATGAGGTAACTAGTGAGATTGGCAACAGTCAACCATAGTATCATTGTGTAGTAATCTGTGGATCTCAATGAAGCCTATAAGAAGTGAGAGATAGAACACTTAATGCGATGGACAAAATCCACCCTTCAGAAAGTTAATACCAACACAAACTCTTCCACTGCCTGGCCCCCCAATGGTGGAATCAACTCCCCACCTCCATCAGAAGCACAGACTGCCTCCTCACCTCCATCAGAAGCACAGACTGCCTCCCCACCTCCATCAGAAGCACAGACTGCCTCCCCACCTCCATCAGAAGCACAGACTGCCTCCTCACCTCCATCAGAAGCACAGACTGCCTCCCCACCTCCATCAGAAGCACAGACTGCCTTCTCACCCCCATCAGAAGCACAGACTGCCTCCTCACCTCCATCAGAAGCACAGCCTGCCTCCTCACCCCCATCAGAAGCACAGACTGCCTCCTCACCTCCATCAGAAGCACAGACTGCCTCCCCACCTCCATCAGAAGCACAGACTGCCTCCTCACCTCCATCAGAAGCACAGACTGCCTCCTCACCTCCATCAGAAGCACAGACTGCCTCCCCACCTCCATCAGAAGCACAGACTGCCTCCTCACCTCCATCAGAAGCACAGACTGCCTCCTCACCTCCATCAGAAGCACAGACTGCCTCCTCACCTCCATCAGAAGCACAGACTGCCTCCCCACCTCCATCAGAAGCACAGACTGCCTCCCCACCTCCATCAGAAGCACAGACTGCCTCCTCACCTCCATCAGAAGCACATACTGCCTCCCCACCTCCATCAGAAGCACAGACTGCCTCCTCACCTCCATCAGAAGCACAGACTGCCTCCTCACCTCCATCAGAAGCACAGACTGCCTCCTCACCTCCATCAGAAGCACAGACTGCCTCCTCACCTCCATCAGAAGCACAGACTGCCTCCCCACCTCCATCAGAAGCACAGACTGCCTCCTCACCTCCATCAGAAGCACAGACTGCCTCCTCACCTTCAAATGATATCTTAAAACTCACTTATTCCGAGAATTTAATGGCACTTAGGAATAGTATGGTACTTAATATAATCTAATGTTGCTCAGAACTACTTGTTGGTCCCCATATGGTGACTTGCCAGTGTTGTTGTTTTCTTGCTTTATGTTCACAATCGTTGTGTTATGCTTTTATAGCTCTTCCGTTGGCACTTATTGGTTCTCACGATGTATGTTCCACAATTTAAAACCCCACTGTGTTCGGGGTCTATCACGTTGCTATGCTCAGTAATGATGCTCTTTGTAAAAGCTCTCTCTTGTAAGTCGCTTTGGATAAAAGCGTCTGCTAAATGAATAAATGTAAATGTAATACACTGAACTTGAATATTTTCCATAAAGCCTGGAAGTGTCGACCCTCCGCATTATATGCCAAAGAGCTAGATAGGAAAAGGGAGTCTCAAGATGAGAACTAGTCACAAACCATTTAATCAGAGTGTAACCTCCAGGGCAAGAGAAATCCCCTTGGCAGATTGTAAGCTAGCTAACGTTCACATCACAACAGATGTAGCTTATAGCTTGATCTAAACTAGAGACGATGAGTAAATGGCTCAACAAGCTTAGGGTGTTTGTGGAGTGTTTGTAGGGTGTTCACAGTTAAGGTCCAGAAACAGGCTTCAGTTGACTCACAGAGTAGCTCTAGGGGACTTCCTGTGGCCGTGTGACTGTTTTGATTCACCCTGTTGTCTTAAAACATCCACACACAAATGACTAATTAAAAATCTACAAATCCGCTGCCTGTAATCTTCAGATACCAGAAAGCTACCAAAGCAATTCGTCTTTTTTTTTACCCTGCCCCCAAGTCTGGGAAACACACTCATGAACACATGACTGAACACTCCCTCCCTAAACACACACAAGCCCTCTAACCTCCCTGTGTCCGGCAGAGTGGGGTTTCCATGGTAATTCTAAAAGTTATGTGCTGGAGTTTAGAGGCAGTTGAGGACCTCCCTGGACCTCCCCTCCACTACCACCTGTCTTGCCAGAGTAAAGGGGGTTGGAATAAAGCAGATCTGACTACGACTAAAGTCATTTGTGTTGAATGTGTTGAGTGTGCTGAGGATATCCTCTGGTCTACTTCCAAGTGACCATCTGCACACCAACCTAACTAAAGACTTGGCAATTGTGGGTAGTCTACGGATCGGAAACAGCAGAATCTTGAGTTGAGTTATGGTCACTTGGCATGTGAAAGGATGGTTTTATAGACAAAAACAAAGCAATGGGAATTCACAGGATTCTTCCCAAAGTTGAATTCGTTCACATTCATTTACAGCCATTCTTTGGTCGGTGGTCCAGAGGTTCAAACTGGTTTACTTTGTTGATTTCACTTTCCTGAGGAAAAACGTTCATGACTCTCTTAGCCACAACAAATTGTTGTAAAAGAATTTACAAGAAGTAATAAACGAATATATTTTAGTTGCCTCAGCTAAAAGAACAACGCTATCGCAAACAACCTTTCTTGATTATTTTTTGTTGAATCCCCCAAAATGCACATCACTTACAGACCTCCAAAGAAAGTCACGTATTTAGCTAAATCCTCTTTCATCTAATGGAGTATCCTCCATCTTTTTTCTCCCCCTGTCCTTTTCTTTCCAGTGCCTGTCTGACCTCCACAGCCTTTCTCTAATCTCTCTGGGCCGATCGCTTTGCTCCTCTAAGCTCTTAGCAATGCTACCAGTACAGAGGACTACTGGTCAGCAGTTACACAAACATACACAAGTAGGCCCACATTCATGTTCTGGTTCAAGTGGGACCATTGAACCCAGCTACTGACTTCAGCCAGACAGACAGCTGTACTTGGTAGCTTAACATCTTCAGGTTGGTCACTGTGTGCTGGGAACTTCCGTCACATTAGCATTAGAATATCCTCCTTCAGAACCCAATTCTATCTCCAAGGACTATGGCGAGATCATTTTACCCAAATTCTTGGTTTTCAATTTCATATGTTACTGAAGACTTAACATGCTGTTGACATGCTGTTTACATACTGTTTACATACTGTTTGACATGCTGTTGACATGCTGTTTTACACATGCTGTAGTGACTTTCATGACTGATCTCCGATTTATTGTTACAGCTTAAACACTCATTCTTACAGATGCACAATGCAATTCCCACAAACACACACACACGCACACACACATGCACACACACACACACACACACACACACTCACAGAGCAGCCAGAATAGACAGCTATCTTCCACACCTGTTTTATCTCCACTCAACAACTGTGACAAACTGCTCAAGGTTCTAACCTTGCTGCTTGACACCATCTTTGCTGTAAAGTGTAGTAGTGTATAAAATGGAGTGCAGTATATAAAATACAATGAAAGTAATGCTATGCCTCAAAAGAGTTCAGTCATTCACACCAAACTTTTAATGGCCTCCTTAAATAATTACAGTATTTGCACTTGTTTTATTGGTTGGAAGGGCAAATCATAACTAATAATGAGCAATGGGCATACTGTAGATCTTTCTAGGTCTGTTTTGATTAAGTTTGAAATGTAGGCAAAAGCATTATCGTTTCGTTTTTTTTTTCTTTCATTACAATTCAGGTGCGTTACTAATCATACCAGGTATTTAATAATAACTACAGAATGATCTCATGCTTTGCACTCACTGTCCTTAAGTCACTCTCTGCCATCCAGGTTGTTTGACTAGACAGCTCAGTCTTTCTATTGTAGTTGAAATCTCATGAGATCAAAGTGAGTGTTGCCTTACCCACTTAATCGTGATTCACATATTCGCAGCGCTCGTGTTGAAATATCGGATACAACAAACACAATGTACAAAAAAAAGGAAAATAGTTTTAGTGTGTCTGGCGTGATCTGAAGGATTTCTGAAGCGTTCGTCATGTGTCTGGTGACGACGACAACTCTACCAGGCTCAGTCAAATACATGTTTGCCATAGCTTTTCACAAATAGAAACCCTCCTGGTCACAGAGGGACGGTACCTTCACCGTGTTAAAGAAACTCAGACACTACTGTCACTCTTCTTGTTAACTGATGGCTCTGTCAGAGAGAGAAAGCAGGAGAGACTGCCAAAGACATCTGATAGGAACCATCTCTTCTCTCTCCCTCTCTGTTTGTTCCTCTCTGTGAGGTTATCTTGGGGGGAAGGACAGGTCAATGGCTGACTGAGAAGGGTGGTAAAGGCCAAATTGTTTTTGTTGATTATTCTCATTTTCTGGCTCTGGACCACAATTGGCATTCTAACCACCACCACCATATGCCTTATTGTGCACACACACACACACACACAGACACACACACAGTGTTAAAGATCTGGAGGTGCTAGGTGAAAGAATGACATTGTTTATGTGTGATGAAGCTTGTTTGTTTTAGTAACACTTTATCTCTCTCCTCTCATGTAAGCCCATGTGGCAGGGAAAGGCCTTGGCTATTGGAAGATAATCATCTGTCTGTGTGCAAGTGACCAGAATCAGCAGATAGCAGGGGGTCTTAGCCCAGCCAGGAGGCTAGGAGGCTACCAAGCTAACGAGACGCCAACCACCAACTCACTACTTTGGTAATTAACTCAAATCAATGGGGTCTTTTGATAGACTGCACGTCCAACCAATCATTTTGAATTGTGTAACCCACTTCCCCACCCCCGATTCAGAGGCTGCTGGTGGAGGGTTTTCATCACTTGAGTTCATACTTTAACACAGGCTAGTTAACTGGGACCGAGCTGTATCTGACTGGGGATGAGGCTTCAAATGTTGCCCACTGCTGTTCTCCACTAACATGATTACATTTAAAGTGTGTCCTTGCAATGGTCACATTCAATAGACTATCCACAACAAATCTGGACTTCCCAAACAATGGTTTTACTTGGAGTGTTTTTATCTTCAGCTTTAAACAACTCTTCTTTAATAAGCATATATTCATCCGACTAGGTCCCTTTCTGGCCACGCAATAATGTTGTTTTCAAGAGATTCATCTTGAATTTTAATGATGTTTTTTTTCAGAGCCCTGTCCAATAATATTGGGTGTAGTCTGGGCAGCGTTGTCATGGTTATGTGCAACAATGGACACCCACCCCCAGCTCCTCTGTTTGAGACTCTTTCAAATGGGGGTTGTGGGTGGGGTGGGGTGGGTAGTGGCGGTGTTGAGGACCACTTGATGTAAAGATTTAGTTCAGGCGTTGGTGGGAAATGATTTCCAAAGAGGTAAAACTATGTGTGAGTGACGTGCGAGAAAAGTTTGTCAAACAGTGTGGACTGAGAGAACTAAAATGCACAATTCAGATTTTTGTTTTGGTGAGACATTTAAATTAAATAAGTTTCATAAATATTTGTGATCTTAAACTAATTTCCGACCTCAATTTCCGACCTCAATTTTGCATTGGCTCCTTCTCTTTCAAATTGTCCCCCTATTTGTTTCGAAGTTGGTTTGTATCCTGGTACACAGTGTTCACTTCCTTTCATTTACTAATTCAGTCCAATTAACCTGTTGTTTTCTCAGAAAAAGGGATTAGAAGCTGCCTGCAAACTAGCAAGCGGTTGCATTTGTTCTTGTCCAGCAGCCTATGGACATCCACTGTCCTCAATCACATTCAGAAATTACTTAAAACATATCAATATCAATATGTTATTTATATATATAAATAGTATAACTTAAGAGATATTTGTAAATATCCTTACCCCACTTGAACATCATCATGGTCAACAAAACTGTCCTGAGGTTTATATGAACCTTTCTGAACTCCATATTGAAGCAGGTGACCTGAGGTCCCCCAGGACCACCAAGGAAAACACAGGAAAGGACTAAAAATCATGTAAAAAGTAGCTGTCTTGGCATGGTGCAGTTCAGTGAGCCTCTAGGGTTTCTCCTCTGTGTTGTGCCGTGGACATACTACAAGCCGTCAGTGCTTTGTAACTAATGAGAGCTTGCCTGGACCAGACTGGTAGAGCACAACTCTCTCAAAGAGGGAGAGAGCAGGAAAACATGGTGTCATAGATGAAGGAGGAAGGGAACCAGGATTCTCATCCCTCTCACAAACTAACCTCACGTCTTCATCACAGCTTATTCTACTCAATTGAACAAATACCCTAATTCAGAATCAGTTTATGATTGGGTTAGTTGTGTTACTAAAGATGTGACATTTATATTTTGAAACTTTTTTGTTGTTGTTGCAGGAAAGGCAAAGATTATTCTGGTTATTTCCATAAGAACTAAGGTGAGAGTAGTAGACATTGTTTTTGTGATTAATGTAGCACGTATTAAGCTCCAAAATGAAATGAAATAAAGAAAAAATTGATACTATATTACTTCTTGTATTGTTTGTTTTTGTGAGATATTTAAAATGCCAAAAAAGATAAGAAATACTTCTGCTTCAGAATAAAGGTGTGTGTGTGTGTAGTTTACACATCAGGGAATATATTTTGGTGTACAAGTGCACACAGTAAACATGTAAGAATCTTAAAATAGTGTGTGCAGTCCTGAGATAATTCACATTTGACCAGTATTATTTGTCAGTGTAACTTGATAAAGGGATGGAGGACATGTTAGTATGAGTGGCTCAGCTGGGGCTTCTGAACAGTGTTAGCAGAAGTCCAGTCCAGGTTTTAACAGTTGTCTTATTAGCATCCTCAGCTGCCTGCTGGCTTCTTTGTGAGTGAGTGTGTATGGAGCTTATCCCAGAGCCGTACAGCAGCTAGCCTAGCGTGCAGTAAGGTCCCCACCATGCTGCTGCATCCCAGGGCTCACCCACACTTACTGTACCAGCCTACCACCTGCCGAGTGGCGTCACACCACATTGTTGGCATTGTAGACTGTGTCTGAGTATACATTGGTGCTTTGGTAGTTAAATTGGAAATAGACAAATTAATCAAAAACATAAATCATTGGAGAATGTTTTTTATTTGTAGTTGACCCTTTCTGTTAAGGTTATTGTCATTTTAGGTGTTTTTGTTTTTGCAAATAATTCTTGCAAAAAGTGTTTGATTATGATTTAATGAGATGTTTTCTTTATGATACATTATGCCTAATTAAAAGTAGGTGATTATCAGAATAAATAAAAGAAACAATGACATGAGGAATATCAGTTGAATGACAAACCTCACTATCAGAACAACAACACACTGTTCTGTGTGGGATCTTAATTTGGAGCTACACAGCTTTTTCTTTTTACTGTCTCACTCTTTTGAGTTCCACGAATGTAAAATGTACCGAAATAAGATATATGAAGCATGCTGAAATTCACAGGGAAGTGTGTTTGTCAAGCATTTCCCAACTCATCCTTCTTTAATCAGGAATAGATATCACACACTCATGATCGAAAACTACAAAGCTAAATGGAAAAGGTCCACTAGGCTTTTTTACAAACCAAAATGGTGTCACTGTTATTACCCACCAGGATTTAAAACCCACAGCTTCAAAGCTCTATTATATAAGTTTATCAGGCAACACAAAAAAGGTGCAGTTCTCAACATTTCCTTCAAAAGTTTCATGTCGTTCATAATCCTCTCTGAAGCAGATGTGTCTATTATCTGTGAAGGGGAAAGGTTGAGAGAGATGTATTTCGACTGGAGACACTTTAAGTCAGTGTCTAAGAATCTGAGAACAGTGAGATAAGGAAGCTTGCCTTTGTACTTACGCAAGAAGAATAATAAGGTTAAGTAAAGTTAAAAGGTTTAAAAGTGAAGCCTACTTATCTGCTATAGAACATTTGGTAGCATACAGGAATCCTAAATATAATATCACTGTACTCTAATGTCGCTAACCATTATCTTTGCAGATGTTAAAAGGTCATGTTTAAATGCCTTACCCCCCATATGTAGATATGCTATAAGCAGCAATATTACCACACTTAGAAGGCCACAGCTCTGCTTTTCCATAAGAGTTTAAGGCTATTTGCCCCCCCACTTTACCCAGGGATTGGATGACATGCCAGTCATGAGCTGGTGAGTGGATAACGTTGATTTAATCACTAGGACCATAAAACCATTAACTCACATCTAATTAGCCACTTCTTACTGAGGGTTGTTAACGTTCAAGTTTAGATCTCATGTGGGAAGTCAAAAATACATGAACTGTCACAGCGTGACTAAACACAATGATTGTTGTGGTTTGTACTTTGGTTAGTGTTCAAATCAAATAAACATTTATTTGTATAGCCCTTTTTACAAGCAATGTCACAGAGGGCTTCACATATGCCCATAGAACTGCCCCTCAACCAACCTAAACCCTCAACCCGCTGTTAAACTAGTGTTTTCATAAACATACAAGAAGAAAAGCCGTAGTCAAGGCAGGACAAGCTGTCCATGCATTTCCCAGCAGGAACTTATGTTCATGACCAGAACAGACATGTTCTGCTGCTATTTTATTATTAGAAACATAAATCAACAGCAAAGAGCAAACATCTGGATCATTAACAGTTTGCAGGATTTAATTCTGAAATAATTCATTGATGAATTTGTGATTGATTCGGACTATCAGTTTTTGCTTGGCACTTGTATAAAGCATTAAATTAGCCTTAGTGATAAATTAGATTTCCTTAATTGAAATAATTTTTAAAGTTATGAATTTAGCTCTTGAACCGGGTTGTATATTGTAGTGTATTCTTTGTGGTATATAAAGTTTGATGTTGATATCTCAAAGATTTGTTGACTTTCAAAGGAATCATAAGACAAACTTCCTGTTTAGTTACTGCCGATTTTAAATGGCTGTTTAAATGGCTGCAAACGGTTTGGAATATCAAAAGTCTTTTGATAACTTTGTGAGGTTTGGTCTGAAGATGTTTCCATACAAACATACGGAAGATTGGCCAAAAATGGTAGGAGTAGCGAAAAACACATTTCATAAATGTATATTGTATAGAAAAAACAAAAGTCAGGGAGTCAGATGGCTCAACGGGTTAAGGCATTGGCCTGTGGCTATATGACTTTGTGTCCTTGGGTAAGGCACTTCACCCTACTTGCCTCAGGGAGAATGTCCCTGTACTTACTGTAAGTTGCTTTGGATAAAAGTGTCTACTAAATGTGAAAGATTTGCCATTATGAGTTGTTGAGGCTTTTTTTGTTCATAGTAAGGAATGAGGCACATGGAATGAATTCTAGGATTCTAGGATGAAAGAGATACAAATGACATCACTTTTAAAAAGGACAAATTGGGGTGTGGCCTGTAGCGCCCCCCTGGCTGTAGCGGACAAAGAAATATGAAAATCAAAAATCCTATTGATACATTTTGTGAGGGTTCTTGTGACGATGATAACTGGCAATTATGGGGACGATTGGGCAAGAATTGTAGGAGTAGCGAAAAAAACACATTTGATAAATTTGTTGTACAGACAAATCTATGGGTTTGCCCCTATAGGTTGTGCTGACTTTTTTTATCTTGACAAATAAGGCTTCTGTAATGAATTTCAGGATTCTAGGACAAAGGGGGTACAAATGGCATCAATTAAAAAAATGACACAAATTGTCAAATTGCGGCGTGGCCTGTAGCGCCCCCTTTGGTCTCAAGTGGACCAAAATGGGTGTGGTAGTTCATAATGTTGTACTGTTTCACCATGCCAAAAATCTCAATCTCCTTTTTTAGTGCTGTGATCCAAGGGCTGCCATTGACTTCAATGGGATAAGATACGGAATAATAATAATACCTGCAATAACAATAGGTTTCCTCCTGACGGAGGAATCCTAATTAAACTCATCATACACGAGATCCATTACGTATTTTTTATTTTGTGTAATTTGCTCATTTTGGTAAGTGTAGCGCCACCTATTGTCAGATCAAGGTAAATCTCATGTGCATTTTCGGAGCCTACACAAATATGTATTACCGTATTTGTAAACGGACAAGTTTTGTCATTTTGGGCTGTTTTGACATGTTCACGTTGCAGTTAAATATAGAGAATATGTTTACCTTAATTTTGAAGGTATGCACATCCAATAAGAAAGGGAGTGTTTAGGAATGGCAAAGTAATTAAACACCAACAATCCATCTCAGTCCTTTATCGCACCATCGACCGAACAAACACGTCTCGCTACAATAATCGCATCCATGTATTAAGATGGAGAACCAAGCAGATACAGTCTCCCGCACTCTGATGTACCCTGAAATGTGGGAGTCAGGTGGCTGAGTGTTTAGGGAATCGGGCTAGTAATCAGAATGTTACCGGTTCGTTTCCTGGCCGTGGGAATTGGCGTTGTGTCCTTGGGCAAGGCATTTCACCCTACTTGCCTCTGGGGGAATGTCCCTGTACTTGCTGTAAATCGCTCTGGATAAAAGCGTCTGCTATATAACTAAACGTACTGATGTCGTTTCTCCATACTCGCTTTGTTTCCCTGCGCGCGGTCAGCGGTAACAGCCCACCTGGATGACGCGGCAGCTGACTGCAGTTCCGCTGCTCCCACCACGCGCAGAGCACCAAGTGTTTAGGGGGCGCCACCAAAATAATAAAACCATAAATATACCGATTTATTGTCATTTTGTGATAAAGTGTGATTAAACACCAAAGTACTGTGCATCTGACTTTATTTAGTGTAACTATCCGACAAAAAAATAAGGATTCCATACACAGCATATACTTGGTACAGTTCCATGATCATATGATTTTACTAATTTGTTCAATTATAAAAACTATTACTAGGAACAAAAAACATGAAGAAACCATCATTCAGGGAATGTGTTTCTAGGTGGGTTATTAGAACACCGTGTAATACTTCCAGCACATGGAGTTCCAAACTCAGGTCAATGTCAGCTGTAAGAATGTCTTAACACCAGAGCAGAAACACACTTCTCCAACATGAGGTCCTTCAAGCAGTACTAGGTAGGAGATGGTTTTCGGAATGAAGGCTCTACCTCAAGTTGTGGAAGCCAAAGTAAAGAGTCGTCCATCTCAACCTTTCAGATTTCTGAAAGATAACAAGGGGATATTTTGCTTGACAGAAGGGCATTTCAATTGGAAGAGGCCCGAGTCAAGTTTTCATCCCCCACTTATTCAGAACACCCTGTCAAATTCTGTTTGGCTGGTGGTGGCAGGGTTCCTATTCTGATTGGCTGGCTGCTGGGGCATGTGACCTCTCCGCCTGGGCGGGGCCAGGTATTCAAACATGGAGGTGTTGTGCGCGGAGAGCATGTTCTTAAGGTCAGAGGGCATGGGGTCGGACCAAAAGAAGTCATGGTTGAGAGCATCGTCGCTGTCTGTTCGCTGGGAAGGGTCGAGCACCAGCAGTTTGTCAATGAGGTCCAGGGCGTAGGGATCCTTGACATATGCTTTGAGTCTGTCTTTAACTTTCCTCTTCTGGCCTTTAGGAAGCTCCATCTTCTGATAGAGCTCGTATTTCTTGTCCACACCTGGCCATACCTGATTAGAGTGGGAATATGGACCCAGTTAGGAACTGCATGACAAGACGGTTGGTGCATGTTTGTGTACAGGGTGCATGTTAGTGTACTCGGTGCATGTTAGTGAACACGGTGCATGTTCAAGTACAGGGTGCATGTTAGTGTACTCAGTGCATGTTAGTGTACATGGTGCACGTTCAAGTACAGGGTGCATGTTAGTGTACTCGGTTTATGTTAGTGTACAGGGTGCATGAGTGTGTCCATGCATGTTCACCTCTGCAGTGATGGAGCCACACAGCTGGCTGATGAGTGTGAGCTGGTGCTGTTCTGTGTTTCCCTGCATGATGGGGCTCCGTGTCCACATCTCTGCCATGATGCAGCCGGCTCCCCACAGGTCTATGGGGGGACCGTAGTCCCGCTCACCTACGAAAACACCCCTTCAGATTAGGCCCAGTCTCGTCTCTGCCGACTGTCCACCACTTCGCAAAACTGACCCTCTAAGCCCGAAGTTGTCAACCCTGGTCCTGGAGAGCCACAGTCCTGAAGGTTTAAATGTTTCCCTGCTCCAGCGCACCAGATTCTAATAAATGGGTAGTTATCAAGCTCTGTGGAAGCTTCATAATGACCCATGTATTTGAATCAGGTGTGCTGGAGCTAAAACCTTCAGGACTGTGGCTCTCTAAGACCAGGGTTGACGATCCCTTCTTTAAGCGAATTTTCAATTAGGAAAATCTGATGTCCACCTCTGACTTCCTTTCTTACCCAGGAGCAGCTCTGGAGGTCGGTACCAGAGTGTGACCACACGGTTGGTGTAGCGGTTGCCCTGACTGTTCTTGGCCAGGCTGAAGGCTCGTGCCAGGCCGAAGTCAGCCAGCTTTAGGACGCCGTCTCTGGTGATCAGCACATTGGCTGCCTTCATGTCTCTGTGAAGGATCTATAACCGTTAAGAAGAAAGGGAATCACCCACCTTCATATACATTCACAAAGTATTCATATCCAAAAGATTCCAGGAACTTCCATAGGATGAAAGGCTGCCCTTCATTTCTCCTTCTTACATTTCCGGTTCTGATGGTTGATCTTATAGATGACAACCTGATGAAGCATTTCTTTAGAGGGGCAGCAATACTAATACTTGTATCCCCCCTTACTCACACACACATAATTTGCCTCAGATTGAGCAGAGAAACATCAGACGGTTTGGGGACATTTGTTGATTACCTTACTGAAGAGAGGACACCATCATGGATTTGTATATTTGTATCAACAATCATGAATGTTGTTAATCCAGCTGGTACATATCAATGCAAAGCAGACCGTATTGTATGTCTACCTTGTTTCTGTGGATGTAGTACAGCCCATTGAGCAACATCTGCATAACCTTCTTGATTTCAGCAAGCGTGAACTTCACGTTGGCATTGCTAAGAAGTCCTGCCAAGTCGTGCTCACAGAAGTCAAACACCAGGTATATGCTGCCTTTGCAGCGGTTGAACTGTGTAGCTGCAAATGGAGGGAAAGTTAGCGAGGCCTTAACATAATTTAGTCCTAACAGTCTTTCCCCCAGGGTCGTAAGGATTCCTGAGTGACCTATTGCCCTTTTTTGCCCAGTCCTAACCAGCATGTGTGGTACTCGCAGCCAGGTGCATTGTTACAATTATTTAGTTAGCAGACGCTTCTATCCAAAGCGACTGTTATTGTTGTTTGCTTTCCTACATGTACACTATTGCCCGTTGGAGATGCATTCCTTATTACTGTAACTTGTTCGGCTGAATGCTCTTGTGCAGTGGGCCATCGAGGCCATCAAGGGCCAAGAGAGAGTAGGTTCTCATATCAACCAAGCACTACACTGATTTCACTGAAGTTTAAGTTTCTCTACTTAGTGAAATCAGCTGGTGTAAGTGCTTGGTTGAAGTGAAAACCTGCCCCCTCTTGGCCCTTGATGGCTTGAGTTTGACAACACTGCTCTTGTGGCTCTTCCATTTGGCACTTGTTTGGTTTCTCTCGATGCATGTAACTATAAACCCGCTATGTTTGGGGACTATCCCTATGTCATGCTCAGTGACCGATGCTCTTTTGTAAAGCTCTCTCTTGGAAGTCGCTTTGGATAAAAGCATCTGCTAAATGAATAAATGTAAATTTAACATTTCCACATTTAGTATTACATACTTGTGCACATATGATCACCAAGTCAAATTATACAAACCTAATGCTCTGTCATGACTGTCGTCTTCGTTTAATGGTCATGCAAAACCAGGCAGGTCATTCAGACAACATGTCAATAAAAGCTGTCAAAAGATCAGACATCTATAAATCATGTGCACATTAGTAACCGGAAATGACGCATACCTTTGGTCCGACAGATCTCGATCAGATTCACAACATTCTCATGTTTCAGCAGCTGCAGAATCTTTATTTCTCTCAGTGCTGTGATGGGGAACTGACAAGAAAATTTAACAATGGCAATGAAACAATTAACAGCAATTAAAACGGGCCATGCGTCTGACTCTCATAAACAATGAGAGTAAATGTATGTACCTAAATCGAAGACAAATGCAGATTTCTTACCCCTTCTTTCTCGTTCTCCATTAACACTTTCTTAAGTGCTACTTTCTTTCCAGTTTGTCTGTGCTTGGCTTTGAACACTTCACTGGAAAGTTAATGAATATTGATCCGTGTAAATGTCAAATAATGGCTCGCTATGCTTGAAACACGAGTGACACAACCCGTGTATTCATAACTGACCGATATACTTGTCTCAATTAGACAAATAAATTAAAAAATATATATTTAAAAAAGATATATATATTATATAGTATTAAACAACTTCAACACACACAGGGCCTAGCTAGACAGACTAGCTAACAAGCTAGCAACTTAAACCAATGTGGGGAGCTATTTTATGGATGAAGTATGTGAGCTTTAACGTTGCTGTGCGCGGGTATGCCAACGTATTAACAACATGCAATAAGGTCATTTTACCCAAAGGTTCCTTGGCCAATTTTAGCAAGTTTCTCATATTTGGAGATCTCGTCACAGAAAGGGAATTCAACACCATCGTAGTATTTGGACATGATGGCGGCCTCCCGGTCGGGCCTGTGAATGATCATTTCGTTTCGTTAATAATGATATTATTTCAACGGATCTCCACATTTAAGGCATGCATAAATACCGTACTTATAATATATGATACTATGCAACAATCTATACACTCTGTGATAGATGAATATTAGTCATACTTTTCAGCCGCACCGGCGTTTGCACTTTTGTCTCGCTGCATCCTTGTTTGTGTGTTTGACGCTTCGAGGGAAAAAGGCGTTTTTCTACGGAAGCCTTAGAGGACTAGAAGTCTGTTAATGTTTCTCTCTTTTCAAAATGTTTCTCTCTAGCATGGAGACCACAGGCATGTAAACATACCAGCTGACGATCACATGTGTGAGTTGTTTCAATTCCTTTTAGTCCTGCAGTATCTGTTGCTCTGATATGTCGTCCAACCTGCTGAACCAGGATCCAGTTTAACTTTACCAGGAAGACCTTAGATCAAAATGCATTCTCATCAAAACTTTCATTTTTTTAAATCTACAGAGAGAGAGAGAGAGAGAGAAGAAAGCCATTGGTCAAGTCCACATAATGACAGAAGGTTAGAGGAGAACAAGAAAATAGATGATGTCCACTCTTATCAGGCCACATATTGACTCTTATCCATACTGGATGTTACACAATGAGTGTAGACTCTAGTCTTCAGTAAGAGATGGACGGGACAGTGTCCTGGCCAATACAATGCTTTGTGTCTTGTTTTGCACAGATATTCAAGTACACATACATTTCAAACCACTTTCTACTTACTTACAGGCCACTAAAAAATATGTCACCCAGTAGGAGTAATATATCATTGTGTAATGTTGCATTGTCAAGATATGTGGATCAGATGATTTCGCCCACCTCTGAATCTTGTGACTGTCACAGGTATTGCTGTCACTCAGTTTTATGCCTCTTCCTTTGATCCAGTGCAGGTTTTACAAACCTCCTTCGTTGAAAACCCAAACAACTATCTCATGATCTGTTTCACACACCAAGAACAGAATACATTAGATGTGAGGTACTGCAGGTAGTAAAAGGGAAGCGAAGCTTTGCAACACAATACAGCATTTGAAAATAGGACAAAGGGTTAAAGTCTGCTGTGGCTACAGTAAAATCCTGGATCATACGTCAGGGCCTGGAGTATCTGCTACCAGCTGTTTATAAGGAAGTGACTAAGCAGTCCTCCATTAGTTTGTTTAGTAGGTTTTAGTGTGTACAAGAGATACGTTAGGAAGCACCATGAAAATATTAGTTCTGTTGTCGTGTCTGGTTGTAGGCTGCCTGGCTCAGAGACCTCAACCCTGCAGTAAGTAAACACATAAACAGAGTGAGAGACACCTAGCACTAGGAATATCTGATTACTATTCTTTTATTATAATAGATTACCCATTGCATACTTTATGGTTTAGAATTTACTCTGTTCAGTTGTAAATGCAATATGATGGCTTTTTCTATTATTCCTTGGGTCAAAGAACATTCTTAATGTAAATGATGTCAGTAAAATGAATTTTTACTTCCTCCCTTAGCGTCTCCACCTCGTCTGACAGGTCGCCTGTCTGTGGTTAGTTACCTAAAGGGGACTTTTAGAGTGTGTGGTGGTGGTGGTGGTAGTGGTGGTGGTAGGGGTGTTGGATACTCTGTATCCAGCCTTTTAATGGCATATCAGAGCATATCACTCTCTCTCTCCCTCTTGGAAGTCGCTTTCGATAAAAGTATCTGCTAAATGAGCAAATGTAAATATCATTGCAACATTGTATATGCATATATTGCATATCTTGCTTTATGTTCACAATCGTTGTGTTATGCATTTATAGTTCTTCCCTTGGCACTTATTGGTTCTCGTGATGTATTATTCACTATCTAAAAAACCCACTGTGTTCGGGGTCTATCACGTTGCTATGCTCAATGACTGATGCTCTTTGTAAAAGCTCTCTCTTGTAAGATCAAATCAAATATTGGTTCATAATTGCACATTTTCACCCACCTTATTCACTATAACTCAAACCAGACACTAATAATTTACTTCCTTTCATCAGACTAATGATGATCTGCTGGCTGCTGCCAAATATACTTATGATGCAGTTGGGAAGCGTATTCGCTTCACAGAAATTGGTTCTTACAAGAACAAGACATTCTGGGTTGATGCACTGCTGCTCTTCAGAGAGGTAATCAACAAATGTCCCCAAACCATCTGATGTTTTTCTGCTCAATCTGAGGCAATTGTTGTGTGTGTAAGGGGGATACAAATATTAGCATTGCTGCCCCTATTAAAAAGAATTAATGCTTCATCAGGGTGTCATCTATAAGATCAACAATCAGAACCGGACATGTAAAAAGGAGAAATTAAGGACAGACTTTCATCCTATGAAAGTTCCTAACAATGCAACTCTGCTGGGGCAAGTCATTTTAGGGGGCTCCTATGCTCCTGGGGAGGGTCTCCTGGTCAACAGCTGGTATGGAGAAATGAAGAGGGGTAAGAACAGATCATTTGGTGCTCTTTGATGTGCCTTCACAGCTGTGCTACTGTTTATCTTGTGATGCTTTTGTCTACAGGAAAATACGTGAGCACCCTAACAGAATTCGGATGTCTGCCAGTCAGCACTTTATTTCACACAAATAGCACTGGATGGATTTTGACAAGGTCAGCGTTTTTAATATCAAAATACTTGAACACATTTGCTACAAATGAATGTTCTATTCCATTTCCTGTGTATGTGTGGTATATCTGATGATCTCATAGGCTAATAGGATATAGTGTATTCAAGGTCATTATCCATAGAGATCTGATCTGTGTTCTGTTATGATTTCCAGTTTCTACAACATTGTCCTTGGTATCGAGAACCCTGAAGATTTTTTCCCTCCTGACTTCTGTAAAAATGCAGAATTTGACAACGAAGCTGAACCTGTTGACTTCTACAGCGTGTTTGAGCAGTAATAGACATTTAGAGTCAGGAGTCAGGTAGCTCAGTGGTTAAGCTGTTGGGCTCATGATTGGAAGGTTGTGAGTTTAAATCTCTACATAAATGTCTACCTAACTACACAACATTATGTCCGTGGTCACGGCACTTTACTTCACGGCACTTTACCCTACTTGGCTTTGAATAAAAGTCGCTTTGAATAAAAGTCGCTTTGAATAAAAGCGTCTGCTAAATGAATAAATATAGGGTTCAACAGTATTTTAAGATCACAACCAAAAATGTTCTAATTTGCTATGAAAGTCTATGACAGTGTTTTGAAGGAACAAAAAGTAACAGTTAGTGGGAATTAAAAGGGATGACATATATAGAAATGTTTTATTTTTCATTTAAATTGAGTGCACTGACTGGAAGCAATTTTTATTTCGTTGTACCTTGAAACAGTGATAATTAAAGATTTTTCAAGCCACATGTAATCAAACACTGGGATTATGATATAAAACTTTTCAGGTTCAACTTCTAAGCAGCCCTGGAATAGGTTTAACTGTCATGTGTGAAGTTGTCTGAGGTTTTTAATGGCTCCATACTAGTTTTCACCGGCTTTCGCACAAGGATTTTCTTAGCTGCCTTTCCTATAGAACTTAAATTGCAGACACTATATTAAATGGTTGTATGAATAAACTATAGGTTCGTGAAAAACCTTACACACATTTTTGTTTTGTTTCATGTTAACCTTATTGATTTCGCATCTATTCCATCGAGCCAATGCCTGATTAAAGGTACACAACCCTTTAATAAATCACTGGAGGCATAGTTGTATGTTATTTAATTAAATCCATTCAAAGCATGCACAAAACAACCGCATACAAGTGTTCTCCATTTCCTGGTCCGAGGACGTGAACAGCAGATTTAGCACGGTAATACTAACTAGGATATGCAGCATGTCGTGGTCTGATTTGGTAGCAGAAGTAAGAAATTCCTCTCAAATCGCCTACCTCTTGCACACATACATCTGCAGACACCCCCCCAAGCTCGTGTCCCACTGTTTCCAGCCACAGCAGCCTGGCGTCCGGGTCCTCGTCAGAAAACTGCAGATAGAACCCCGAACTTCGTAACACGCGCAGAACCTGCTTTAGAACCTGATCAGCTTTGCCCCTGCCTTCCCTGGATCTCAACAAGGCATCTGTAGTACCCTTATCTATGATGAGGTCCAGGCTTTCAGCACCATAGTGTTGGTAGAGTTCTGTACAATCCAGTTCTAAGAATTCCAGTCTCGAGTCAGGATTACAAGGTTCTGTTGATCTGGTTCTTATTTGTTCTCGCATGAAACGCACAGCTACGGGGGAAATATCCGCACAGGTCACTTGTACTGCAGAGAGGGAATTCTTGTATATATCAAGTCCTAAGGCAGATGTTCCACAGCCCAAATCCAATACTTTCAAGATACTTTTAGAGTCGGGATTTGAATGCAGCAAGGGCAAGATGAAGTCCTGAACTGTGCCAAAACCAAAAAACCACTCGAAGTTCTTAAAGTTGGCTGTTCTGTCGCGGTTTTCTGTGTAAAACCGGTCCCACGTTGCTTTCTTATCCATGTTCTCGATTAATTCAGCTAGAGGAATAGATAAATATGATTAAATATAAACGATCAGCCAACATTTCTCCATAAAGATCAGGAAATTTGATGAATGATTACGCTAATGCAGTGGTATCTGCTTTGACATACAGGCTACGAGCTACGAGTTCAGAATGTCATTCTGATAATCATGCATCTTGTGGAACATAAACTTTCTCCATAAACATACTTGTAAGCGAAGAATGATGCCTGGAAATCACCGACACAAGCTTTCTTAAGGTCCTGTAGGACATTGGCAACTTGCTGCACATGAACGGCGCCATGATGCTCGTTGAACTGCGCAAATGCGCCGTGAGATGCGCATGCGCGTCAGTTGGCCTTAACAGAGTCACAGAAAAAGGAGCTCTGACTTTAATGATTTACCAAAATATCTGATACTGTGCAAGACCACAAACCTTGATAGGTCTCTTATAAAAACATTGCCATGCATGGAACATATAAAAAACAATTTCGTGAGTCTACTATTACTGAATGATAGCATACATGTGAATGACTGGCTGAGAAATTAAGCTCCTATACAGGAACTTTGAACATAATATTCTTCAACTAAGGATAAATATACGTTCGAGATTTATTGCACATAAAAAAATACACATTAAGACAATATACAAATTGATAAGCTACGCTTCATTCTTGATTTGTTTTTAACTGACATGTAGATCTATTGCCGTGGCACCATTTCTAAAGCACCAACAATTTAGTGTAACAATACATGAAGCACAAATCACATCATTAAACTGTCAGTTAGATATAGAATTCACGCTATTGCCATCGTAAATGTGAATAAGTCATATAAAACATGAATTGTAACTATGCCTTCTCACAGCTCAAGAAAGTATGTACAGCTTTGTCTTTGACAAAACAGTGAAGATAAAATAACTAACATTAATCTGCATTTATCAGATCAGTATAATGGTGAAGTATTTGACTAGTGAGGACTGTTTCACAACCACCGGCCCACTAATTTAAACTATTAACATTAAAAAAAGGTCATTTAGTACCATCAACTTAAAAGAATGTCAGATATATGAGCCTCATAATGACCAAATTGAAATGATTTTGTGTTTGTGATAAAAGTAAAAAAATACAGAATAAACGCTAGTTTATTAAATGTCATGCATTTTATGATCGTGCCACTTAATGAGGTGATGAACATCTTTCTAGAGGGTAAGTGTAAACAGTTTTTGGCTTCAAGTAGACTGAGGCTTAATGTTGAAATCCCCCCCCCCATTCCCCCCCCCCCCCATCCCCCCCCCCCCCCCCCATTCCCCCCCCCCCCCCCCCCCCCCCCATCATACACTCCCATCTAAACATTTGATTTCAACGAGGATAGATTCTGCTTTTTCACATGACAAGCCCAGATCTATGCAACTACATATATCCAACTATTGGTTAAACAAGCCGCAAACTTGAAGTCTCAAATTGTGTTTTACAACGCAAAGGAAGGGTCCAGGTGTTTTAACACTCCTCCAACAAGGTGGAGGCTGCCTGTGACTAGGACGTGAATCCCTGCAGCCTCTCGTAAGGGGGAAGCTTTAGCTGAGACGCTGGGCTTGACTGGTACGGCTCTCTTGGCTGGGTCAGCCAGGACAGAGTCTCTTCCCTGGCAGATCCACTGGAGGGCGCTAAGGATACAGGGGTAGACCAGGGTGTCGCTCTTGTTTTTGGCCAGCAGGGGGAGCTGGTCATGGATGAGCGCTGCAGCATTCAGCCCCTCCTCCTGGCCGGTGTGCAGATGCCAGCTTTGCTGGTTGTCCAAACAGCGAGTCAGCATGTGCTCCACTGATACATTAAAGTTCTGTTGGTCTGGGGGGGGGGGGGGGGGGGGGGGGGTGTAAAAGTCTTAGTGTGAGAGATGTTGAGAACAAAGCATCACAAATGATAGTCTACTAATAGTTACATCTCTTAAAGCTCAGAACCATGAGAAAATATGTTTATATATGGTTAACAACATTGATTTTGTTCTTGGAGAGAATCAGGTCATTCTCAAAACGACTCATACTTCAATGTTTATTTGTGATGTTCATAGTAACATGATCCATATGACCTCCATATACCCATGCACCCACTGTAGAGAATGGCAGCCTTACCTGCATTACATGACGCAATGGCCTCAGTTATATTAGGGCAGAACACAGCAAAATCGAAATGACAAGGCTGTGGGGGTTGGAACAGAAAAATATGGTAAACAAAATAAGAGACTGATGCATTCGTATGGATATTTGGTTGCGCTGGTCTGTATAGGTCAACTACAACTACAGCTGTGCAAAAAGATTACAGCTGTAATTTAACCAAATCTGGCTAAAGCACATTGAAAATGTAATTGGAAAGAGATGGACCCCTCTAATATGAAAGCATTTGTTGGATATGTAGAGCGTTTGAACAGAGTGACCCAATTCAAGTGAACCATAAATATTGGTGGAAATGGCTCCCTCACCACCAGCAGTTTCAGCATGGCTGCACAGTCTCTTTCTCCTGTGGCATTGAACAGAAGCACGCGGACCACAGGACCACTGTGTGGGTACAAGGAGCACGGGAGGTAAAGCTCAGGTCAGTGTGTTGGATTTGAACTCATATTTTTGCAATGTTTTCACAGCCCATGAAAAGAGAAATGATTGGAATACTGCAAACCTAAAAACTACAGTCATGAAATCTGCTAGTGCACGAAGCCCAGTTATGTTTTCAAATAAACATGACAAATAGGACTTATGAATATACTGATAAGCTTTCCAGATCTCCATGCTCACCCTGCCATCTTTTCATGCTGAGCGGCAGCATTGCTGAACCACTGGACACAGGCCTGCATGCTGCGTGTGGTGTGGGCACCATCCAGGAAGTAGGTGACAGGGCCATGCTCCAGAGTCTGTGTACGGCCAGGCCACTCCGTGTCTGCTAGTCCTGTGGACCATAAGAGAGGAGCGCTGAGCAGGAGAGAAGGCACCACCCTGGAGGACCTACAGACATCACAAGAACTGATCTGCTTCGTTCAATTGTATTTACCCTTAAGGTGTTTATCAATGCTGATTAGTTGTTTGGATCACAATGTGATTACAGGCTGACTAACACACTAAACACATAAAACGATTTATTGACCCATCTAGATTTGGATTGTGTGGGAGTTCACATGTGGGTTTCTTCCAAGACAAGGTTGCAGAGTTCTTTAAGATGACTTACCTTTAGCCATGATGGGGCTTAATTGGAAGCCTGAAGCCAGGGGAACTGTGGTGGTTTCCCTCGTTAGCGATGAGCAGCCTTCTTCTGTGGGTGGACAAATGATTTGATCACTACACAATTTAATTACTACACAATGTTGATCACAATCAGACCAGAACTAGGATTTGAAAATCTGAAAAACCTTTTAAAACCAACACAGACATGTGACACACACAAAAACACAAACGTGCGCACACACACCAGGCAAACAGCGTCTCTGTAGCCAGGTGTGGCTGAGCTGGAGGGCCAGGGAGGCGTTGGACCACTGGTGCTGTCCAGCCAGGCCCAGACGCAGGGTATCCTTGTCTGCTGTGTACTCATTCAGCTCTGGGCACATCCACAGAGGACACTGGGAAACACAGAGGAGCAACGACACCCAGCGTAACGACATCAACATGTTTGCAATTCAATGTTTTTAGTATCGCTGATGATCTAACTTATTTCCATTGATTAATGACATTACAAATATCAAATCAAACTGTATTTGTGTAGCCCTTTTTACAAGCAATGTCACAAAGGGTTAGGGCTGTCAACGAATATTCTATATTCGAATATATATTCGAATAGTGTTTAAAAAACTAATTTCGAATATGAAAATGTATATTCGAATGTAAAAAAAAACAACAACAAAAAAAACAGCGGCAGCAGGCAAGACTGTTTGTATTTGGGACAAGAATCGCGACCTTACATTTCTTGCACAAAACTTTTAATCAACAATCAGCATTTGTTTATTGTTGTCGTTCATTTAGACCACTATGCGCAGAGCGCGACAGTGCGGGGGAGAGAGAAAGAAAAAATGCGTGTGTGCGAGCGAGAGGCCAAGGTCTGCGGTCTTGGCCATTAGTTCATCTACTTATTTTTGTGTAGGTAATATGTTGTTAAATTAACTTAAATATATTACCCATACAAGTAGTTACGTCTCGTTGTATTAATTTGTCTCGTTATTGACGTGCCTAATGCGCAACCGGGAAACTTGAATATATTCGAATATATTCGAATACATCTGTGGGGAATATTCGCACGTCATTTTTTAGCAGTTTTGACAGCCCTACAAAGGGTTTCACAAACATGTTTGTCGGATCATGTTAACCGGATAAATATATTTTATAATATAATAATCTATAATTATCTGTGTAAATCGAAAGGCTTCAACCCAAGTGGATCAGCAGAGTCTAACCATGTCTAACTATTTTGTGTCAGTTTCTCACCCCGATCTCCACAGCCCGCTTTTTCAGCACTGTCATGGGTCCTTCTGGCTGCTTCACAGTGAAGGCAGGGACCCCTGGCTGAGGAACAGACAGAGAACAAGGAGATTAATGACATATTTGTTGTTATCAGTTATCAGTACCGTTATGGTTATAAAAACGGAATGTTATGTAGTTACTGCAGATCGTGGAAGTTAGACTGTACCCTTTTCAAAATGGTCAAAAAGGGTGAAAGAATAAAATGTACCACGACAAACACACACACGCAGAATGATGAATACTCTTTCTAACGTCACCTTGAAGATGCCCCCTTTCTGCCAGGCAATCTTCTCAATGGTATCCCCCAAGATCTGGGTATGATCGATACCCAAAGATGAGACCCCACACACCCATGGTCTCCTGTCAAAGTGAGGGAGTTAGTATTCTGTCTCCACCTCTTTAGACATCACTAGGAATATAATAACTCATGTGCGACCAAAATGCTTGCAATTATACGATATGAAAGGATCTTTGGTCACATTGCACAGCCCTCCTTGACATTTTACCTGATTATGTTTGTGCAGTCATAAGCGCCTCCGATCCCAACTTCAATCACAGCTAAATCCACCTAAACAAAAAGTTTCCTCTTACTTATCCACAGTTCACAGTCCACAGGCAAAATATTCACCTGGAGACAAGCTTTCCATTTGGAAGGTGATCAGGAGGTCATCACTGTGTTGGAGTCTAAAACCAAACATCCTGTATCCAATAGTAAAGCTGCTAGCTGAACCTCACAGTGCTGTGGGGACCTACCTTCTCCTGCAGGAAGACATGAAAGGCTAGAATGGTGAGGAAGCGAAAATAGGCAGGCATTGTCTGCCCATTAGCATCCTGTGAGGGGTAAATTACAGGACACGATTAGCTATGTGTGCAGTCACATGATGTGCATGCAGGTCATTATGGAACGCAAGGTCCCACATTATCTCACTAAACTTAAGCATGAGGCTGTTTGATACAGCTATCCTTTATGTAACTAAAAGTCGCTTTCCAATATCGAACTCATTCATTCTTTCTATAATCTGAAAAATCTAATGATTTTCTCTACACATCACTGGCAAATTTCTGTGTGTGTGTACATGTTTCAAGGCCTACCTTTGTTTCATCCAATCGCCCATAAACTTGCCAGAAGTATTTGGTGAAGAGCTCTTTGCTGATAGGTCGTCCATTAATTCTTATCCTCTCCCTCACTTGTACTAAATGTGGGGAACTACAGGGAGATGCATACAAATCTTTAGCCAGAGTATTTAATATATATAGATATATAGATATACCTATATATACACACTGACATGGATGTCAGTCAGTGTTATTTGATACCGATTTAGACATACCTATAAAACCCAGTCCGAAAGCCGTAGCCTCTCAAAATCTTCTCTGTGAAGGCGCACGTTGATCCCTGATCAAATAGAAACAGTGATTTAATACACACACACACACACACACACAGCTCATTGACAGGTACAATTAATATTTAAAGCAACGCAAACAAAGACTTACCTTGCCCTTGGTTCCAGTGACATGAATTATATTGAGATGGTCAAGATCCTCTACCTTTGAACCCCCCCAGAAAAAAACAGGTTTTTACTTAATTTCATTTAAAACGGTATATTTATCTATGAAGACAATGCTGATTGAGTATGCCTTTTGAGTTAAGTGATTTTTCAATAGTTGGGAGGATGAGGCTAGTAATATCGAGTGTGCCAACCATGTAGGGTCATATTACATGATTCCATTACGAGGCACCACTTATTTGACCTGTGTACTGGTTGGCTGCACTGTCTGTGTGTGTCCAATGCCCAGTTTGCACTTAATGTACGAACTTTGTGAAATCCCTGTTGCTTTTAGTGCTTGTTGACTATGAACTTAAGTCTCTCGTGATTGTCTACAACCGTACATGATTGAAATGCCAAAGTCACTTGATAGGTTGACCCTGTGAGTGTGCTGGCTGTGTAAAAGAGATGGTCCTCAGCTCACCTGCAGTCCAGTCCGCTCCAGGAAGCCCCTCATGGCCTGCAGCTGCAGCTGAGGGTTCCCACGCTCCCTCCGCACCTGCTCCAGAGCACTGGAATTGGTCTGTAAGGTATTGAGGGTGCACACAGCATCCTGCAGTGGAAAAGTCAGATGGTCAAGTGGTTAGGGAATCAGGCAAGTACTCAGAATGTTGCAGGTTTGATGCCAGGATGTCCCTGTACTTGCTGTAAGTCACCCTCTTATCCAGCTAATTAATCTACAATGTAACTTGTACTTAATGCAAAGTATACTCTAAAGTAGTAAACTATTTCATACACAGCTGGGGTGGACTTTTCATAAAGGATTTTAATCAATCACATTTACTGTCTTGTGTTCATGCACTATTTTTTTAGTAATGGCTTACAACTAGATCAATATCACGAGAAATTGTTTGCAACATCCAAGACAACGTTAGCTAACAAGCCTCAGTGACCTATATAACTGATACTTATTAATTAAAAAACAACTAAGAAAACGTACACTGATTCAACGAAATGAGGCTGATGTAATGTTGCTTCATGAAGCCAACTAGTTGACACGTTTATTCAACAGAGCGCTCATCTCGTAGCATGTGACTTTAGTTACGCACAAGTTAAATAAAGGCAATCAGCGATCTTATACTTGTCAAATTAGAACATTGGTTACCGAAATCTAGGTTGCAATTTAGTTAGCTTGAGGCTAGTTAGCTAGCTTGATCAGCACATAGGTTGTCACATGCAGAATAGTTTAGTAACCACACGAAGTTACAAAGTTACTATTTTACCTGATATTCCATTTTAGGCACGTGGGGTGCAGCCTTGGTACTCGAGCTGTTCAATGACAATGTCAACTTTGATGTCCAGCCCTCGTGCTTCACCAACGAAAACACTGAGCTCCAGTCCCGCACGCGGGAGAAGCGTACCATCGTGGGGTTTGAGTCCGCGCATACAGGAAGCCTTTACCAAATTTGGGTGCGGATCTTTTTTAACGTTATGCACCAGGGTGAAGGCAGATGGCGAAGTCAGCCTTCAATGTGCAATCAAATTTCCGGGTAATCGTTTTTCTAGCCTTTCAAAATAAAAGTCATGCCACAAACTACTTTGTAGTGTATGATGCCCATGATGCCGTCGGTGATTAAGATGTCGCCGTGAGACACACACACATAGACATTAGAAATGTATACAGATCTTTATACATGTCTATGGACACACACGCACACACACACACGCACACAGGCGCACGCACACACACGCACAAACACACACAAACAGTGCCCATGTTAAAGTAGCTGACACACAGATTCCTGGAATTATAAATAGGGCACAGTGCCCATGATGCCATTCTTGGGTGAAATGTCAGTGACGTGTATAGAAACGACAGTCTGATGGTGTGTGTCCAGCTCAGGGGTGGGCATGTCTGGTCCTCGAAGGCCACTGTCCTGAAGGTTTTAGATGTTTCCCTGGTCTAGCACTCCTGATTAAAACGAGAGGTCATTATCAGGCTTCCAGAGAGCTTGATTACAACCTGTTCATTTAAATCAGGTGTGCTGGAGCAGGGAAGAAAACATCTAAAACCTCCAGGACAGTAGCCCTCGAGGACCAGACTTGCCCACCCCTGGTCTAGCTGATCCATGAACAGGGGACTGAACTGTATTTTTCCCTTCAGGATTAAATGGTAACTCAAAGAGAATTCTGGACTAGTCTGTAATATCGATGCACAACATACTGTTATATTGTTCAAATAAATGCCTACACTTGTCAAATAGCTGCCAAATCCTCCAACCCTATGATGCAACTGCAGGTGCTCCCTCCCACTTCCTGGACCAGACTTCCATCTCCAAATCATACCACAAAAAGATGGGGAAACAAGAACATTTTTTATTTTTATTTTTATAAAAGCACTCTGGATCCTAGGTCTTTGTATTCTTGCCAGCGTTCAATGAAAATATAATATATGATATCCTTCATGTGTGCTTTGACTTACGTCATGTGATTAAATACCCAACCAGGTCGTTAGATGAACAAAATTGAATATCGACAGTTATTACCTGTGGACGTCGTTAGGGGGCGTCGATAAATCAGTTATGTCATCGTGACCAATGCAAACGGTACTGAAGTGAGTTCACACACACACCTACCATGTGGTGTTGCGGTGCGTGCTCCACAGCAGTGGAATCATCAAAGCAGCTTTCTGTCAGTATGGGCAGGAACACCCACCTTTTAATGCCGTTTGTACAAAATACCTTTAGCTGCACTTATCGTTAGCCTTGAAGTCTTGTTTAACTGCATGCTATAGTCAGTCCAAAAACTAATTGCACATAGGAAATTGTTTTATTGCCCTGTAATATTGTAGATGGTGCTGTACTTTCTTGACGGACTTTTTGCATGCGACCTTGTATTAAAGTCTCTGCTTTAATTATTAAGATAACTATTATATTATTCTAGATCCCTTTGACAGCCGTAAATAAACATTGAGAGAGTGGAGTCCTATAAGAACCTGGGTGTTCACCTGAGCCACAAACTGGACTGGACTCACCACACTGACGCATTGTACAGGAAAGGTCAGAGCCGGCTCTACCTCCTGAGGAGACAGGTCTTTCAGAGTGCAAGGGGCACCCCTAAAGTCTTTCTATGACTCAGTGGTGGCCTCAGCCATTATGTACGGTGTGGTCTGCTGGAGCAGCGGCATCACTGAGAGGGAAAGGAAGAAGCTGGACAAGGTCATCAACAAGTCCAGCTCAGTCCTGGGCTGTCCTCTGGACTCAGTGCAGGCGGTGGGTGACAGACGAGTCCTGGCAAAGCTGACAACTATGCTGGACCACGAGTCACACCCCCTGCAGGACTCACTGTCTGCTCTGGAGAGCAGCTGCAGCAATTGGCTGATTCACCCTCGGTGTGTGAAGGAGAAATTCCGCAGGTCCTTCCTTCCTGGTGCTGTCAGACTGTTTAATGATCACTAAACACTGCTGTCCATAGCCACTATCATGTGCTACACCATTATTATTATAACTATTATCATCACTACCTCACCACCATGCAGTATTACTTTACTTACGTGCAATATTCAAGTGTTATATTCAATATTCTATATTGTTCATACGTACATTACGTGCAATACCCTGTAATTATCAATGCAATAACTGTATACATGTCTATATGTCTGTCTATATCTGGTTCACATCCGAGACAGGAACCACTCACTTAACCACATACTTAACTTAACTTACTTATTGTTTAATTCAATCACTTTTATACTGTACTATATCGTGCCCCCCTGATTGTTATTTTTATATTACCCTGCAACTCTGTGTGCTGTACTTAACCCTGCTGCTGTTGTCAACTGCAATTCCCCCACCCCTGGAGGACAAATAAAGGTTTATCTAATCTAATCTATTTTTCGTCATTTATTATTATGTACAACCAATGAGTGCATTGAACAGGTCACATGACTAGATTAGATAAACCTTTATTTGTCCTCCAGGGGGGGAAGTTGCAGTTCACAACAGCAGCAGGGTAAAGTACAGCACACAGAGTTGCAGGGTCATATAACAATAATGACAATAACAATAACAATAGGCGGGCACGATAAAAAAGTCCAGTATAAAAAATAAGAAAATAAGTAAGTTAAGTAGACATATAGACATATAGACAGTTATTGCACTTGAGGAGAATTACAGAATTACAGCATTGCGAAAATAAGTAAGTTAAGTAGACATATAGACAGTTATTGCACTTGAGGAGAATTACAGAATTACAGTATTGCAAAAAAAATAAGTAAGTTAAGTAGAAATATTGCACTTAATACAGAATATGAATATAACACGAGTATTGCACGTAAGTGAAGTAATAAAAGTAATACTGCATGGTGGTGAGGTAGTGATGGTAATAGTTATAATAATGATAAGTTATCTAGTAAACTAGTAAAACGTTCACAACGTTTGTTTACAACGAGAAAAGTTTTCAGAGATTTCACATTTGGAAAAACCAACGCAGAGGTACCAAAACAGCGTTTTCAAACCCAAAAATAGGCCTATTACTGCAGACAGGGCTGCGTAGAGAATCCTAACAACATAATGGTCAAGCACCTGCGGCATTACAGCACAGGTGTCACTAATTACAGTGCTTAATTAGTGTAGATCAGCCCTCAGTTGATGGTACTTTCGTCACAGGCAACTTGGATGTCAGGTGAAATGGAATTAGCCTAACATGTGCAAATCCTTTTGAAAACCCTTTAACTTTTTAAATTGGGAAAAATCCCTTAATGTGAAAGAGTGTCAGGAGAAGGTGGTGACCTAGAAGAGGAGAGAACCAAACTATTTAACCTAACAAGCTTATGGTGTAGAGAAGCACCTTTCTGGTGCTTAAATCTCTTAATTAACAGTACATTTGAGGACTAATGAGAGGCTTAGAACTAGGTCAGTGGAAATGTAACCTTCCTTGAACTGACCTGTGGCAGTTTCATAAAAACCGTACTTTCATAATACCAGCCGTGATCTTTTAATGACAGATATATAAGGGTATTCTGCAGGTGTAGTAAGCCAAAGTAAATATTCTCAAAGAAAACAACATTAAAGTACATTTTACGTAGTGCTGTAATGGCATATAACAAGATTGTTATAGCAGACAGGTAGTTAATTTCTGTGCATTGAGTCAAACTGGTCTAAAGCAGGGCATATATATAGGCCACAGTAAAGGTGTCTAAGGTCTGCAACTGGTGAAGGATTTCTGCTTGGTTGAGCTTGGCTGATTCAGTTTGTCTTGATCTTGGCTCTGTTTGATTGTTTGATGAATTTTGTGTTAAAATTGGGTGAATTTGAACGCTAATCATTTAGCAGATGGGTTTGTCCAAATAGACTTAAATGGATTTGACCCTATGACCTGTTCCCATCTTATTTCTACTAATATCCTTTAAGACTTGGCAGCAGGCAACTTTCATGGATTTGATCTGTTAATTAATCTGGTCTAACTCTCACTCGTAACTCTCTCTCCTCTACCCCTGCTTGGTCTTACCTCTCCTCTCTCACCGCCCAGTACTTCGATTACTGCAATTTCAAAAAATTTCAGAAGTGGCACATAGTTTCCAAACACAACTTTGCTGACTTTATGTAAAACTACTGCTTGGCTAATAAATCCCTGCTTAGCATGGGTGTCTATCCGGTGTTAAGAACAATTAAGGACTAGACAATTAACGCCTGACTTTACAATCCCCTGGTAATCTTGTTTACACCATTCGTGCAGCTTTCCAAAACAGTATAAAAGCTGCAACCAAGACATTACTGGTTGTGGAGTTGATTAACGCCTTTGTCCTTAGACAGCAAATTCCCTCATCAGAGCAGACTTTACTGACTGAAGATGAACGGCACGGAGGGAAACAACTTCTACATCCCCATGTCCAACCGGACTGGGCTGGTCAGGAGTCCTTTTGAGTACACACAGTATTACTTGGCAGACCCATGGCAGTTCAAAATGCTTGCAGTCTACATGTTTTTCTTGATTTGTTTTGGCTTTCCTATCAACGGTTTGACGCTGGTGGTGACAGCTCAGCACAAGAAGCTCCGGCAACCTCTCAACTTCATCCTGGTCAATTTAGCAGTCGCTGGAATGATCATGGTTTGCTTTGGGTTCACTATCACCATCGTATCTGCTGTTAATGGCTACTTCATCTGGGGGCCATTGGGCTGTGCTATTGAGGGCTTCATGGCTACCCTTGGAGGTAAGAAAAACGTTATATGAGGCTATACATTGCTTACTCACAAAGCTACCGTTTTACGTTTCTTGATGACCTAATATGCAATTTCCATGCTTTTATCATTTGAAATTTTTTACACAATTTAATCATTGCATTCATTCTCAATTCCAGGCGAAGTTGCTCTGTGGTCATTGGTAGTCCTGGCCATTGAGAGATACATTGTGGTCTGCAAACCCATGGGGAGCTTCAAGTTTGGATCCACCCATGCATTCTCAGGTGTTGCTTTCACCTGGGTCATGGCAATGGCCTGTGCTGCTCCCCCACTTGTTGGCTGGTCAAGGTACGAGACATAGTACTTATATACAACCACTTAAAAAACATAACGTACTTGGTTGGGTAATGTACAGCAAGTTAAAGGATCTTCTCTCCCACAGGTACATTCCTGAGGGGATGCAGTGTTCCTGTGGCCCAGATTATTACACACTCGCCCCAGGATACAATAACGAGTCCTACGTCTTGTACATGTTCATCTGCCACTTCATTATTCCTGTTGTTGTCATTTTCTTCACTTATGGAAACCTTGTGTGCACTGTCAAGGCGGTAAGATATGTTTGGATGTTCGTAATTAATAGAAATAGCTTTTTCCATAAAAAGTTTTAGTACTGAAAGACAATGCAATGAAGCTTCTTGTTGAAAGTCCCTTTTGGGATTATGTTCTTAGTGAGTCCAGAGATATGAATGGTATACAAAGATGAATGTTGATCACTCGGGAAGTCATCCTCTCCCATATGTTCAAAATTGTAGGCTGCAGCTTCACAGCAGGACTCAGCCTCCACCCAGAAAGCTGAGAAGGAAGTGACACGTATGTGCATCTTGATGGTGGTTGGCTTCCTTGTGGCTTGGACCCCCTATGCCTCTGTTGCTGCTTGGATCTTCTTCAACAAGGGAGCTTCCTTCACTGCCCAGTCCATGGCGATCCCTGCCTTTTTCTCCAAAAGCTCAGCCTTGTTCAATCCCATTATCTATGTACTACTGAACAAACAGGTGCGTACCACAAGCCATAACTTAATACCTATTCAAAATGGTTTACAGTTATTTGTGGTTTTTCTCACATTGGTACCAAATATTTTTTATGGCACATTCCAGTTTAGATTCTCTGTATACCAATACTCTGCTCTCTTCCAGTTCCGTAACTGTATGCTGACCACTATTGGCATGGGCGGTATGACTGATGATGAAACATCAGTGTCAACGAGCAAAACAGAAGTGTCGTCTGTGGCACCAGCCTAAAGATGTCACGCCTCAACAAACAAGACAACGTGCAATTCATCACCTTGATTTCCTGTCTGATCTGAATATGATCTTCAAAAAAATATACAAAATACAAATAAAGACATAGAAAGGCAAGAAAAAGAGAACAATGGCTGTTTGAGATGAGAGACAATCTGCAATCCATATCTATGTACCTTCCCATCCCATTGAAGGCAATTTCCAGAGTCGGCTTGGAGTTTTGTAATGTACCATGTGGACAGCAACTACTGGATAAACAACAAGGCAATATGTAGTTAATCCCATTTAAAAGGCATCTGACAGTTGCTGTTTAAAAAAGAGCAAACTTTTCGCTGCTTGGAGGTAACAGATGTTGGAATGGCTGAATAACAGATCTGCCAATAAGCGCTGATGTTTGACTCAATCACAAGAGATATTTTTGTTATTGTAAGGCAAAAATGTATTTTTGGCCTGTCATTATTTGCTGTATATAATTTATTTTATAAATATACAAGTTAGATTAATTTCAATTAAATGCATGCATGAAAAAAGTATATTGTCTTCATTATAACACTTCTAACATCATTCACTTATAATACCCAGCTGACCCTTTTCCCAATAAATCTCATCACACGCACTAAATTCAGACAACACCCATCTAATCTAACTGAAATATCACGCTAACTTGTTTTAGTTTTTTCTTTACACCTCACAAAACCTGCCCGTCTTTAGGCTAAGTGATGCAAAAGTGGGTATTTTTTGTCAGTACCGCTTAATGTGATATGGTATATTAGACTATGGTCTGTTGACTAATTAAATATATTATTTGTGGTATCACTATGCTGAACTTGCAGTTTTAGTGAACAGATCCTGCCTCTAACATGCAAACCTCCATCGATATGATCTGGCTATTCTATAACCTTAATGTGGACTGTTAAGACCACTACTATCAATTGGGCATTTTAAATATCCAATATTATTTAACACATGCTATTTAAATGTAAGTATCTATATATATTTACCTCTTTGTGTGTCAGTTAGTAAATAAGTATTTGTAATAACATGACCTCTGTATAACACTTACTCTGTTACCAGGGTTATTTCCATGGTCACTGTCCTATTTACAAACAAAACAAACGCTCCGTGAGCTGAGTGTTCATGGAACACTGCAGAGGGGGATGTCAGACTGCAGCCTGTACTCAACCCTTCAGCTTCCACACTACCGATGGCAAATGTTCTGTTGAGGAACTATAAAGCTGGGTTCACACCAAACACATATGTGCTGGAACGTATGAATAACGACAATTTGTGTTTGGGGTGAACACTATTACCATAAGGACAAACTCCTGAGCCTTTAATACCCTGTGATCAAGTAACCATGGCGCTGGTTTGGTAACAGGGATAAAGTCCTGTTTTACTTTACCTGGTCTTGTAAACATAAACAATGACTATTGATTTAACAGGCTACACTGTCCCATATCAGTAACATACTGTGCATCATATTAAGTTCTTACTGCAAATTCTCAGAAATAAGGCACTGTGCCAGATTAAATTTTCCTACTTGCCTTGGGGGGTATGTCAGAAAATAGGTCACTTTCCCAGGTACATTAACTCCCAGCCTTGTGGCAACCTAGGTTGTTTCAAAATTAGGAATAATTGTTAACTATGTTATGTTGCATTAACTGCTTTCTGGAATACCCACCTGGTCTACTTGTCCTATACTTCAAATGTAGTTATTAATTTGAACTTCTGTAAATCTTTAGTGATCCCTTTGTTGGGGGCCATGCCTAGCAACAAGTCATACAAAGGGATCACGTTAACAACAATGTGCTCGTTACTGTTGACAACAGTTTGTTATAACTAATAGCCAATGAGAACTATGAACCGACAGTTTCTGATTTAGAAACATCCTACAAAATGTGACTGGCAGGGTACTGATCCAATCACTTCAATGAGATTTCTTTGCATGGGTATATAAATCAACACAATTCAATCTTTATTTCAAGTAGCCTCCTTTACTACAGCAGGTTTTTCGTGTGTATTTTACTATCCAACTTCAAATAGAAATGAGGGAAATTGTACATCTGCAGGCTGGACAATGTGGAAATCAAATTGGAGCCAAGGTTGGTCAGTTTGGGAAATCATATTTTAACCTTAGTATGTTTGCTTAAACTGAATCTACTTCTGAATCTACTCTAAATCTCCTAATCTTGTTCAGTTTTGGGAAGTGATAAGTGACGAACATGGAATAGACCCCACTGGAACTTACCATGGGGATAGCGATCTTCAGTTGGAGAGAATCAATGTTTACTATAACGAAGCAACAGGTATTTTTGTCACATCATTCTGTACACAGAAATTATAAATTGTATTTGTTCTTAGTTCTTACTGGTCCAATTTTTTAAGACAGACGTTTCTGTTTGACATTTTAGGGGGGAAGTATGTTCCCCGTGCGGTGTTGGTGGACCTGGAGCCCGGTACCATGGACTCCGTAAGGTCGGGTCCATTTGGACAGATTTTTCGACCAGATAACTTTGTCTTTGGTGAGAAACTGTAGATACACATAGTTAGTAGGGGTGTAACAATATATCGTGGTACAATACGTCGCGATGCAAATGTGTAACAATATGCAGAGTTTTTTTATTTTTAGATATAACATCCGTTTTATCCTATTGGTCTGAACTGCCAACACGAACCCCCATGCGGTAACGACAGTCATGCAATGGGTGCGACTATAGTAAGTTAATGTTGAGTTTAAATAAACCTACTTCATCAGAAATAACTAATAACTAATAAATAATAAATAATATTTTCTTCAATTTTTCTGCTTTAAGAAGTTTTGCCTCATAATTTCATGTTAATAATCAGTTTAATTCAGTGACACACAGAAGTTAACATACAGAATTTTTTTTATTAAATCCTGATATACTGACTTTGTTAAATTTAAAGTATCGTGAACACACTATTGAGACTTATCAAATCGTGAGCTGAGTGTATCGTTACACCCCTGGTGGACAGTTCCAGTGGAATTATATACTGTTTACTTGGTTGGTGTTTTAAGATTTGTGTTATTTCGTTTAATATTAGATCATTTTCTCACAGATTTATGAGAATTTTACAACAAACGAATGAACGAACAAACGAAATGAATTGGTCTAAAATGTGTGTGTTCTCCAATGTGTGTTTAGGCCAAAGTGGGGCAGGAAACAACTGGGCCAAAGGTCATTACACAGAGGGGGCGGAGCTGGTTGACTCTGTCCTGGATGTGGTGAGGAAGGAGGCAGAGAGCTGTGACTGTATCCAGGGCTTCCAGCTCACCCACTCCCTGGGAGGGGGCACCGGCTCTGGCATGGGCACTCTTCTCGTTAGTAAGATACGTGAAGAGTACCCTGATCGCATCATGAACACGTTTAGCGTGGTGCCTTCCCCCAAAGTATCAGACACCGTGGTCGAGCCCTACAACGCCACTCTCTCCGTCCACCAGCTGGTGGAAAATACAGACGAGACCTTCTGCATCGACAACGAGGCTCTTTATGACATCTGCTTCCGCACTCTCAAACTGACCACACCCACATACGGTGACCTCAACCACCTGGTCTCTGCCACCATGAGCGGAGTCACAACCTGCCTTCGCTTTCCTGGTCAGCTTAACGCTGACCTCCGTAAACTGGCTGTCAACATGGTACCTTTCCCCCGCTTGCACTTCTTCATCCCAGGATTTGCCCCCCTCACCAGCAGGGGGAGCCAACAGTATCGTAGCCTGACAGTGCCGGAGCTCACCCAGCAGATGTTTGATGCCAAGAACATGATGGCCGCCTGCGACCCGCGCCACGGCCGCTACCTGACTGTTGCAGCCATTTTCCGGGGTCGGATGTCCATGAAGGAGGTGGACGAGCAGATGCTGAACGTGCAGAACAAGAACAGCAGCTACTTCGTGGAGTGGATCCCCAACAACGTCAAAACTGCAGTGTGTGACATCCCGCCCCGTGGTCTCAAGATGGCCGCCACCTTCATCGGCAACAGCACGGCCATTCAGGAGCTGTTCAAACGCATCTCCGAGCAGTTCACCGCCATGTTCCGCCGCAAGGCCTTCCTGCACTGGTACACAGGCGAGGGCATGGATGAGATGGAGTTCACTGAGGCAGAGAGCAACATGAACGACCTGGTGTCTGAGTACCAGCAGTACCAGGATGCCAGCGCAGAGGAAGAGGGCGAGTTTGAGGAGGAAGAGGAGGAGCAGCTGGCTTGAGGAGGAAGAGGAGGAGCAGCTGGCTTGAGGAGGAAGGAGAGGAGCAGCTGGCTAAACGCATCTCCAAGTCCAAGTTGTCTTCAGGCTTCATGTTGTTATCAGTCTGTCTATTTTTAACATTTAACTTTTGGCATTCATCAAATATCTCTTCATCAAATATCTATTAAAAACCTACTTTCATGGTGTTGCCTTTTTATTGCAATTTGATTGCAATTGCAAGCACTTTAATCTCTACTTTTGTTACAGTAAAAGGTAGTTTTTTTTACTTTTGCATGATGTCAACTGTTGGCAGGTTCAACATATTAAAGATTTTCAACAGCAAAACAAGCTAACGAGCATTTTGTCCAAACAGTTGTCACATTATCAAAACTCTAAACACAATTAGCACAGCATAAGTCATTTTTGGCCATACAGTTCACGTTTCATGTCTTTTTCACGCAATAAAATTCAGTGAACATATTTCACAACGCTTATATTTTCTTAACAGACAAGCTATACCTCCCAATAAACTGATGGATCGTTTGTGTACTATTAACGAATGTTAACACACAACATCCCACCCCATCGCTTTGGATGAAAGCGTCTGCTAAATAAATATATGTAAATGTAATGTACATGTAAAAAGAATACAGTTGAAAAATGGACACAGCTGATTTATGTTGGCTAAAGTGGGTCAACCACAGCTGATTCCAGTCTGGCCTAGACTCGGTGGCAGGGGTTATTTCAGGGGTTACAGAGTTCCCAGCGTCAACAAATGCAAAACTGAGCTTTTTTCTAAAGTAACACCGATAAAAAAAACACATTCGTTATGTGTAATGTACAATACGCTATAGGCTAATATTATTAGTACCTTTACTTTTGAAAACACTATCAATCTTAGCTGGTTGAACGGGTCGTTAATCAGCCTCTGTTGAACGATGTATCAGAATCAGAATCACTTTTAATATACGCCTACGTCTGTGATAGATCCTTTTTCAATCGTTATAAAATGATCAACTTTCCTCACATGTAACTTCACATTCTAGGATTTATTCTGACATTATATTACTAGTGAACGATTCATGTTTTAGAAACACTATGATACAGCTGCTGTTCAAGAAAGCCAAACTATAACAACCAAAACAGAGAAGAAATATTGACTTTAAATTCAAGAGACCTCAAAAAGAGGTGTAAATCTCCACTTGAGATCGGTTGAAGAGGAACTACACCAAAGGTGAGCTCTATTTATTTGGTCCTTCTCATAATCGTAGCCCTTTATATATCTTTCCCCTCTGTATACATTATCTATACATAATTAACAGACACGTGGCATTAAATGATCAGCGAGGGACACAATCAAATGCTAAAGGAAAAGACAGACTGGAAGTTTATTGAGGAATTCGTCTCTATTAAGTACGAATTGTGGCTAATTTTTTTGTTACCCATGAGGTAACATAGTTAATTGTTAATTATTGTATGCGCGTCCCATAACCGAGCGCCTGGAAGCCGAGAATCGGCCATATTTGTAGTCCACTACCACGATGTACAGAAACAATGTTAGACAAGCTTCAGTGTGCTATCGTGAGCAGGCTACTAAGTAGCTAGCTTGTCGCTTTTATTCAATATAGCTCATTAAAGCTGAGAGCCTTGACAATATAATTTATTATATATGATGTTATTGAATGAATTTCAAAAGGAGCTGCTTCTGACTTGGAATGCTGTCGCAATATGACGTCACAAATGCAGCAAGTTAGTTAATTTAAGTTCCCATCAGTTAAGAAGACTCATTTGAAGAAGAGACACTGAACGGCTAAGTGATCGAATCAGCTAAGATGGGAGAAGAGAGCGTTGTTAAAACCTCTAAAGAGATGGATGTCACCATCCGCAGGCAGAGGAACCACATCATCAACCAACAGGTATCTCATCATCAACTTTTCACACACATTTATTTACATGTTTGAAAATGAAAAATATGAATGATTGACTGCTTGGGGTTTGACTCAGGAACAACTGGCTGAATACCAACTCGCCATTGATTCCTGTTGTCAGGACTTGGAAAAGGTAGGATCTGTCTCATATGTAATATCAGACAGAGTTTCTGGAAGAACTTTCCTGCTCTGGCAGAGTCCTGCATGTGGTTTTCTACTCTATGTTATTACAAAAAGGGTTTGATGTCTGTTGCTGTTTTATTTGTAGAGATGGATGGACATTGAAGAGTTGCAATGTTCAATTGAAGTACTTCACACCATCATACAGGTACAGTAGAATGTGTTTTTTTTCATTGCTTTTCTTTCCCATTGCTATTATGATTAACGCTTTGGCACTTTCATTCTTGACCTTGTGTGTGTTCAGGAGCTGAGGACCAAAAATGAAAATCTTGAGGTCCAGCTGGAGAAGGCTGGAGAAGCCTCACTCATATGTAAGTGAAACCCTCTGTAATGGTCCTCTACCTCTCTCCACCTTCCTGTGGCAGTGAGTAGCACTACAGAGAGCTTTTTGTTTAGCCAATAAATCACACTTCCTTGCCCTCATACCACCATAGTGAGCAAACCCTGAGAGTGTTCCCTACCTTAAAGATTATCTTAGTGTCTTCCTTATCTCAGCAACAGTTGGTCCGGAAACCTTTGCTGACAAGTCTGGTAATTCCGTAGGTGGAGTTTTCTGATGTGGAGGAAGTAGAGGAGGAGAAAAAAGAGCAGGAGCCCAGCTTCGTCGTCCAGACCAAAAGGTGCATTACCAGTTCAGTGTAGAAAGAAAGGGTGGGAGTTTATACTGTGAGAGAAAGAGAAGAGATGGAGTCCAAATTCCTGGATCACTTGCCCTGTTGTCCTGTCTGTCTTCAGAGGACACACCCACGTTACAACCATCTAAACATTCTCAGTTGTTTTCTACTGCATCTCTTCTCTTCCTGTTCCCGCACTTCCTCACTTCCTGTGCCTTTGTCTCTGTCTCCAGCTGGTGGCGTCAGCAGGTTAAAAAGGTGGTGAAGGGTATGGGCACCTTCCGCCTGCGCCTCAAGAGCTGCCTGGGGGTGAAGACACCTGTGGCCAGGCTTATAATCATCCAGCCTGTGACCAGCACCATCAGCACCATGAGCATTGGCATGCCGCCTGTGTCGGTGTAAATGTCCTCCTCTCCTAGCTCTCCTCAACCTCCCCCCCCTTCAACCACACACTCACACCCCCATCTACCCCACACTCACCCCCCCATTCAACCCCCCCACACAACCCCCCCCATCTACACTACACTATCTGTTAATTAATAAATAAATACAGTTTGTATTTAAATTCAAGGGGAGCAGTTTCTTTTTGCATTTGGTTGAAAGTTTAAACTGCGTGTGTATGAAAAACAAAAAAAGGAAATACGCAGTCTTTTTCTCAAAAGTGTGTTTGTCCACGTTTTGCATTGTATGGAAATAAGTGCTTTACTTGTTAACTCAGGCACTTGGCGCAAACTCGGCCTCAGTAATAGTCTCGCGAGATGTGGCCGAGTTATATTGCGTTGTCAGAAATGGCGACTGGAGGGCAGGGATGATGAAGTTACTTTTCTCATGCATTTTCAAACTATTTCAGGTAAAATACCTACAGTTTTGTTGTATGTGCGGTATTTAAGGTGCTGGCCACTGTGGAAGAAATAGGCATTTCCTGTGTGCTAACATTAATTACTAATCAATAGAACTAGCCATTGGACACTAGTTGGTAGATTGTACTTATGTGTCAGGGTTAATAAAGGTTTGAGGTCAGCAAAAAGAGAGCTCCAACCATGATCTCTTGTCAGAGAGTGGTCATGAGTTTGGAGCTGTGAATCTTTTTCTCTGAGGCTGTTGTAACGTCAGCACTGCTTGACTGTCACTATCTATGTTTACATTCTTGTGCCTTATAAAAGATGTTCCTCCAGCTCTCAGAGCGTAGAGAGACATGATTGAGACCTAACCTGGTGTTGTCTTCATGAAAGCCAGGGATCTGACTTTCTCTCCTAATCTGCAGATTGAACTAGACTCAACTAGACAATACTATACTATAAACGAAGGACTTTGAAGAGTGATGGATTTCGGGAAAAATACACTGTAATGTCTGGACGAGGACGAGGGAGAGGAAGAGCAAGGGGCCCAGAGAGAAGAGCAGGTCCAGTGAGAGATGGAGGGAGAGGTGGAGGAGCAGTGGGAGAAGAGCAGGCCCAAGGAGAGGGCAAGATAGAGGTGTAAGAGTGCACAGTGGTGGCATTCCAAGGGCTGCAAGAACAGTAGTCAGTGATGAAATTCGTGCCACTATCATTGACCATGTAATCAACCACGGTCTTTCACTAAGAGAGGCTGGTGAAAGAGTGCAACCCAAGTTGAGGTGGTCAACGGTTGCCTCCTTTATACGCATCTTTCAACAAACTAACAGGTAAGTATCGCATTTTACATTGATTTTTTCTATTCTCAATGTCAATAAGGTGATACAGTAATGCATATGTTGAATTTATTTTGTCCCTCTAAGAAGAATGCAACATATTCCACCCTCTGGGGAAAAAATACAGATTTGCTTTTTACTGAAATTTGCTTGAATGTGAACATTATTGTACATGTGGAGATACAGTTCCCAACCAAGAAATTTCGTGTAAAAGGTGGATTGCATGTTTTGCATGCAAATACCTGAAACATATAAGTCTATGCAGTTTTTATAATGTCAACAATAACCAGTAAACCTGGTTTTTTGATTGACTTTTGATTGACTGCATGTACCTTGTTTAGTGAAAACAAGCGTTAGTGAAAACAAGCGAGTTGGCCAATTGTGTTTTGTAGGTGTCAGTCTGTGTTAAGAGTTTAGAAAAAGTATTCGAAGTATGGGTAAGCGCTTGTTAGCGATTGAAAAAAAAAAAGAATACAGTAATACTAGTACTTAAATGCACTTTGTTCTATCTACACATCAACTAACAACACGTAATGACAATACACATCCAGTAGATGTCGCTGCCATATCACAGATAAATTAAACATGGCTGAAACCTCATACCAAAACTAAATTAAAAGATAAACTCAACACACCAGAAGGCATTGTAAGTAATCGACCTATTATCAAAATATACTGTATGTCACAGCCGAGTTTTATGACTGCCTATGATATTTCTGCTCTGTCAGTATATAAAATCGGTAAGTTGTAACATTCAGAATGGTATCAGGACTCCTTTTAGAATAATTATGCTTCGGTTCAAGGGTAAGTTTTCCATGTTTGCCTGCAACAAAAAAACACTACATGTAGTTTTCTCTCCCATAGGAGGAGCACTTAACTGTGGAACAGTTTTCAGTGTACATGAGCTTTTCTCCATTGATTTGACATATTTCTCCCCACTCAGATAAGGGCTCTGGAAACAGATATCATGGTGATCTGACCTGTTTCGAACAGGTCGTATTTCCTAGTACATAAGGCCCATGTTGTAGTCGGTGAGACACACAGAGTCCTGAAACTATGGGGAAGGCAGAGCTGCTATTTTAGCTAGGGATGAGGCTGAGGAGACTAATACTAGCATCCTAAACATAAATATACAGACAGAGAAATGAGGCACCAATGTGGATCTACATGGCATTAGTGGATCTGAGTCTTTCAGCAGAACGTACCACTAACCTTCAGATCATTATTCTGTTACAAATCTTCCTGCTCAGAAACTCTTTCTTCAAGGGCCTCAGGAAGCTGCATCTTGTGCTCCTGGGTGGCTGAAGAATCACCTGCACAGAGAAAAATGGAGGGAGGGAGAGAGAGAGAGAGAGAGAGAGCATAGGACAGAGAGGGAAAAGGGACCAGATTACAGATCATGTCTTTTTTATGTACAATATGCTATCTGAGTGTTCCAATCAACAGAGAGTGTGCTTGATGAGACTGTCAGGACCTTCCACCATGTGACCTGCTGCCCTCACAGTTCCCTGTGCACAGCACACACTGAATAGTTCAGATCTGGGCCACCTTGGAAGTCAAAACAAACAGACTTAAAGGACTCTTGGTGACTGTGTGGGAGTTGGAGATTTTAGATTTGATATCTTTAGATCTTGATCTCCTGATCTTCAGTGCTCATAAAGTTATTTGATTGAATTTACACTGTTAAAACACTTAACGTTTCAGAAACACTTTAAAATAGTTTTGAGTAATCTTTCTCTTTCTTTGGTTATTTCCTATTCACCTTTGACACGGTGAACCCAAACAACCCAAACAAGCAATACCAATGGGATTCAGTACTTTTTTCATTTTTATTTGTGTGTAGTTTTTGTCTAATTTCTCTTCTTTCTTTCTTGTTAAACACACTCTGTTTTAACATTTTCCATTTTAATTGGATCATACTTTCTCTTTTCCCTACTTCATCCCTCCATACTTATCTCTCTCTCCTTCACTTTCTGTTCCACACCCATTTTGTCTTCATGCCATTCAGCTCGTAGCCGGCGGCGGCTGTGCGTGGCTGATGGCATCCAGCATTCGGGCGCCACGCGCAAAAGGGGTCCTGTCACTCACTCGAGGCGGCCATATGTGTGCCTGCGTGAGCTCTCCGCCAGCGGCAGCCCAACCTTGCCAGAAGACATTAGAGGAGCAGCGGGGCGTCATTAAGGCGTCGCGATGATTGATTAACCGTGAATAGCTTCCTCTGCTTGTGTGATATACCAACCCAATACCAAGTACTACACACACACACACAAACACACACATACAGACTTATGAAAATGCATGCACACACACTAATGAACCCAGGCCACACACACTGACCTACTACCCACCAACACACACACACACACACACACACACACACATGCACACCCAACATGTTAGGCACGGCCTCACTTTAGAACAGGGAGACACAGAAATCCCCTTGCAGTTCTGAGGGTGTAATTGTATCACAGCCCCAGTAGGGATGGGATGATCTGGCTTTGTACTGAGATGAACACAGTCAGGGGGCCGTATAAAACCATTAGAGGCACGAGGGATACACTTCACACCATGCTTTCCAAGGAACGTCTTGTAGAAAAAATATGCAAAGACTTTATGAATCTGCTTTAGCTGTCCTGTGGTGACCATAGAGAACTGTTCCATTAAAAAAGAGTTCAATATTTAAAATTGTGTAAAACCTCAGGCACCTTCATCTGCAGAACATTAAATTGACACTCTATCCATGTAAATGCAAGGGTAATTTTTGATGAATTGAGGATGTCTCCATTGTGTGAAATCATAGACTTCTGCCCTAGTAACAGAGACTAAAAGGTTCAACCCAACACTCAAACACATTTACACTCTGAGCAACATGTGCGGTATAGAGTCAGCGGTAGAAACATTTCAAATAGCATCCAACAGGAAACACAATCCATCTGGAACCTTCTTTCAGAAGGATTTGATCAATGCAAATACAGTGGTCCAGAATACGAAATCAGCGCTTGTGGCCATGGATAAAAACATGATTTATAGAGTCATAACCGGTCTCAATCTTCTTTCATGGTTTGGCCACTCTTGTGTATTAAGTTCTATATATGTTAGGTTGTTACTCAAATTGTAGGACGGACTTCTCGACTGGCACATCTAAATCTCCCTCAATTACTCAGAATTCGAACCTCAGTCCTCCTTGCAGTCCAACAAGCAAGAAGAGAAACACAAATACCTCGAGCAAACTGAAAGTTTAATACTCTCTGTAAGCACACGAGATCAAATAAGAAGGAAGGCATTTTCCGCTTAAACTTTTTCAGGATTTCCGAGCAGTGGGGCATCACCAAATGAGATTATCATCCTCTAATGGCCCCCTGTTCTCCATCGTTTACTGTCCCTCCCTCTTTCCCTCTCATCCCTCCATCTCTGCCCTCTCTGTCCTGGAGCCATGTGGGGTGTGTGTGTTCACAGTGGAGGGGATGACTAATGAAATGGTTGGAGGGACGGTTGGGTTAATGTTTTCTTTGGTATTAAAATGCATCAGGCAGCTTTGCCCCCACTGATTCTGATGAAAAAACATTTGGAATGGGGTTCATCAATCAAGAGTTGCCACACCGGATCTGTCAAAATCCTGGGGTGTTTGTGTGTGTGTATGAGTGTGTGTGTGTGTCTGTTTGGTTGCGTGTCTGTATGGGTGTGTGTGTCCGGGTGTGTCTGTATGGGTGTGTGTGTCTGTATGGGTGTGGTTGTGTCTGTATGTGTGTGGATATGGATATGTCTGTATAGGTGTGTGTGCCTGAATGGGTGTGTGTGTCTGTATGAGTGTGGGTGTGTCTGTATGTGTGTGCGTTTGTGTCTGTATCGGTGTGTGTGTTTGTGCGTGTGTTCAGAGATGCCTGAATGCATGACGGTATGTTCAAGACTCTTTCAATTCACAATTGAGCATTGCGTTTGTGTTGATCTATACACTAAACCAAGTGAAAAGTTAAATAAACCAAATACTTTATTTGAAACTTTAGAAGAGTTAACCTTGTTGTCAGCTGAAGAGAAGGAGGGCTTTCCCAATAACCTCTTCCAAAGTGTTCTTATTTTTTTTACTGTATATTGCAGTAAACTCAAAACTTCTGACCAGTTATAGAAACCAGACGATTCAGGTTGACTCTACATACTGCATATGAACATATTCTATAAAAATGTCCGGTACTATTTCATTGGATTATTTCTTTCCTCTACATTCCAGACCATAAGGACTTAATTCCCTTTTCCCCTTTTCCAGATACTTCTCTTGTTTTGACTGGTTGAGATTTCATAGAGCTTGAGTTTCGGTTTCTTATAAATAAACATTTGAGAATCGAATGCTGCTTCCGAGCGATCGTCTGCGTCTCGTACTTGAAGTAACATCAAGGACTTCTGGTGTATGTGACTTCAACAGTGATGACAGAGGCCTGAGAAGGAGCTCATTTCTATCAAAATGCTTCTCTGAAACCTTAATAAAGGGCATGAAGACTTGTGTCAATGATGACATTTCAGTATTTTAATAGAAACCCCCCAAAGTGTTAAGTTCAGTGAATGCTGTGGGTTAGACTCCAGAGGAGAAGGAGATGAGTGTGAGGTGCTGCCCGCCCACCTTAGTTTGAATACTAAAACAATCACATGTTGCCCCTGGCTTTTAAACCCCCCACCAACTGGTTAAGTCAATCAAGGCATTGGCAGGGTTCTCGGTATGTGTTTGAGATGTGTCTGTGCGTGTGTGTTTTGTGTGTCTTGTCCTGTGTTCAGACCCGTTAAAGTCAACACTGTACATCTCTACATCACATGTCCAGCCAAAAACATTTGACCCAAGTCAATGTGTTGTTAGTTTGATCAGCTCAAGAGTATCTTTTGCAGTAATGGAGGAATTTGGTTTTCATTTGGTCTCTTCATCTATCACTTCACTGCTCTCCTTTGAACTTGTTTCTTTTCCTATCCTGATTTCTGCTCACCCTCATCCCCCTCTGTCCTCTTACTTGAGCTCTTTTATCACGTTCATCCTTTCTTTCTTTCTTTCTTTCTTCTCGTCTCTCTCGCTCCATCTCCCTGGAGCTGGCACGTCAGTCACCCTCTCCCAGCGATGCCCCCTGCTGTTGGAAGGAGCTCTAGTGGAACGTCCCATCTGTCTCAGGGGAGGGAAGGATGTGGAAAGGGCTTCTGTCTTGTCTCTCTCTTTCTCTCGCTGGTTCACACACATACACACACACGCACACACACACACACAAACACAAATACCCACCACAGCCAACGCCATGAAAATCACCATGGGAAAGGGGGAGGATGGAAATGACACATCCTATTTTAGGAGGAGTTGATCAGCTCTCTGTTCACCAGGGTGTTCAGTTCATCACTTTATTCATCTTTTGATGTGCAAGAGATCTTCCCTAAGACCAGTGAATGTTCCTGCAGCCACAATACATTACACCCTTTTGCATCATCATTTGTGAAGACTTAACTTGCAGAGGTGAAGGGAGGAAGGTTTTAGGTGGTTGACGCTTAAGTCTGAGATTAAATTATGTCTGGGTGGGACAGTGTCTAGGTGGGACAGTGTCTAGGTGGGACAGTGTCTGGGTGGGACAGTGTCTGGGTGGGACAGTGTCTGGGTGGGACAGTGTCTGGGTGAGACAGTGTCTGGGTGGGACAGTGTCTGGGTGGGACAGTGTCTGGGTGAGACAGTGTCTGGGTGGGACAGTGTCTGGGTGGGACAGTGTCTGGGTGGGACTGTGTCTAGGTGGGACAGTGTCTGGTTGGGACAGTGTCTGGGTGGGACAGTGTCTGGGTGAGACAGTGTCTGGGTGGGACAGTGTCTGGGTGGGACAGTGTCTGGGTGAGACAGTGTCTGGGTGAGACAGTGTCTGGGTGAGACAGTGTCTGGGTGGGACTCCAGTTGCTTGAGCCAAGATGCTTGAGCCAAACCTACCACCTTTAACCTTTAACACACAGGATTACCATAACCCTATCATCGCCTTCAGTATAGCAGTCGGTCAATCAAAGTCTCTTCTGTTGAGTCAATAACCTGGATTCAATCATACCAGTGTTTTCCCCACCAGGGGGCAGTCAAGAGCTCAGAGGAGAGAAAGAAGACGCGTTTGAGACCTCAGAAGGGGCAGAGATTCAAGCGTAGATAAGGATTACTGTATATATACTGCTACTTTTTAAAACCCCCTGAGATGAATTATGTTTTGAATGTCCATTGAACAAGCTTAAATTACATAAAGAAATGTGAGTACAGTGAACCCTCGCTATATCGCGCTTCATTTAATACGGCTTCGCTGCTTCGCGGATTTTTTTACAGTGTTCTTTTAACAGTGTTTTTTTTACAGTGTTTTTTACAAAACCGTTCTTTAAACTATCAGAGTTTTTGTTAAAAACTTTCATATCTGTATTTATTTTGGGCCTTAAAACAAGTTTTGATGTTTTGTTTCATTCTATAGTACAATATTGCATTGTAAAATAATAGTAAAAATAATGCTATCTACTTCGCGGATTTCACTTACTGCGGGTTATTTTTGGAACGCAACTCCCGCGATAAACGAGGGTTCACTGTACGACATTTTCTACTGTAATGTGTGCTGTTAAAATAGATTTGAGTAATTACTGAGATAGCAGTCAGACATTCACTCCAAACTCTGTTACAATGTAAAGGAAATAAAGAGTCCGTACAGCAGATCTTTATAAGTCATATAAAAACCAGCTACCCAAGAAATACGCTGGGTTTAGTTCAGTGGTAGAACATTTGACTGCAGAGACCGTAGGTTTAAACCTCCTCTCCAAGATCTCCACCCCCACCCTTCAGTTGCTGCCATCTGCGAAATGTTCCAATTATTCGTATAAAATGGTGTCAATGGCAAGGCATTGGTGGTGTGCCAAAGGCTTTGAGATGTGAATGGAAGTGCAGCACAAACTCTCAGGCTTTAGAAGGTGGGATAGCTGTTGGTATTATTACATCATGCACAGACAAACGCGTTGATGTGATATATGATTACTTGAGCACTTGTAGGAACTGTTTTTGCTAACTTCACTTACACGTCATTAAAACTCGACAAACTACCGTAGCACATTTACCAGACAAGCCAATGTCACATTGTGTCTCCACCTGTCTGTCCCCTTCCCTGCTTTTGGACGCTAGGTTTCACAATCTCACAACCTTTATGTCATGTCTCTTTAATACCACTGTCCCCTAGCCAGCATCTCTCTTGAGACCTTGAATATAAGACATGTCCATTTGACAGGGCCTTTGAGTCACTGAACTGTAATGTCTGTGCTGGCCTCTTTCAGATAGAATGGGGATGGAAATGTCAAAGAAGATTTTATCAATATGGGAGGATTGGATAAAGAGCGCCCCCTAGGTAGCCCACTTTGTGCCGGAGGTCGCTAGAGGTCCAGAAAGAGGCAAAAGGAGGTTTCCTCTGCAGGTGGTCCCACTGAATAGGAGAAGAGTTAAAGAGGAGACAGATGGAGGGAGAGATGGGGTTGTTGTGTGGCCAAAACTTCACTAGACAGTCTCTGATGACCTGGTCATCACAAGACGGAAATGACAGGTGGAAAAGATGGGAAAGAAGATTATTGTGGAGATTTACTGAAGTTGTATCTGTGAGGTGTATAAGTATAGCAGGAAATATAATGTTTAATACAAATATGAACACGGACCACTTTTTTTTTTTTTTTTTTTTTAATCTTCTAGACATCAGGGAACAAAAAGGAAAGAGTCAACAATTGATCACAGAAAGGTAAAACCTTACCTAAAACCGATATTGCTTCTTCTAGCTATTTTGATACATTTGGATTATACAGGAGGACAAAATGATGAGGGGCAGGACACAGACTCCTGTCTTCCAAACGTTCTCCTTTCTCCCCTTCCACCCTCAGCAGGCTGCCTTGACCTTGAGCACAAACACAGGCATCTCTCAGAAGTCCAGACTCATCTGTCTATCAAACTCTATCAGAGATCAACTCACCGAAGGAGAAGGGGAACATGGAATATATTTCAGACCAATGCAAGCACTCAGTTTATCATATACAGTATTGGCAAGTAAATCCTCCAGAGGGCATTGTAGGAAGAAATTGTATTTTGGACTAAAGGCCTAATTTAACCAGTCAGACTGCATTAAGTACATGGGTGTGGTTGTACTTGGACGCATCTAGGAGTGTGGACTGGGTTGTCCTCTGAAGTTAAGGCGTGTGAGTTTGAGGGTCATGCTGCATGTTGGGACAGTGGAACAGGCCAATTCATCTCGGCTCTTCTGGGCTTGATTAGCATGGCTGACTCGTAATCACATCTGTGTTGATTAACAAGGCGCACAAACAGAACTGAACAGGCCCCTGAAGAGACCAAGAGATGCCCCTGATCTCTTCAGATTTGGTCTCTTCAGGCTCTTTTTGTCCTTCCTCAGACACTCTCTCCCTGCCTCTTCATGTCTTGTCAGGCCATGAATAACGGTCCCTATGCAGAGCACATGCAAGTGCACACACACACACACACACACACCCACAGACACACACACACTAGCCTTTAGGAAGAACTTTCAGCATGGTAGAGTGCTGTGTTTCTTCACTCCCTCCCCAGTGCTTTTCTGAGAGAGGTGTCTGGTCTATCATCTCTCCATCTGGCTCCAAGTGTCTCTCTCTCTCTCTCCCTCTTCAATTAACTGATGAGCCAATTCATTATGTCACCCATATCTGTGGGTCTAGGTTGAATATATAATATACTGATCCTGTTCAGTCTAGGAAATCCCAAAATGCACTAGGCTTCAACTCCTGAGATCAGGTGAAGGCGATTACTAGTCTAGTATTGTGGTGGCACTGACAATATGTAACGGTATAAGGGTGTTAGATTGGTACAAACACACACATAATTGGGGCATAAGAGCGTAAAGAGATGTACTCCTCCTTCCTCTGCCTTTACGCCATGCATTTTCACACACTAACACACACACACACACACACACACACACAAACACACACACACTGTTGCACACACACACACTGCTCCGAAGCTGCAAATGAAACCAGACGGACTCATTTATAGCCAATTAGCTCCAGCACAGTAAGCAGAGCCTCACCTGCCTAATTAAAGAGCTTTATTGAAACCTCCCAGCAACTATTTCAAGGCCAGGACACACACAGCATACACACTCTGCCAGGACTGGACACACACAGCATACACACTCTGCCAGGACAGAGCACACACAGCATACACACTCTGCCAGGACAGGACACACACAGCATACACACTCTGCTAGGACAGCACACACACAGCATACACACTCTGCCAGGACACACACAGCATACACACTCTGCCAGGAGAGGACACACACAACATACACACTCTGCCAGGACACACACAGCATACACACTCTGCCAGGACAGGACACACACAGCATACACACTCTGCCAGGACAGGACACACACAGCATACACACTCTGCTAGGACAGGACACACACTCCATGACTCCGTCAGGAAGGTATTAGTAGAAACGTAAACAAAAAACAAACTTGTTTCAGCATTCATGTTGATCTGCTGTGATAGAGTTCACCTGTTTGGTTTCCTCAGGGTTGTTCTGCAGTCGTGCTATGCGCTCACTTTCATCTGCACATGGCAGTGTTCAGTAACACACCATGAACTGTACGCCTACCTCATCGCTCTGGATCTGTCTGTCTGACTATCTGACTGTCGGTCTGTCTGTCTCTCTCTCACACACACTTTCTGTCTTCCCTGCCTCTCTGTGACAACACTGCCTCTGTAATGTTGTAAAGCTACACTGATGGTGTTAGCTAAACTGGAAAGTAGCCATCTGAAAAAGATTAGGGATGAGATCAAGTCAGAAGCCGGCCAGTGAAATGGCTGTAAGGATGGAGTGTTTCACCTTGATGTTTGTACTCAGAACTCAGATGTACACATAATACATCTACAATGTCTTGAGACACCACCAAATCTGATTTATTTGATTGAAATACTTCTGCTAGGGTTATGTAGTGGTAACACAGTAAGAAGATCCAGCATGTGGTGTGATTGAGAGAGTGAGAGAAGGGGAATGTCCATGCTTGTGGAAAAGGAATGGAAAGAAATACGAAGAGAGCGTAAGACAGAGACCTTTCTGCTGGAACGCTACAGGAAATGTGGGGATTATGTGTGAAGTGAGCAGCAGAAGTGTGCAGTGTGTGTTTGTGTCTGTGTGTCTGTTTGTGTGTGTGTATGTGTGTGTGTCTGTCCGTGTCCGTCTGTGTGTGTGGCCTCTGAGGAGAAGTCAGTGGCAAAGCACTAGGCCAGGTGTTTCATTGGGATACTGTCAGGAGTCTATGATGAGATGGAGGGTGAAACATGAAGAACGTGTGTGTGTGTGTGTGTGACTATGAAATATGCACATTTATGACTTGCTGAGTTTATGTTTGTGTGAAATGTCTTCGTCCACAGTGTTGATCTTATTTCCCTCCTCATGATTAAGGATGGGTATTAGCCAATTGTTTCCTCCAGTCCATCAGAGAAGCTCAGCTCTGTAATGATCTTCCCTTCACAGCCCTGCTGAGGTACTCCTCTAGCTGCTGTCCCTGTGGTCTGCTTCTAGTGGGGCACAACATGGCCCATCGTCATTTATCTCTTAAATGTCTCTAAATGTGTCTGCATGTGTGTTTAGCTCAGGACAGAGACCTCATCAACCAGAGGTTCTGGCTTCTTTGTTGCTATATTTCATAATAAAAGCCACATGTTAACAGATTCATCTCTTCCTTGTTTCCCTCCATTCTGTGCCAGCAAAGGCTCCTCTGCCATCCATCAGCTCCTCACACACGGGGCACTCGTACACGCACACACACTGGGACACACAGCACAGCAATGGAGGGGGATTATTATGGGGTGTCGGTACATCTTTTTCAGAACATGTTATGAAATTACCGTTCGTTTTTGTTTGTTTTTAAACCAAAGAAGGATGGACTGTCATTTTGAGAGAATACCGGAGAGATGGATGAACAAGAGGGCTGATTTCTAGTCTCCGTACTTTCTATAGTCTAATCATTCTCTCCATCACCCTCCCTGCAGTCTCTGTGATGGTCTATTTCCCTCAGATCAAAAACAGCATGGCTGTCCTTGGTGTTCTGGCTGGAGGGAAGACGGGGCAGAGTTTAGGGGTTGTGTCGATGTTGTGGCCGACTTGTTTGTTAAGCAGGTACCTACCACTGACCGAGGATTAAAACCTTCTCATCAATACACAGGGTTAGAGATTACTGAGAGAAATCACACATGCACTGATGCACGTAGACACAACACTGTTGTGAGCAAATATCAGCATTTAGATTTGATTTAGCTAAACGCTAATCAAAGCTAAATCCTGACAATAAACGTGCGATTGTTACCCAATTGATTCATTTGAACTTAATGAGGCAAACAAGGGATGTCAGAGTCCTGTGTTGCCTACATCCATCTAGATTACTATACAGTACACTGTGTGCTAACATCTGTGTGTGGCGGGGGGAGAGAGAAGAGAGAGAGAAAGGGAAGAGAGAGGAGAGAGAGAGAGAAGAGAGAGAGAGAAGAGAGGAGAGAGAGAGAGAAAGAGAGAGAGAGAAAGACAGAGAGAGGGAGAGAGACAGAGAGACAGAGAGAGGAAGACAGAGAGACAGAGAGAGGAAGACAGAGAGATAGAGGGAGATAGAGAGACGGAGAGAGAGAGGGTGAGACAGAGAGAGACAGAGAGAGAGAGACAGAGAGAAAGAGAGAGACAGCGAGAGAGAGAGACAGAGAGAGGGAGAGAGACGGAGAGAGAGGAAGACAGAGAGAGGGAGAGAGAGGGAGAGAGAGGAAGACAGAGAGAGAGAGAGAGCGAGAGAGAGAAAGAGAGAGAGAGGGTTACATGGAAACATGATGTGTTTGTGTTCTTGTCCACTTCCAGCTCACTTGGCTCTTCTCACTGCCCAGGACAACAATAACAAATGACTCCACAGCTATTCTGGGTTCCAGCTACCTCCTCCTCATTAAAACATTCCCCAAGCTGCCAACACATTTCCCCTGATGTAGGGAAATGTAGTTTCCCCCTCATCCTTCTTTTATTTTAGGTGCCTAATTAGGGTCCTGTGGCATGAAAGCTCTGTGTCGAATTTAACTGGGCAATTAGTGATATTGTGCTCTGCTCTCTTACAGGAGATTAGCAAAGTGGGGGGTCAGGGAGGGACATGGGCCGGGTGAGGTGGGGGGAGGGTAATAAGAAAGAGGGTGTAGGACAAGAAAGCATGGCAGCAACGCATGGCAGCAACGCATGGCAGCAACGCATGGTAGCAACATATGGTATAGGCATGTTAATATAAGAGGCCATTTTTTTTATCAAAACACACATCAAGTTCCATGATAAAGTTAAAGCAAGATGTGAAACTTTTTTTATCTGATTAAAAAACAGCCACTAAATGAAGAGCTTGCGTTTTTTTCCTGGGTTTCCAGTAATACAGGTGTTCAGTGACTGTCACTAGACTGTTGTAGGTGTTGTCACATTAATTTTCAGTAAACATGACATGAAATCTAATCAAACAGAAACATATGGTGGATTATGTGGAACGTGAAGAAATCATGTAAAGTCTGGTTTCATCGTATTTTCTTTCAGTTTCGGAGTTCTTTTGAATCTTCTTCGTGGATCATCTTTTCCATAGCCTGTGACATAACAGTGAGCTATGTGTTTAGTATTAGGTGGATGGGCATGTGTAAAGCCTTTAGTATATCAAAAATAAGTTGTTGTTTTTTATTAGTTTATATTAAACAGGTGGGCATGTATGTTTGTTGGTCTTGACCGGTTGAGAATGATACATTTTGAGGACCCACATGATCATCCCAATTGGTCAACTATGTTTAATCCACTAATCCGATTTGGATAAATACGTCTGCTAAAAATGAATAAATGCAATCAGATTGATAATCAGATTCATTTGGAAACGTCTGTAGCATTCCCAGATTTTCTGGGAACACACATTGTCATTATCAAACACGAACACCAACACAAACACTCTGTCTCAAACACAGACAAGTGCTAAATCATCTGTACAGACAGCTGTGGTGAAGCAGGACAGATATAGAATATGGAAACATATGCGCTGTAGATCAGCAGAGCAAAATATAACGATGGAACTGTGTTATTGTTAACTGGAACATCCATTCTCTGGGGCTTTGGGATCTTCATAAGCATTCCTACAGTGATGATCCATGAGAGGGGGAAGAGACCGTGTGGAGAGAGAGGTGGGGGGGGGGGGAGAACTGGGAGCAGGAGCGAGGGACAACAGCTCAGTCTAATCAATTTGGAAGTTTTCTTAATTACACATATGGCTCCTAACTGCGTGTGTGATTAAGAGTGATTCTAAAAAGTGTCGAGTGGCTGAGAAGGAAGTGGAATAAGGGACACTGCGATGCATCGCAGATTAAAACGAAGCGTGTGACTTATGCGCAGACTAGGGCTTGCTATATATGAATCCAGTATTGTTAAAGTGTAGAGTGTGTGTGTGTGTGTGTTTTAAGGGAATGCATGTGTGCTGGAGGTAGGAGAAGAATGTGTGTGATTGTGTGTGTGTGTGTGTTTGTGTCTAGGGCCCCGTGCTGTAAATTGCATCTGTTCCTAATTACAGAGTGCTAATGAAGGCCCGTGTTCCTGGCGGGCCCACTGAGAGACAGCCTGGCCCCTAGCCTCAGTCCTGGCAGAGGGGGGAGGGGGAGCCACAAAGAGGACACACAAAAACACCAACACTGAAAGGTACATACAGCTGCTTCCTTTAGCATTCAGCAGTGAAGGAACGCGATGGTCAAACATGATCATGAGTATGGTTCAGGCTAGTTACTATAATAAACTCAATAGGGGTATTAGTTTAGATCTACTTAAAATCCATGTTCCTGATGCCATCCCATTTGAGTTTTTGTATTTTATCCTTTACAAAGGGGATGCAAGTTGTTGTCATTCAACAGCATGTGAGTGGGACCCTGGCGAAAGGATCGGCTGTAATTAGCGGGGATATTTCCTGCTAACACACTCCCTTGCAGCCAGGGGTGGCGTGGTGGTTCAGGCCTGTGTCAGACAGTCCCACACCCTGCTGACAGGGCAGGTGGCCCCTCATTTTACCATCCCTCCATCCACTTCTACACCCAAATAAACATGTGAAATAAGGCAAGGCAAACGTAGTGTTCTCAACATGCCCAACTTTCCTCAACAAAACATTCTGAAAGCCTAGGGCAATGTCTCAATAAAGTAAAAAACATTTCTCAACAATCCTCCATTCCAACTTCTACAGAGCAACATTAGTCAAAACAGTTAGAGATTTACATCAATTTGACCCATATCAAGTTTGGAAAGAAAGCGTATGCTCAGCCCTTTTGTACTGTGCACTCATGTCAAGTCACTCAGGGGATATTTTATGAATACACTCACTGTGGTGACCTCAGATGAAACTGGAAAAACTCGTTTTGTAGACACTGACCTGGGTCTTGCTTCATGGAGGCCTAGCTCCACTAGAACCAGTCCCCCTAGTGGCTAGGACCAGCATAACCTCACCCCAGGTCAGATACATCATTAACCAGAGAGGTCATATCTAGAGTGTTCAACATGGGCGTAGAGTTGACTTTGACATTGGGGGGGACAGATTCGCTGGAAAAAGCAATTTTCTTCTCTTTCACACTTTCAAAATAAAAGTTCCAAATGTACACTTTTTTCACCCTGCGGTATAACCGCATTTTCCAATATTGGGGACACACACATCCCCCCTCCCCATCAGCCCCGGTTCCTACACCAATGAAGTTCAACATCCTGAGCTAGGCTAAATTACATTATGAACTGCCTACATTTGCATATGTTAATAAATAAAACCTTATTGACACCTCCACCTAACACAGCTCTACCTATTCTGCGACACCTATATTGACCAGACAGATGTCGATGTTAAATTAAGACATACGACGACAATATTTCAAGAGATTAATACACACCTCGACGTGTAATTTGTATATAAGAGCTTCCCACATTTCGGCAGCAGCCAATTAATTTAATATGCAAATTACATCCTTGTCAGTCTGTGTGATTTCTGTTAATTAGTCTTACATATCTAATTTACCATTGAAATTGAAAGGGAGTGTAAGGGGCAGACGGTGTATTCTCCAGGGAGAGATGAGGAAAAGAGATCTGGAGAGTCTGGAGTCAGGTGGCTCAACGGTTAAGGTGTTGGGGCTCGTGATCGGAAGGTTCCGAGTTCGATTCCTGGCTGTGGCTACATAACAGTACGTCCTTGGGCAAGGCACTTCACCCTACTTGCCTCAGGGGGGAATGTCCCTGTACTTGCTGTAAGTTGCTCTGGATAAGAGCGTCTGATAAATTACTAATGTAGTCTGTGGTTGGGGGGTGGGACTGGAACAAGGTCCACAGGGACTACTGGAGACATCAAGGTCCTAACAAAGTGGTCTAATTCTGATGCCTTGGCCATGAATATGGGGTTTAAAAGCTGCTTGTAAAACTGCCTACCAGCATTAAGGAGTTCCTCTTATCCACAATTAAGTTATTTGAGTCCACAAGCTGGAAGAAGGTGCTTTTGAAGGTGCTGCAAATGTCGATTTGACTTGTCCCACTGCACTTGACACCTTAAAACTAATTTACTACTGTGTATACACCCCCCCCCCCGTACGATATATATACCCATCCTTCTTGTACTAACTCATTATAGTTATATCCCCCCCTTGTATATCTAGTGCCCACTTTCCACCTTGTATATGTTTATTTTTTACTCCTATACATGTTCTATGTTGCTCTTCTTGTCACAGTGAATTCTATGTTTGTTAATCTTGCATAGCGAATAAACCCGATTCTGATTTAAAAAGAGAAATGCACACAAGGACCTCTATCATGCTGCAGTAAAGATATGCTGCTGTACGCTCCCCATAGCTGCTGTACGCTCCCCATAGCTGCTGTACGCTCCCCATAGCTGCTGTACGCTCCCCATAGCTGCTGTAGGCTCCCCATAGCTGCTGTAGGCTCCCCATAGCTGCTGTACGCTCCCCATAGCTGCTGTAGGCTCCCCATAGCTGCTGTACGCTCCCCATAGCTGCTGTACGCTCCCCATAGCTGCTGTAGGCTCCCCTTAGCTGCTGTACGCTCCCCATAGCTGCTGTACGCTCCCCATAGCTGCTGTACGCTCCCCATAGCTGCTGTACGCTCCCCATAGCACTTATATTTGTTATCCTCCTTCATCTCTGGAAACAGTTCTAATGCTTGTTTTATGAATATGGAAGTGCTTGTCCTTCTGGGAGGTGGAGGTGAGACACACTGTCTATTTACCCTCTAAACCAAGTGTCCTACTCTCAACTGTATGGAAACATTTAGGATGCGATAGTAACTGCACAACCCTGGGACGGTGTGTATCAGCAATCATTCATTTAATGAGTACCACAGTATGTGTGTCACACTTGTGTACAGTGTGTGTGTGTACTGGATATTTTGTGTAACAGTGGGGATGAACATTTGGCGGTGTGTGTCGGCGTAGTTATTTGGGTAGTGCAGTGTGGGAGGTGGGGTGTAAAATCAAGCAGGGACCCTCAATGTTGCTAATTCATTTACAGATTTAATTAGATGGATGGAGCCCTTGCCGTTATTAAGACAGGGAGGCAGAGAATGTTGCCAGCACTACAGCATTTTTAATTACGACTCCACAGCCTCGCTTGCTGACGTCTGGGGAACCAGTTAATTAAAATCCTCATTATTTTACTTTTAATTAGTTCCCCCCTCTTTTGTTTCCTCACACCATATGGCCAGGCTCCATGGTCAAATCAACTTAATTGAGCTAATTAAGTTGATCAGTTTAATTATTCAAAGCGCTGTGATTGGACAGAATTGCTACCCCCACCCATGCCCCAGTAGCTCCACCAATATTGCAGCGTCCTATTATGTGCCTTATCACCATGGTGCACTTGTGTATGGATATGGGCACTTGATAAGCTCAGCCGTATCAACTGAGAGTAAGAGAGAAAGGCCTCAGCAACCACTAACCCACATTCACTAATTAGCTCTAAACCCTTACAGTCAAGTCTGAAGGATTAAGATGTTTTATCATCGACCAAAACGGTGCCTCTGGCAAATCGTTCTGATCCGTCCCTGACACTTTAATGTAGTCTTGGTTCATGACAAGAAGCCAGCTAGCCTAGCTCCCTATCAAAAGCTTTCAAGGTTCAGTCCGTCCTCACACTGGGCCCATGACTCAAGTTAATGAGAGCTGATTCATCTGAGTTGGTTGCCAACAACACCTCGCAACTTCATTCTTTTACTGCCTCGTTTGTTTTCCGTCAACATCAAAGGGGTGTGTGTGTGTGTGTGTGTGTGTGTGTGTGTGTGTGTGTGGGGGGGGGGGGGTCAGGATGAGAGGAGGGATGGCTGTATAAGTCTGCACAGTCCAGCTGCTCCCTTGCAAGGTTGAGCTGCGTTTGCTGTTTAATTAAAAAATAAAAAATAAAATGAAACATGCAATGCTGTGAACAGAGGAGAGCCTCATTAGGACTTCTTTTTGGGTTGATTGGCTGCACCGCTGTTGCTGAACACCTGTTACACCTGAAGACTGACGTACACAGGTGAACAGTCCAACTGGACGACCCAAAAACTGTTCAAGCCGAGGAGGCTAGCCAGTACTAAGGCTCCCTTCTGGGGACTCTGGGGACATTCCCCATTCAATGATATGTACTTGGCTTGATTTGATCAATCAATCCATCAATTTAACGTTACAATTAATTTGATCTAAAATGAGTTTGGAGAAGCTTCTCTCTGTCCTCCCCTGGAGGAGTTCACCAGCTCCCTCTCTGGTAGACAAGAGGGTCATCATGCTACTGTGGCTACATACGGCATCCTAAAGTAGGCAGGTTCCAGGAACACTGAAGGAAATCGTATATCAACACACCAGAACGTGGTTTTCCAATTCACTGTTTTTTTTAATTTAATTGTTTTTAATCTTGAGTTTGAAGCTACAATATGTAACAAAGCAGCACCCCCCCCCCCCCAACTCTTGTGTTAATGTTCCTACAGCTTCGATTTGATTGACAGTGGTTTCACATTGTCTCGTGGAAAGCGATTGGCTGGAACCAGATTTGCTGGAACATAATTGGCTAGAAAGGAGCAGGCTGCTACAAAAATTTGGCACTGAGCTGTTGCAGAACAACTCTGAGGAGCTCATTAGCTTACAGAACAGGTTCGTTGGGGACAAGGCATTTGTTTAGTCTTACCTATTTCACCTTAAACCTCGTTGTAGGACTCCAGGCCTGTTGCAGCCTAGCTAGAGCCTCCTGCAGTGACTAACATGGCAGTGGTATCTTTCACTTCACAGCACTTGGTAAAAATATCTAGGCTGTTAGGCTGCGTGCACAATTTTCTTTTCTTCACACAACATGAGGTGACAAAACAATGCAATTACACCAATTTGCATGTGTTAATTTGATTAATTAGTGAAATAGAGGAGGGGGGGGATGAAAAGAAACGACCCTACTGAGAAGCTGGTGCACCTTAACGAAACAGTTCTTGGGAGATGTTTGAGAAAACTACTAATTAGCTCTCTGTAGATGATGCTTGATTGGTTTAATTCAAAGTATAACTTCCACCAAAGAGTTGGACTGGAAAACTCCCCCCCCCTTCTACTTATCAAAATATGGAGATAATTGTAATCAAGGTTATTTGCATACGTTAATTAATTTGTCTGATGCTTTTCAAAATGACAAATTTGTCTAAGAATTATTGATAACATATCAGCATTGAGGCGCATGGCTTGGCATCAAGCTGGCACTGTGTAAAAGGTGTGAGGGATGCTCTACTGCATGCCAAATAAGGAGCTCCATCAGCAGCAAGTTAGTCACTCAGCCCTGCTCCACTGTCTGCTTCCTGCTCCATTGCCTGCTTCCTGCTCCACCGTCTGCTTCCTGCTCCACCGTCTGCTTCCTGCTCCACTGCCTGCTTCCTGCTCCACCGCCAGCTTCCTTCTCCACCGTCTGCTTCCTGCTCCACTGCCTGCTTCCTGCTCCACCGCCTGCTCCCTGCTCCACTGCCTGCTTCCTGCTCCACCGCCAGCTTCCTTCTCCACCGTCTGCTTCCTGCTCCACTGCCTGCTTCCTGCTCCACCGCCTGCTCCCTGCTCCACTGCCTGCTTCCTGCTACACCGCCTGCTCCCTGCTCCACCGCCAGCTTCCTGCTCCACCGCCTGCTCCCTGCTCCACTGCCTGCTTCCTGCTACACCGCCTGCTTCCTGCTCCACCGCCTGCTTCCTGCTCCACCGCCTGCTTCCTGCTCCACCGCCTGCTTCCTGCTCCAGCTACTTTCGAACTGCTCCACATTTCAGCCTGCCTTGATACGATATGGACCCAAATCTACACCAACCACTGTGTTTTCTACCATTATCACTTGTGACGCTTACAGGGAATATTAACAGTGGACCTGCCGTAGACTTCTGTTAACTCCACTCTATTTGCTGTGTTTGTCAGTGTTAACTTTGAATTTAGACCAAACATGAGACTGTTAGAACAAGGACACTGCAGAATGCAGCTGGCTTGGACATTTGTTTCTTTGCATTGGCAAGAACCTTTTCCTTCTTCTTCAAAGGTGTTCTGAATCTGAGCATGAAGACAGTTTTAAGAGTGCTTGTCACACTCAGACCCTCAATATTTATTTGACCCCAATATGTCAGCGGGATATCTGTCAACTTTAGGATAGCATTACCAGTTGATAACCAAGGCATTAGGTTCCTCTCACACCCCTCAGAATGAAGTCATTTAAACCCTGACAATAAACAGTCATGAGATGGAGGTGTAACTTCATTGGCTTAACTATATGAGGAGACGCCCCAGAACCTCGTTCTGTTTGCTGGGACGCTACTGAAGTGAACCATTTAGCCTCAACCTGTCTGTATGCATGTTTGGTTTTAATTTTTCTTTAGCTTAATTATAACAAAAATAAGTGTGCAAATAAATAAGGATCCTGAAATTAATTGGGGGAAAAAACACCATGTGATATATTTAGAAGTCACCATCGTTAAAGAGCTGTGTTTAATTAGCTAATTAAATAAATAAGATCTGCAGTAGGTTTAGTGCCAAAAAACAATGACATCATGCCATGAAGTAGAAGACTTTTAAGACATGACGAGACACGAGGAAGGTTTAGTAATACAACAAGAAATAAAGAAATGATTACCGAATTTTTCCCTTCTCACTTTGCAGTGCAGTTAAACACAGCTTCACAATGACGATTTCTGCTTGGAAATAGCACAGGATTCCCTCCCTTTTAATTAGCCCTGCTCACTAGATTACCCTCAAGAATGGAATGCAAAGACTAATCGGCCGTGTTTGTCTGAGGGCCGCTGCCTCTGTCTCACCAGAAGCAACATTACAGTTTGAAAAGCCCATTTCTCCCCCTTAAACCCTCATCGCTGAGCATCGGAGAAATCTTTTCAAATGACACACTTGTTAAGAGATACGAGACAGGTGGCTGGCAATATCATGATTATTAGTTATTTAGAAAGTACTTTAGTCTCAATACAGCTACTTTACATTATTTGAAATGGGGCCTATACCAACAATGATATGCAGTCATTGTTTAACCATATGACACAATGCAATAGAATACAAAATATTTGTACAGATAATAGTTAACCATTCAGAGGTCCCTTCTCTGTTTCTTTGACCAGTTTGGAAACAGACCATTTCAAACCGCACTGAAAGAAAGAAAGAAAACACATTTAGATCCATGGATCACGGCAGCAAACCACGTCTGACAGAAAGAAACAAGACAATCACCAATGCATACATCAACAGAAAACCCAAACTACTGTGTTCATTTGGTATGCAGACGCTCCTCTGAGACATCAAGGTTAGTTTGAGCCTTAAACCTATAACACTTTTCTTCTATTATTATGTGAAGACCAATAACATTTTTTAATAATCTTTTGACGCTTTCTGCACCCCAAAAACGATCACAGATATTTAAAAAAGACAATCTAGAAATAACTCACACCACAAATCAATTTCAAAATCCTCTGTTTGAGTGTCCCCAAATTTGATATATTTGTACAGTCCATTTTGAAAGTAGGTTGGATGTACAATGAGGAAGTTTGACTACATTTACTTGGCAGATCCAGCACTCTTTAGAGTGAGAGAAGCGTTCAACAACAGTACTATACAGCCACATCCATCACTGCCTGTCTCTGAATCTGGTATCTGCTTCCGTGATCTTGATTTGAATGTCGTCTTGCTGATATAGAAGTTATCATAGCAGTCCCCCATGTCCTCTTACGATCCCTGTGGCCAAGCAGGCAGGATAGGTAAAGGTGCTCCATTATGCAAGATGGCTCCATGAATAGACATATGCCAGTCCTTTCCAGGCAAGCCACTTCTCAATAAGTCTACCATCATCGTTTGGCTAACATTAGACACTGGTTTACTTGACTAAATCAACGTAATCTTCCCCTCCCCTTCATTCCCATTCCCTTGACTGGGACCTTGATTGTACTGTGAAAGGCTCTGACACTCGTAGCAGTGTCAGTAATGTGCACAGAAAACAGCCTGGATAAAAGGATGGGAAGGTGATGGAGGAGACACTGACAGGTGGAAAAAAAGAAAGGAGGAGGAGAAGGCACATGTTCCTTAATTCATCATCTTCTTCAGCACACCTAGGAGGGAAATTATGAAAATTAATGTTGAGAGAAGACACACTTTATTCATTTGAATTCATTTGAATCTTGATTCAGATGGACAGGAAGTTGAAATCATGGCCAAAGCCTCACTTTCTGGTCTGGCATCATGGCACTGCCCTGCAGCGGGGTCAGGTGACTGCTCAGGAGACCTCCGCCCGGGCGATCGTGTTCGCAGAAGATGGTGCCGTTCACATAGTGGAATCTGTCCCCAGGAACCAGGCGGTTTCTACAAGTGGCACAGGAGAAACACTGGAGGGAGAGATGAGGGGGGGAGGGGGAGGGAGGTATGGATGAAGAAGGATGGAGAACAAAACCTGTCAAATTATTGACCGACACAAAGCACACAACAAATACTGTGTGGGACACAATCACAACCATCTACAACCATCCTGCAGTCTCACACATCAAATGAATCCTGGATTTGCACAAGAGCACAGATGATACATGGTATAATAGCTCCTTAGTTGAAGTAGTACTCACCTTCAGATGGTAGACGTTTCCCTGTGCCCGCATCACCATCTCGCTGGCAGGGATGGACTGTCCGCAGGCACTGCAGGCCCCAGTATGCCCGAACAGTCTGCAGGTGAGCCCAAAAAGACTCCGGTCACAACAGGGCAACTACTTCCAATATGAACAATTCTCCCCATCTACCGATACAGAATCAGACTTCTGCTGTCCTTTTCTGGGCACCTTTGGGTACAGCATGTGCACACCAAAGAATAAAGCACATAAAACTGATCTCCCCTTTCAAGACGAGTTTCTGGCTGAAAGCTTGCGTCCAATAGCTGACTTCCCCTTTAAACCATCGGAGGGGAAAACAATTATCCCAAATGTCTTTGGTGCTCAAGGCCATTCAAAAACAGTCCAGATGTAATTTAGCAGCTAAATGAGTGGTGCGTGAGGTGGCTGTGCACAGGACATGTGACTCAGATGTTATGGACAAAGGCTGCACATTTGGTGACGGTAGAATAAAGCACATGTGCTGTATTTTACATGTTCACAAGTTAGCTCTTAAACTATTGACTCCTTGAACAGCTACACAAACAGCATCTCTCTCCCACTCTATATTTGGAAGGCTTTTTAAACTGCAGATATGTATTTAAAAGGAAGCCTGTCAGCCTCCTAGCCCCTCTCTCTCTCTCTCTCTCTCTCTCTCTAAGCCTACTAGCCTCTCTCAGCCTCCTAGCCTCTCTCTCTCTCTCAGCCTCCTAGCCTCTCTCTCAGCTTCCTAGCCTCTCTTCCAGCCTCCTAGCCTCTCTCTCTCAGCCTCCTAGCCTCTCTCCCAGCCTCCTAGCCTCTCTCTCAGCCTCCTAGCCTCTCTCTCAGCTTCCTAGCCTCTCTTCCAGCCTCCTAGCCTCTCTCTCTCAGCCTTCTAGCCTCTCTCCCAGCCTCCTAGCCTCTCTCTCAGCCTCCTAGCCTCTCTCTCAGCCTCCTAGCCTCTCTCTCAGCCTCCTAGCCTTTCTCTCACTCTTTCTATTTCTAAGCTGTTCTTCCTGTTCCTCATGACACCTACCAGACCGGTTTGATTGCAGCCTACCCCCTTCCAGACACACACCCACACACTCTCCATATCAGTGTCCCTGATCTCAATCCAAACAGTAACCGTATCAGAGAGCGGTCCCAAGAAACCCACTTTCCTCCTTCGTCTCTCTCTCTCTCTCTCTCTCTCTCCCTTTGTCTCTCTCTCTCTCTCTCTCTCTCTCTCTCTACCCCTTGCCTCAGTACCACCTGGTAATGATTCAAACTCTTTAGGTTACCAGTCATATGCTTATTGTGCTGTGAGTTTCAAGCTATTATCTCTCTCACGGCTAAGGAGGACATCGCTTACATTTCCAACTAGGACAGATAAGATGGCTGGCTCTTGTATACTGACGTCAGCTGATGCCCTGAATGGAGACCTTTTCAAAGAGTCACATGCTTTACCGGCCAGAGTTTTCAGTTCATTACAAATAGAAATATTCACGAAAATGCCCACATTATTGTTATTATCATGAGTATAAAGAAAATATATGGGCATCACAGGTGTGTAATAAACCTGATTAATCTGGTTTGAACCAAACCTAATTACTCATCATTAATGGATGATGATTGGACAAGCTCCTTGTCCACATGCCTACCTACCAGCAGTCAGGCAGTGCATTAAACTTAAACCTACATTGCTAAAGTTTGCCAAACTAACCAGCCCGTGTCTGAGTGAAAGAGCTCTATTTATTCCAATGCTGCAGTGTTTTTTAATTCCCCCCACAGTGTACTATCATTACTAACATACAAAGTGTCCAGTGTACAGGGCTCTTAGCAGAATTCTGTACAAGTATTAATGGGCTGTGGGCTTCCAGTCAGCTCTGGATCACGCCCAATATTTGCCCTGGAGGGTGCTAATGCAGGCAGTGCCAGCAGGGGCACCCACACAGTCTCCTGCCTATGTTGCACCAGTTGTATATCAGTCTGTTGCCCTACCAAAAGCATGCACACAGAACTAATAAGCACATTTCACTCTGCAAACGATTGTAAAATAGAAGCCCCACACAAACGCACACAAGATAACTGTGAACATGGGCTCACACAGACCTTCTTAACTAGTCCAGACTTCCAGTATTAAGTAGAGCTGCAACACTGCACTGAAGATGTTAACTGAAAGATTTCAGGAGGTCTTAGTTCCATTTTTTTCCACATCTCTTTTCAAGATAAAACTTCTTCCATTGTATAACTGTACTTGAAATTCACACAGTTCTCAAAAAGGTTTGGGAAGTGTTGGAAGTTAATAGACAGCTTGAGAGAGTCAGTCTCCAGGACTTCCAATTATTAGTGCCTTGACTTTCTATTTCCTATTCTGTTCCAAAGAAATTGCTCTTCAAGATCATAACCATGTCCAGGTCAAAGGGCTCTAATTCTACAAAATGTCACTGCACACATGCTGATCTGCCTATCCCAGGCCCAGGCTGGACAGTCAAATACAAACACAGCCTCCCCTGCTTTTTCCATCGCCTTCCGTTTCTCCAACACCTGGGCTTCCAGAAGGAGAGGTGGAGCTCTATACAGTCAGCCATATTGTTAACACCCCATTTCCCAGCAGCCTTCTCACCTAATGTAGTCATTCTTACAGAGGATCATGCCCCCTTTGCTGTAGCAGGTGCTGCCGATCTCGCCCAGATGGGCATGGCAACACGAGCACTTGAGGCAGCGCGTGTGCCAGTAGCGCTCCATGGAGAAGAGCAGGAAGCGGTCTGTGATGCGGCCCCCGCAGCCGGCGCACTGACGCCCCGCCACCCCGCCCCCCGTCACCGACACAGCCGACGCCTCCACCCGGCTGTTTACCATGGTTGGCCTGAAAGAGAGAATAACATGATGTTTAGTGACAGCGGACACATATAGACCGACTTGGGTACGCAGCCTTCTGATATTGAACTTCTGCACTGTTTCCATGATGAGTAACACCTAATACCAGTGAAGCGTTATGACACACTTGTCAGGGACAGTCACAGTTGATCAAAATCAACATATACTAACGTTTATTAGCAGCACCCTGCAGAATGTGTGAGAAACTGTTGGCCTAAATATGTATTTGTATTCATTTTGAGCTGATATTTTAATACTTATTTCACATAGACCTTAAGACAGAATAGGACCCATTAACCTATTGTCACACGATTTTCCTCATAAAAGATGTGAAATACACATGTGCTTTAACTCACACAAAAAGTCAGGAAAGTCCAGGAAATTGGAGCTTCCTTGGGAATGTTAAGGAGGATGGCCTCTCCGTGTTATCATCGCTTATCCTGCACAGATCCATGTCATACCATCTCATCCCACACAGCAGGAACCAGGGGGGCACAGACATCCCACACACAGGAAGGAATTGAATTCCCATTTGGCACCATGGCTGATCAGTAGGCTTTAAGAGGGGAACTCCCCTGGTATTACAGCTTAGACAATTTCCCCTTCAAACTATGCGCCTTCCAGGCAGCAGTTACTCTGGATAAAGATGTCCTACAGTAACCTTTTCACGCATCACCAATCCCTGAGAGAACGTTTATCTGGGCTCACCAGCAAACCAACTCTGATGTTGTGGAATGTTACGTTTCTCAATGCATGTTTTTTGGGGTGTTCTGAGTTGACATTGTTGGGTTGCAATAGTCCTGTGTGGCTGTAGACAAGGCTAACTTTATTCACGCACTTGTACCAACACTGACTATGTTGCTAACAAATCTAACCAATAACACAAATATGCTCAAATCATTGTGATCCAGAATTATAATTTTTTTTAATATATAAATGAGCAGCACACTGTCAAACTACAATGACATGCATTCTACTCTTGCTGTGTATACACATATGCATACTGGTCCATTTTTCCACAGCAAAAAGTAACAGATTTCAAACACAGCTGGTGATAATATTCCTCTCAAATCACACAAAGTAGAACCATACCAGCTCTCCACTGAATGGATTCAACTCAGCTGCTATGCAGTGGGTTCCATGATTCATAATTACGGCCAACAACAACAGTAAATAATTGCAGGGGACTGGACTTTATTTTCCAAATAAACAGCAGCATTGCAATTTGTCCTCCAGTGCTATTAATTTTGTGGTGATGGCATATTTAGCTTTACAAGTGCCCTTCCTATTACACACTCCAATCCAGCAACTGGTTGACCGCAGCCAGTTTGACACCTGGCTCTAATCAAGGAGTTCCTTAAGAGGAGGTCATTGCAAAGCTGGACAGAGCCCTCCTCTCTCCCAAGCACCAGGCAGGGCACCAAGCCATCTACCTCAGGAACCTTGGCCTGGGAAGAATCAGGGAGTTGTATGTTGGAAGTCCAGAACTGGGCGGCCGTGGCTTGTGCTACAGCGGTTCCGTCCTTGTAGGAATGTTTGCCTGCAGTCTCAAACCATCGCTCATTTTTGGAATGAAAAGGGCTGAGTCGTTTTTTTGGTGCAGAAACCACAGTTCATCTTTGTGAATTAGAAGCAGCGTACGGTCTAGCACCGGCTTTGTGGTCTCCACATACAAGGAGACCATGCCAGTCCCCCCCCCCAGAAGACTGACCCTTTTGTGGATGTTGACGAACCACTACGCCCCGCAAACAGACACTGCAGTTGAGATGCCCTTGTTGAGTTCAGGAGTATAAAAATAATCAGCTTGGTCACTGATTGGTTGAAGGTCAACCACTGCAGAGTTTGCCACCAGCAGGCAGTGGGACCTCTTGCTGTTTGGGTAGAAGAACTGCAATGCAGATCCTCTACGATGCTATAGATATCACCAGGGAGTGTGTTATTCCCATGATCAGGGTCAACTAGAACGTCCTGGGGAAAAGTCAGCCATGCTGCAGTTTCAAAAACAATATGCAGTTATGCTTAAGTTACGACCTGTGTTCACGACCTTAAAATGCTAATCATACAAAAGTTTGCAAAAAGTAATATACAGCCAATGAACCACAAAATAAGTTGCACCAATAAAAGCAAGGATGGCTGCCAATTGGATGCTAACTGTATTCCGTTACCCTGTACTTGTACCTGTATAATGACATTAAAGTTGAATCTAATCTAATCAATTGTTTTAGAGAAACAAGGGCTACTATCTATTATTAAACTCTCATGTTAGCCCAATGAAGCCATTATGTACATTAACATGAACACACATCCTGTGTTTAGTTATTAACTTTTTAGTTTAAGACATGCCTTTCCTCTGATTTCTGTGTTTCCCGCTCCACTTCCTGACTTGAAGCTGAATCCTTTGGCAGTGTTATTAGGTGCGTTAAAGCCATTGCTATGCCTATACCCTGATAACACAAGGATCCACCATCAAAAACACAACACAATTCTGAATTCTGGTAGAATCTGGGGAACGGAGACTTTAATGTGACCTTGGGTTGAGTCCTTCCCTCTGGAAGGTTCTATGGCTCAGGCCATCTACTAGGTCAGTGGTAAATCAGACCAGTAGGGCTCCCTAGACAGCCTGAACAAATCACAACACTTTTCAGGAAAGTCACAGTGGACCAAATTCAACTCAAATAAGTCATCAAATGAATCGTGGTCAAAAACATAATAATGTACTTTAATATTGAAATGAGCACCTTCTTAGCCAACATGCAGAGACCTGACTGTCCTGTAGCAGCAAGGCAACCTGAAACACAGTGCTTAAGTTTCTGTATGGAAACTTCACTTTCAGCATTCCAAACCATGTCTGAGACAAGTTAAGGCAGAACATTGAATGCAAATCCTGTAGTACACACACCTGCAGAACCTACAACCAGTCTGTGCTCAAACGTTACCCAGGAACCTTGATAGAACAAGGTACAAACCTTTAAAACCATGCTAATCCTATCGTTTATCATTGGTGAGAAAAGGCCAAACAATGACATAACCTTCTAGAAAACCCACGCAATCTTATCTTTCACACTGTCGAAACACAAGCCGATCACATATATTTTAGGAGGTTTTAAGGACTTGATGTTCTTCCTTATCGGTTCCGTGCAGAATTCCATTTTCAAAATGTCATGTTGTAACCACACTGATAACTATACACAAACAAGAGCATTTGCTGGCAGAAAAATCATCTTGGCTTTATGAATAGAAGGCATTAAATTAGTTTTAATGTCTATGGAATCATGCCAGGAAGAAGAAGGAGCACATTAATTGACTATAAACTGTGGCTGAAAGTTTGGAGTGTGCAAGTGTTGGCGTGTAAAGGTCACATGAGGAAGGGTTAAGGTTAGAGTCCTTTTTATCTACACCAGTTTACAGTCTGTCCTTGTCAAGGTTGCTCAGGCACTCCTTAAAGAACTAGTGATCAACTACCACTGACGAACTACTGAGGGTTTGAATTGTCAAGCTTGCTCTCCCACTTCACTTCAATAATTAATTAATTACCAGCCCAAACAAAGGTTACTCGAATTAAATGGATGGCTCTGTTCTGCTCTGGTAATATACTGATTGATGAAATAACCGTTAAAAACAAAAGCTAATGAGGAGGAACACAATACCGTGGGTGCCTGTCAGACGAGACTGATGAATGAGGTTTCAGGTTGACAGACCAAACGATGGTTCACTCAACAAACCCAATTGTATCGGTCTTCTCCACTGAATAATAACTAACCTGTTACGATCAGTACAATGACACATGCCTTTTGTTTTGAGAAGTATTATTATTCATACATCACCCAAGATAATTCGTTTAGCTTAGTTGTGTTACTTCACATACTTCTACATCAATTGATGTGCATCAACACGTCTATATTTCTACAATAGGAGAGGAGTCTGATCAAATGTCCTATTACTTGTGCTAAAAGAAAACATTATTTAAAGCAAACCTTTAACAAGGGCTGAGCAGACCCACAGTCACAGGCTATCAAAACATCCTTTCCAAATAACCTCCTCAGTTGGCTACAATCAACTATTTTCTCATCAACTCTCCTTTCATCAATGTAACGACTTGAATTTGGATAAGAGGTCGTAGCTGGATCTAACGACATAACAACCCCAACTAAATGTAGCATTTGAGTCGTAAAAGTGAGTCACGTCCGTTTCTGTAAAGAAAAATGCAATTAGGTTGGAAGCATGGGAGGAATTAGAAACTGGAGGAAGCAGGTCAACACGTATCTAACACAGCAAGTTTAATACTGGCTAGTACAACCATCTAGAAACATCAGAATTAAGAAAAGTCAAATAAATAAAAAGATACTTAATGTAGTATGTTTATTCCGCTCACCTTGCCGTTGTGCTGGTGTCTGATCAGCCACCCTGCAGAAGCGAGCCTGGCAGCGGTGAGTCCGTCCAAGAGACCCGTGTTCTGGTTCAACCACAGATGGTCACAAATATCTGGAGGTGGAACAACTAAGTCGTTTATTCCAATTGAAAAGAATGCAAACTATCCTATTCCAGAAAGTAGAACTAACCTTTCCTGATTTTCCTCGCGCTAAAATACCCTAAACTGACTTAGACACTTCCTTTAAAAACTATTCGCATTAGACATTAGGTCTGAATATAATCATTATTAAATAGCTTCTTATTGTATTTTGATGTTGCGGCAAACGAATTCGCTACTTCTTTCCGGACATAATGCTCTCCGTGTGTGGAGAGCTGTGTTCCTCCTCCTCACAGTTTAACTCACTCCTCCTGTGACGTGAAGGAGGTTCAGCCCCCAGAAACACAGCCAAGACACCTCAAATACACCCAGATTAGACGCTATAGCGCTCAATTAAAATAGTTTATTGGCGTCCTCCTCACATTTACTATCTTATCAATTTAACATTAACATCATACCTAACCTTAGGCTATTGGAACGAAACTTAAACGAGATATTCCAGTCGAGCAAATAGTTATAATTTGTTAATCTATACCTAAAGTCAATTTTTATATCCTTCTCAAATCTGTTCTCACTTTTATAATAACAGCTTCACATGCATCGCTAAGGTTCAAATTTATAGGATGTATTCGATGGATTATGATTGCCGTTGTGGGGCTAGTCTTCATTCTGACCTCTTTAACCTCAGATGCACTTTTAGTTTATTTTTACTGTTCATTGTTTTTGTGTTTTATTTTGGCTAATTGACCATTTGTCTAGTCTATGTCGCTTAAACCTCACATAAGTAAACTATTTGTATAGTATGACATCTTGTGGAGAAATTTGATAAAATAAATTTAAAAATTCAAACATTCACCTCGCACAAACACACGGGAAGCTCTTAGTACAACGAACAAATAGTTCCATATGTCATAGATGAACGGCCATAATACCAATACAGTGTCAAGGGTAATTTAATTAAATCTCAAACGGATGAAATTACAACTCTATAAATGCTTTATGAGGTTCGAGGCCCTCAGACTCCACTCCACCCCAGTAGGTGGCGCCACCGCAGCTGTTAGCTGGTGAGCGACCGTCCTCCAACGGGACGCCATAAAGAAGAGCAGCCACGTGGTTAGAAGCTTCGCGGGAACCGTCTATAATAAACAAATCCAGCAGAGGGTCTGAATTTAATAACTTAACCAAACAAAACTAAAAATCAGTTCGTTTCAGTCGGTTGTTTAAACAAGTACATGCATATCGTAACTGCAGCAGACTGACATTAGCAACTTCTAAAATAAGGTTTTTTATACGTAAGGGTTGTCTGATGCTGTGAAGTATAGTAGATTAGGCTACTGAAGCTAAATCCTTGTAACTATCTCTCAGTTTGGAAGCATTTTAAGTCTGTATCTTCAACAGAGTTTTTTTTTCGAGGCATTATAAAGTGCACTAAAACACGATGGCAGAGAGACCCGAAGACCTCAATCTTCCCAACGCTGTCATCACCCGCATCATCAAGGAGGCGGTGAGTTCACGGTGACTAGTGTGTGAAGGTCCCAAAACTCAGCATCTATCCATGTTATTAACATTGTTAAGCCTTACTTACTGCAACCTGTGATGAATGAGCCACGTACAAGTACATGTGGCTTCACTCACAGCTTGTGTGTCTAAGGCAGTGTGTCTAAGGCAGACTCCAATCCTGGTCCTCGAGGGCCACTGGCCTGACGGTTTTAGATGTTTCCCTGCTCCAGCACACCTCCACAGAGCTCGATAACGACCCTTCATTAGAATCAGGTGTGCTGGAGCAGGGAAACGTCTAAAACCTTCAGGACAGTGGCCCACCATTGGAGACTCCTGGTCTAAGGTGATTGGTATCTAGCTTGCAGTAACCGGGTGTCTTACGCTCAGTGTGAGATGTTTGTTTAATGGGACCCCCTTTAACTCCTCCAGCTTCCAGACGGAGTCAACGTGTCCAAAGAAGCTAGACGTGCCATCTCTCAGGCCGCTAGTGTGTTCGTCCTGTATGCAACATCATGGTAACGAGAAGTGCCTCATCAAACAGTCATATGTTGAACAACATGAGTAGCATCAACGTTTCGGAGGAACATTTTGCTTCTCCATTTTATCACAGTGCGAACAATTTTGCGATGAAAGCCAAGAGGAAGACTCTGAATGCAGGGGATGTCATGGCAGCAATGGAGGAGATGGAGTTCGAACGCTTTCTACAGCCTCTGCGCGAAGCTTTGGAGGGTGAGTCATCAGAGTTAGCTGGGTTTGAAGTGTACCAGGTAGGCACTTCAGTGTTTACATTGTCATGTCTAAAAGCCAGTCCTGCACATGCCTGCTACTTACATCATGTATCCTTCAAATGCAGCTCACAAGAAGGGTCTGAAGGGAAAGAAGGAAGCATCGGAACAGAAACGTAGAGAAGAAAAGGAGAAGAAGACGGATACAGAAGAGCAGGACAAGAGTAGGGAAGAGGAGGATGATGAAGAGCACATGGATGAGGAGCAGGAGGCTGAGAATGAAACGGAAGAAGTTGAAAACTAAAGACTGACCACCAGCAGTGATGAAGTCTTGGATGAAATCCATCTTTAAAGTGCACATTCTGTCTCCCTAGTTTTCCATTAATACCAGCTGTCTAACTATATAAACTATTGCTAGAGCCAATGAGTGAACTTACTAGGCCAGAGGCTGAATCTGGCCCACTGACAGGATGGGTTCAAGTCTTTACACAAGTGTGTGTGTATAGGCAGGAACAATTGGGTAATGTGTCTGACTTTTTAACCGTTGTTATTTGGTCAATTAAATGAAATCTCTTTCACTCCAGTGGTAGAACTGTAAAAAAAGTTCTGCTTAGCCTTTAAAAAGCTGTTTACTAAGGTTACTCAGATGGCTCATTTGGAATCACTCAGTTCAGGGAAAATTGTTAAAATGGCTAAGATGACCTAATAGAACATCTGGTCAAACCAAAAACGTAAAGTTTTGGACAAACTTTGCCACATAGTTTAGTTGACTTTTCAATGTACATATTGTTTTGAAATGCATTTGTACTTGTAACATAATATGCACTTCATTTTATAATAAATGTTCATTACACTTTGGAATGTCTGGTCAATTGGTCAAGTTAATTTGTGTGCCTCACAATAAACATAAACACATACAAAATGGGTGAGCTCCTAATAAAATAATCCACCCTTAATCATAACATTTACTGAGCAGTGCTAAGCCTGTTCCACCTTGCACAAAGGAGCAGGTATTGGTCTTGCTGATGGCTTGAGGAACTTCTATGACCCTGTCCAGCTCTCCGAGAATACCCACCAGTCTCCTGAAATCTCCTCCATGTTCTGGAGATTGTGCTGGGAAACACATTGAACCTTCTTGCTGCAGCACATGTGGATGTGCCATCCTGGAGAAGTTGGACAACCTGTGCAACTTCTGTAGTGTTAAGGAATCGCCTCATATTGCTAGTAGAGATAATTACTCAAGCCAAAACCAGCACGAGTGAAAAATCTGCCAAAAAAGATCAAGAGGGAGAAACTTGAAATGACCTCCACATGTAAAACCAGTCCTGTTTTGAGGGTTTTTAATTGTTGCCACTGTGATGCACCTGTTAATTCCATGAACACCAATACAGCTGAAAGTGATCAATGATGCCCTCAGCTGCTTAACCAACCAGAAAATTATCAGACAGGTACAACTGATTTAATGCCAGGCCCAATAAAAAGTGTTCCTTAATTTTTGTGAGCAGTGTATTTTATTGCTGTTGTTCATGCTATGTTTGGGTCTATCACATTGCTATGCTCAGTGACTGATGATCTTTTGTAAAGCTCTCTTGTAAGTTGCTTGGATAACTGTCTGCTAAATGAATAAATGTCAATCTAAAGTCGCTAGTTCAATACCCAGCTGAGGCAACATGTCCTTGAGCAAGTAACTTCACTCTACTTGCCTCAGGGGGAATGTCAATGCATGTGCTGTTACATCCCTCTGGTTAAGAGAGTCTGATAAATGACTTCATGTAAATGCTTCACCTTGGAATTATGCAAAACACCTTGCACTTCATTTTAGAAAAACTTTATTCATCCAACATTACTCTGATGGGCACTCCACTTTGCCACTGTTGATGTCATCGATGACATCATGAGGAGGGCGGCCATCAATGGTGCAACCTACAGACTGAGATGTACCGAGAATCTCTTTGATGGTTCCTGAGAAGAAAAATACACAACCAATAAACGCCAGTGTACAGTTTAAGAGATTTCAGCCTGGAATCACTGTGGACAGACCTTACTTTTAATATCTGGAAATCTCAATTACACATCCCTTATGAATTCAATTAGTACTTTAACAGACTTCCCAACAACTCATTTAGATTGGAAGCAAGGTCCCTTCATGTACCAATACTGCATGCATGAGTCAAGTGAAGTTTCATATGGATGTGGTGTGCTGGCACAGGGAAACATCAATAAAACATGCAGGACCGGCATGGAAGACTACTGCATGTAAAAATGACAGGCATCTTACCAGAGAGCTCCCTGGCAATAGAGCGGTTCCTCATCACACGGGCGATACCAACGATCTCATCGAAGGTGACGCTGCCACTGTGCTTAACTGGAAGAACAAGGAAATGCTCGTTAGGGTGCTAAACATAATTAACTCACTAGTTAGCAAGCAGCAAGAGGACATGGATCACTGACAACAGTGTTGAAATGTTCTAGTCCTTACGGCACAGAGGTACCCACTGATTGGGCAGCCCTGTTTCCTAAGGCTGGGTTTCTCTTAGCCTCCACTGACATAACTCAATCACTCAAAACAGATGAGCCAAGTGGCGGGAGGCTGGGAAGTATCACTACTGGATACAATACAAAAGACTCCACACAGCAAACTGATGGTTCTTACTGACTGAAAACAGACCGACTTACTGTTCTTAACCTTCTTCCTGTCACGAGGAGGTTCCTTCAGAGCTTTGATGATCAGGGCTGATGCAGATGGAACCACCTCCACCTGCAGCACAGAAACATGTTGAGAACAGATGCCCAGAACCATTTCTTCAAGCTTAAAGGATTTTGATGATGTGGAATATTAGCAACATACGGCAGCCTGTCTGTTCTGGATGGTCAGCTTGACAGTAATCCTCAGGCCCTTCCAGTCACCGGTTGCCTTGGCGATGTCATCACCAACCTTTTTAGGAGACTAAACAGCAGGAAAGGGACCTTAAAAAATGACTTTCAGCATTCTGAATCATACTGGTTTCAATGTGAACATTATGAAAATAACTCCTCATTTATGGCTAACAATTAAATGAAGATCTTTGCATTACAATGTCAATAGTACTTGCTTCTGCTGCAACTTTATGCACCACAGCTTATTTCTTGTTTGTGTGAATTACTTGGCAATAAACCTGATATTAGTACTTTATGGTTGATGTTCCAGACCTTTCGGCACAGACCTGCTCATTAGTGTGGGCAGACCTGCTTCCTAGAGCTGGTTTGATGTTAGCTTCCACTGGACGTGACTCATGTCACCAAAAATGACAAGCCAAGTGGCGGGAAGCTGGAGAACATTGACTTTTCACAACTTAGTATGAAGTATCTAACACTTACAAGACCAAGTGGTCCAATTTTTGGGGCCAGGGCTGATGTGGCTCCAACTTCTCCTCCTGTGCACCTCATGTACACTGTCAAAACAAATGTACTTACAATTATTCCTGGTAAAAAAAAAAAACGGCCATCCAATTGAGCATCCACGTTCTGGATTATAATGTACCGTCCCATACGTTGAACCAATGGCAACGCATTTCGATGTGTCAATTTGAAAACACATTTAATTAACCTGAATTTACTTGAAATCGGTTTCCAACTTTAATACCATGCTCCCTAAATTAAAATAAACTGATAGGTAATTTTGTTCACGAGCTCCTCCTACTTAATACATTATCTTTATACCACAGGTTTAGAGTGGGACACAGGACTAAATGATGCTCACGCATCCAGCATACTGGATGCGTGAGCATCATTTAATTCTGTGTCCCACTTTAAATCGTGCAATCAGCCAATTTAAAATCTAAACTGAATTAAGCAAAGTAAAATATGCATTTAGTAATCCTTTTGATCTTCATAATGTCTCCTGGACCAAGTCACCACGTGTCCTATAAAACAGAGCACCATGTGGATGGCTGTGTTGGGATGGCTGGGAAGTTACCAACATCACAGACGCACGAATACTAACACAATTAAAGAAACAGCGAACACGTTTAAAAATGAAAAAGGAAGAATGGGTAGAAGATGAAGATGGACTCCCGGAACTCAGAACCGTCTCCATTTTGCGACGCTATCTGAAACAGAAGCTATTATATACAGCAGATTCCGCACATACCAACTTTAATCTCGGTAGGATCGAATTTGGGAGGCATGTTGAATTTGTAGAAATGGACTTCAGTTCAGCTTGAATAAGTGAGGGTGTCGGATGAACCCGGATTCGGGACGACCGATTACTGTTGCACCTTCACCGTTAAAGCGATAAAGAAAGGAAAGATGGATGGCCATCATCGGCAATATAACAACAGAAAGTCACGCGATATTTCGTGTTACTCTTCTTCTATGGTGTAGCCATTCAACACTATTGGTTCATTACCGCCACCAACTGTTGACTAACGGTAAAACACCTTTTGAAACCCCATGTAGCTTTCTAGTGCTGCTGCTAGTCTGCTTTTCACCCAATTTGATGGGGGGATAACAGTGGGTTTTAAATAGTGAAAATAAATACATATTTATTCATCTTTATTTACAAAATTTGGAAGAACGGAAAATTTGATTTGTCCTTCAGTTTGCCTGGTAACCCAGCAGCCTCCTCCCTGTCTGGAACATCAGGTTCCGGGTGGTCCTGTTGTTGTTAGCCTAGCCTAGCTAGGAAAGAGGAAGGGAGAAGTTGGGAGAAGTTATGGAACAAACAATGGTGGTTTAGAGATATTTACATTAACCATAATAAGGTGTTGATGGTATAAACATTTTTTATGGTTATAATTGTCTTCATAACACACTTGGTTGAATGTCTGGATTTAATCGACGTGCCTCTGGATAAAAGGTTCTCTCATCATTCCTATCAACAAGGTTGGTGAAAAGAGATAAAATGAGATTAGATTCAACTTTAATGTCATTACACAGGTACAAGTACAGGGTAACGAAATACAGTTAGCATCCAACCAGAAGTGCAAAACTGTTATTACAACAGAATATAACAGTATATACTCAGAATATACACAGTATGTACAGTATTAGACCACATAGTTAGTCTAGGGGTCTAACAACATATAAAATATTGTACAACAAGCCAGTAATCAGCCAACGTTTACAAGTTAAATAAAATAGCTAGTTATCTTGCCAGGTTGTCAAACTCTTATCTTAAAAAATATAAATTGCTTCCATGATGATCAAATCTGTTCATCCTACTTGCCTCAGGGGGGAATGTCCATGTCCTTGCTGTAAGTCGCACTGGGTAACAGCTAAATGTAAATGTAGGTAACGTCATACATATTCTGTGATGCATTGTAGTCAAATGGTGGTCCCAGAAAAGAAAAACTCAACTTTATTGCCTAGGCCTACCAGCTAAAAGAGTCAAGGCTAATGGGAATTCAGATTCAGAATACTTTATTGATCCCGGGGGAAACTCCTTTGCAGCAACGGCACACAGTCTTGCAAAAGCACACAGGGGTGGAGGCATGGATAAAGGGTAACACAAACTGTATTCTGTTTCTTCATCTCCAGTCTTGGTGAGACAACTTCCATGACATTGTCTAACTCTAACTGACCGTCAAAGCGAAGGGATCTGAAGAACCCAGACAGACTCACCATCAAGCCCAGCAGTGGCTCAGGCCGATGTTAAGATGCCTCTGTTCTTTAGGAAGAGAAAACCAAGCGAGGACTCCAAAAAACGTCTGGAGTACCAGCTCACTCTGGTGTGTATGTGTGACAGAGAGAGATTTCAAATGAAGAGTGGAAATATGTGTGGGTGCTGGTTTATCTTTCTGTGTTCTAAAAATCCTCTCTTCTTCTAATGTGTTGCCAGTCTAAAGCAGCAGGAGCTGATGACATACTTGACATCTCATCTTGTGAACTATCAGAGGTGAGTTTTGATTCTGCTGTGTCATCAGTGTTGATGAAGTGTGTTTACCTACTAGCTAAACTCTTGGTTGTTTGTTGAACATTTCCACATAACATTTGGTTGGAAAGACGAGGAGTCTAAAGAACAGATAAATAGATTGATTAAAAAGTTGAATTGGATTGCATGTTTTAAGTGAAACCAGGTATCACTCCCTGCCAGTTAACATCATATATCTGTCAAAATAATAATCAGAATCATAATAGTTTTTTATTCGCCATGAATGTTTACACATACAAGGAAATAATAAATAATAATGCAATAAATTACTAGGGCAAAAAATGAATGAAAATAAATAATGGGTTGGGTATCATTTGCAGGTTCCTGGTAGTGCCATCTCCTTATGCAAGGTGCTGCAGAAGAAGGTATGTGGTTTGAAATCCCTTTCAAGATAGGATGGATAGATATAGCACCATGTTAATGAAGGGTAGTGTCCTGTGCAGTTACAACTCTAGGCACCATGTAGATGGAAGTCAGGTGACTAAGCGGTGAAGCTAGTAATCAGAAGGTCCCTGGTTCGAACATCAGCTGTGCCAACATGAAGTTCTGTCCTTGGGCAAGGCACTTCACCTTACTTGCCTCAGGGGGAATGTCCCTGTACTTGCTGTAAGTCGCTCTGGCTAAGAGCGTCTGATGAATGACTAAAATCTAAATGTAGACATAACAGATTAGTTACAGCTGTAGACATTCTGTAGGGGTAAAATCAAAAGTCTGGACAAGACAGTATAAATTGTTCCACTAGGCGTGAAATTAAATGATGGCAAGTCTTTAAACAGAAGCACCCTATTAATAAGTCAATAAGCACTCGCATGACCGGGATCTTATTTCCAACACAGGTTTTTATTCTTCATAGCAATGAGCTGAAATATCTGTTGCCCAAAGGCTGCTGCATCAACTCTCTGGCAGCGCTAAAGGTAGTTAAAGTCTTCAAATCAACAAAGATTGTGTCAAAAGAGGCCAAACCACAGTTAAACCATAATTAAGTTAATAATAGACTAAATGACATATAATGCTAAATGTGACATGCGACATTTACACTAAGCAGGGTCTTATTTAGAATAAATAAGCCATGTAAAGTTGTTTAAGAGCTTGATAGTGTCTGAACGACCTCCTTTCCCCTCTCTTTCTTTCAGGTCTTGGATTTACATGATAATCAGCTGAGCTCCCTGCCTCATGATGTTGGTCAGCTGTCAGCCCTGCAGGTGCAATTTTGTCTGCATTATGCTGATCTCTTCTTCTTTTCCATATTTTGTATTATTATAGACTTTGTTCAAAAGGCATTGGTTTGTTAGCTCTTAACCTTTAAGATTAAAATCGAAGTTGTATTGCTTTAGCAACAGTAAAGGTTTTTTCGAGCATTGGTAGGAAAGATTTATACAGATTCTTCCATTTTACACATGGTTCTTGAATGTATTCTGCATTCTCCATCGTTAATAAACACAACTGCACTAGACATGGAACTGTGAATAATAGTTAACACAAACTAAGAGGATCTTCGTGGGTAAAAGACACTCATGTCCAGGCACTTTGTCCTCCCAGGTGCTCAATGTGGAGAAGAATCAGTTGAAGGTTCTACCAGAGAGCCTTGGGGATCTCCGCTTTCTGCAAACGCTCAACGTTAAAGGTCAGGGAGGGTTGGTGCTCAGTAACCAGGCTGAGCTCAGGGCTGTCACTCATTTAGACACCTTCATTCCAGTATGCTGCAAGTAACAAGTGGCAACTAATTAAGAATCGAAGCGTTTAATAAGGGCCTGGACGCCTTTTTGAGTCAACATTTGTAAAAAATAAATACAAAAAAGAAGAAGAAAAAAAAACAGCAATGGAACTTTGTGGCATTTTCCTCATCCTTTAGTGAAGTAGAATGCTGCTGTGTGTTGTGGTTGAACAGTTTCGCTCGATGCTTGTCTGTACAGGAAACCTTCTGAGTGAGTTGCCCACCTCAGTAGGACGGATGAGCAGCCTGCGGAATCTGGACATCAGTGAGAACGCAATCAGGAATCTGCCTCAGGTCCTGGCCTTAGTCCGCACTCTGGAAGTGGGTCTGCTTGTTTACTTGTTTGTTTATTTGGTTGTTTGTTTATTCGAGGGAGTTGGCTTGTTTTTTATTATCATGAATACTTCATAACTTTAACTAACAGCTGTGTGTGTGTGTGTGTGTGTTTGTGTTTGCGTTTGTTTCCTGTCAGAGCGTGACGCTGGATGCTGCCGTGATGTCATATCCTCCTGCCTCAGTGTGTCTCAGGGGAACAGCAGACATCCAGCAGTTCCTCTGCACTGGTCAGTCAAGCTGCTTCCTCTGAACTGTCCTTGACATATTAAACCTGGGACATATCCAGACAGAATGGAGTTAGGATGATATGGTTATTTATTTACATTTACGTTACATTTATTCATTCGGAGAGAGCTTTATAACATTTCCGGATTTAGGAAAGCAATGAAAATACCTTCAATTTTCTGCTAGATCATATAAGCTAAATGTAAAGAGGTTAGAGGTAACGTTTCATAATGATGTGTCTCATATGTAGTTATGGATACATTATTAGCTACATTTTGAATATGGTTCAATGCTTACATATCCTACTGAATGCAACATAATGGACTTCTTCTTCACACATTTGCATTTTAGAGTTGGGAGAGGAATATTTTCCTCCATCCCAGTACCTGCTGCCTGTCCTGGAGAATGACTGTGCACCCCAGAGCTCAGACACCCTGGATGGGCTGGACCTGGCCTGGCAGGTAGCCTCACCCAGCCAGTCACTCTTCCACTCACTCTTCGCTCTCATGCAGCATTTCACACTCCTCATTCAGCTTCAAATGGATTTATTTTACCGAGGACAGAATGACAGCAGTAGTCTCACTAAACATCAGAAGTAATGATGCCATATGGAAGATGACTGCTTCTCCCTTCTTTTTTTACAGAGCAAGTTCAACGACTATGAGAAGAGAAAGGTACAAGACTCTCTGTTCAGGAAGTAGCACAGTGACCTTTCCTGTTTCTTGAGAGGATCTCTAATCTTATCAGAACTGAACATAGTTAAATACTTTGCTCCTTTACATGGACCACTTGTGTAATTTCCAAGGAAGGAAATTAATTCAGATTGGATCCATGTTGGATGTTCATTGTATTTATACAATGGTAGCCAATCAAGATGACTCACCCAATCGTTCTCCCTGTCTGCGTCTCTGCCCTCTCTTCACACACACACACACACACACACACACCTGCACACGTATAGCAGGAGAAGCATCAGGAGAAGTTGGCCTTTGAGCGTGAGCTGCAGGAGAAGCAAAGAGAACACACTGACCTGCTGCTGATGAACACTAACCAGAAGGAGGGCATCCTGCAGTCAGTCCGTCAAGTAAACACACACTCACACACGCACACGCTCACACACACACGCTCACACACAGTCACACTCACACACATTTACACACACACACACGCTCACACACACGCTCACACACACACACACACACACTCACGCACAGTCACACACACACACACTCACACACACACACTCACTCACTTACACACACACACACACTCACACAAAGGTTCACACACATGGTCAGACACACTCACTCACACACACACACGCTCACACGCTCACACACTCACACTCATAATACACAAAACTGAAGGTGTGAGTTGATGTTTGCCTTTATATTCCAGATCTAATTCATTCAGTGTTTAAACATGACTAACATTAGTGTTCAAGATTTAAGCTTTCACCTTTAGATTGGTCTCCCAAATGAAAGTGGTTCACCAAGCCTGCCCCCCTGTCCTGCTGCAGGAACAGCAGCGTCTGGAGATGGGCGTGTCTCTACAGCAGAGGTCCCAGGACGCGGAAAGGCTAAGGATTCTGGGAAAAGTCCGGGAAGCTGAGACAGAGGTCATCAGCCGCATTCGTAACCTGCTACTGGATAACAAGAGGTGAGGGTTCTGTGTTCGGGTGAACACAGTGTGGTTGTGTGTGTGGTATGGGATTACACATATCAATCCAAAAATATATAGTCAATATTTATTCACGGAGCACATGTAAAAACAACCAAGGTTGACCAAAGTGCTCTACATGAAGCAAACCTTAAGCATTGCAGAAATATACAAGCCTAAACAATCTAGATTACAGAAAAGAAATCAATGATTAAACCGTAAACAAGGTCATTGTAATTGAAAGGACCTTTGTTTGACTAACGTCTTGTTTGTGTTCTGTTCCAGGCAGCTGAAGAGCGCAGAATTTCTTCAATCTTTGGAAGAAAATCGGTAACTGGGACAGCTTGTGTTATTGATTACCATTCTAACTGTTCATAAACGCTAAACAAATTCCTTTGAGTCGTGTCACCACTGTGGCTCTCCCCATGTGGAGATGATCGTTCTAACCCAGCGGTCTCCAATCCTGGTCCTTGAGGGCCGCTGTCCTGAAGGTTTTAGATGTTCCCTGCTCCAGCACACCTGATTCTAATGAAGCGTCGTTATCGAGCTCTGTGGAGGTGTGCTGGAGCAGGGAAACATCTAGAACCTTCAGGACAGCGGCCCTCGAGGACCAGGATTGGAGACTCCTGATCTAACCGTTCTGACAGAAGGACATAATCATATTTTGAACCCCCTCGTGTGACTACAGGATGCGCATGGAATACCTGGCTGCTATTACCCAGGAGGAGTCAGACTGTCTGAGGAAAAAGGAAGTGGCAGGTAAACTTGTTAGGTCGTTTTGTAGTTGTGTTGCGTATCTGTGATCCAGGGTCTAAAGGACAGTAGATTCAGATCCTGGACTTGGATCTTGTCCTCGTGCCCTGGGGCCCCCGGGGGCCCCTGTCTGTCTTCTGACCTCTCTGATGTCCCTCCTTCCCTGCAGCGGCCATGCAGAAGATGTTATCAGAGAGCTGCTCCGTGCGTCTGTTACAGCAGGCCAGCGAGTCACGCAGACAAAGCCTGATCACTGAAGCCTGCAGGAGGTCAGACACACACACACAGACACACACAGACACACACACAGATACACACACAGATACACACAGACACACACACACACAGACACACACACACAGACACACACACAGATACACACACAGATACACACACAGATACACACAGACACACACACACACAGACACACACACACACACAGGCAGACACACACACACACACACAGGCACACACACACAGATACACACACAGACACACACACACAGACACACACACAGGCACACACACACACAGACACACACACACACACAGGCAGGCCGCAGAACCTCCTGGACACTGTTTGTATCCGCAGGCTAAGATGTGGTGGTTCTCTATGCCAGAGACTAGCTTGCATCAGCTCATGTGTCTCTCTGTGTCTCTGTCTGTTGTAGTATGGAGAACCAGGATAGGAGGTGTGATCACGTGCTCTCACTCCAACAGCTTGACAAATCCAAAGCCATTGCCCACATCCTTCAAGAGGTGAGCACACACACATTTACAGATACACTAACATATAGAATGCCTATACACAACCACTCCGCCTCAGACATTAGAATTAGAATTCAGCTTCAAACGATGTATAGCACTGCGATTAAAACAACACCCTCAATGATTAACCAGCAGGAATGAGGGGCATAGTCACATCTGTTAGGATCCTCCTTTGAATGTTGCTCTCTGTGCCCTCTGCAGGAAGAGGTGCAGAAGACAGCCTTCCAGGCCCTGCAGCTGCAAAAGGACAGCGTGCACGGATACATCCGCCAGCAGGTACGCAGGGCAGCCCAAAGCCACAGCCACACCCACAGCCCACAGCCACACCCAGAGCCACTCCCACAGCCACTCCCAGAGCCACTGCTACTCCCACAGCCACTCCCACAGCCCACAGCCACTCCCACAGCCCACAGCCCCTCCCACAGCCCACAGCCACTCCCACAGCCCACAGCCACTCCCACAGCCACTCCCACAGCCACTCCCAGAGCCACTGCCACTCCCACAGCCCACAGCCACACCCACAGCCACACCCACAGCCCCTCCCACAGCCACAGCCCCTCCCACAGCCACTCCCACAGTCACTCCCACAGCCACACACACAGCCACACCCACTCCCACAGCCACTCCCACAGCCACTCCCACAGCCACACACACACAGCCACACCCACTCCCACAGCCCACACCCACAGCCCACAGCCACTCCCACAGCCACACCCGCTGCCACTCCCACAGCCACACCCACAGCCACACCCACAGCCACTCCCACAGCCACACCCACTGCCACTCCCACAGCCCACACCCACAGCCCACAGCCACTCCCACAGCCACACCCACAGCCACACCCACAGCCACACCCACAGCCACAGCCCACAGCCACACCCACAGCCCCTCCCACAGCCACAGCCCCTCCCACAGCCACTCCCACAGCCACACACACAGCCACACCCACTCCCACAGCCACTCCCACAGCCACTCCCACAGCCACTCCCACAGCCACTCCCACAGCCACTCCCACAGCCACACACACACAGCCACACCCACTCCCACAGCCCACACCCACAGCCCACAGCCACTCCCACAGCCACACCCGCTGCCACTCCCACAGCCACACCCACAGCCACACCCACAGCCACTCCCACAGCCACTCCCACAGCCACACCCACAGCCACACACACAGCCCCTCCCACAGCCCACACCCACAGCCCACAGCCACTCCCACAGCCACACCCACAGCCACACACACAGCCCCTCCCACAGCCACACCCACTGCCACTCCCACAGCCCACAGCCACTCCCACAGCCACACCCACTGCCACTCCCACAGCCCACACCCACAGCCACACCCACAGCCACACCCACAGCCACTCCCACAGCCACACACACAGCCCCTCCCACAGCCACTCCCACACCCACTGCCACTCCCACAGCCCACACCCACAGCCCACAGCCACACCCACAGCCACTCCCACAGCCCACAGCCACTCCCCCAGCCCCTCCCACAGCCACAGTTAAACTCAGAACAGATCTGACATGCACATCCTCCATGTCATTTTCACCTTGTTGCTTAACCTTGAGACAGCTAATCCCCTACTACCTTCCTTGTCCCTTTCATCTAATTAGTTTCTTTTCATTTGTTTTGGTTTACAAACGGTGTGATTTACACACCAGTGTATCAAGCTATCAATAGATCAGCTATAAATATGGAAGAATACCACTGATATATTTCCAGAACATCAGGTCTGCAAGAAAATGAATAATGAAACGATATCTGATTATATTAATTCACATATATGATAAGATGTATCATTAAAAGGGGGGTCAGATAACTCAATGGTTAAGGCGTTGGCCTCATGATCAGAAAAGGTTGTGAGATTGAGCCCCGGCTGTGGCTATATGAGGTGGTGTCCTTGGGCAAGGCACTTCACCCTACTTGCTTCAGGGAAAAATGTTCCCTGTACTTACTGTAAGTCGCTTTGGATAAAAGCGTCTGCTAAATGAATAAATGTAAAAAATGTAAAAGTTTGTTATTCCAAGCAAAGACTTGATTACCCAAAACCTTGTGGGTCATGAGGAGATAATATCTTTGTTCTAGCTGAGGAACTTGTGGATTTATGTAGAGAAAATGTTCATGAAGGAATGAGCTGTAAATGAATCAGCTGTGGCAGAAGACCAAGTCAGTCCAGTCCAGTTCTTCACCCAAACCTCATGTGATCTCTGTGTTCAGATCAGGCTAATAGAAGGTGAGCTAATGCGAGTGACTAAGCTGGAGGTGAAGCGACGCAGTGTGGACACTGACGATCTGAAGGTAGGTGTGAAGTCAAACAGCTGAAGACCACCCCAGCCCTCTCCCCATCCCTCCATCACCTGCTTTAACCTTACCCATCACCCTTTTTGTGTTCAAAATTAGCCTTTTTTAATTATTACGCATGATTACGTCATTATAACATTTCACGCCATGCAGATGAAAATAGGGAGGGCGGGGGGGGGGGGGGGGGGGGGGCGGCGTGTGGTTCAGGAACATGTTGTATTGGTCACAGACTGAGCCTCAGTCGGTCTATCAAACTAGTCCTTTAACTGATCAAAGTCATTAAAACCAGAACATTTTGCTAGATCAAGAGTAGTTATTCAGCGTCACATACCTACGTTTTGGACATATGTACAGTAAAGAGGTATGTGTGTGTCTGTGTGTGTGTCTGAGTGTGTTTGTGTGTTTGTGGATGTGTGTGCGCGTCTGTCTGTGTGTGTTTGTGTGTGCGTGTGTGTGTGCGTCTGTGTGTGCGTCTGTGTGTGTTTGTGTGTGCGTGTGTGTGTGTGCGTGTGCAGGAGGTGTTGTCAGAGCAGCGCTCTGCTCTCAGCGACCTGCTGCAGCAGCTGCTCAAACAGAAGGACCAGAGAGAGCAGGAGCTGCTGACTGTCCTGGTGAGACACCTGGGGGAGGGGCCTGGGGGGGGGAGGAGCCTGGGGGGGGGGGGGGAGCCTGGGGGAGGAGGAGCCTGGGGTAGGAGGAGCCTGGGGGGGAGGAGCCTGGGGGAGGAGGAGCCTGCGGGAGGAGGAGCCTGTGGGGGGAGGAGCCTGGGAGAAGACCCTGGGGAAGGAGTCAAGCACCACAGGAGACCTTCCACCCAGTTTATTTGTGTGTGTGTGTGTGTGTGTGTCTTTTAGTCAGAGATGGAGAGGAAGAGCGAGTCAAATCAGCAGAACTACTGGATGATCCAATATCAGAGACTGCTGGACACCAAACCACTGTCACTGTGCTTACAGGTGCTCACTAGTCCACTGTCTCTCTCTCTCTTTCGGTCTTTAAGCCTCTCTCAGTGTCTCTGTCTCACCCTCCCTCTCTTCCTATCCCAGGAGGCAGGTGTAGAGAAGGACCTGGTCATGATGCTGTATAAGCTGGGAGCTCAGCACTACCTCCCCATCATGGCTCACCACAGAGTGACCACAGAGGCTCTGCGTCACATGACTGACAGAGACCTCACTAAGGTGTGTGTGTGTGTGTGTTTGACAGCGTGCTTTCTGTCACCATGATAATGTTGGTAAAGAGTTCATTGGTACTTCTTTTAGTAGTGGAATGTGTCTGCAGTGTGTTCTGAATGAACCAGTAAGCGCATGCATGAACGTATGAAACAATGGATTGAGATGAACTTCCTCATGTCTGACAGCTGGGCATCAGTGAGCTGGGGGTCCAGAAAGCGCTTCTGAACTGGGCCAGAGAGCATCCTGCCACTCCCCCTGAAGGTCCACACTATGTTTATACACACACTGTTGTACCTATGCTCATGGGGATTTCATACTGGTAACCTTCTATACACTGACTGGAGTCCAAATATGAACTGTATTGACTCTCTACTCTCTCATCTGTGTTGTCATGCAGGCACAGGCAAGATGGTTCAACCTGAGGATAAAGCTGCACCATCCCCTCCCCTCCCCCGGGCTCCCACCTCCACCCCTCCCCTCCCCCGGGCCCCCACCTCCACCCCTCCCCTCCCCCGGGGCCCCCACCTCCACCCCTCCCCTCCCCCGGGCCCCCACCTCCAGCCCTCCCCTCCCCCGGGCCCCCAACTACACCCCTCCTCTGACTCCCGGCACCGCTGGCACCCCTGTCACCCCCTCAGCCCCATGCCCTATGGACGCCCCAGGCGGATCAGAGTGTGTGGTCTGCATGGAGACTGAGGTACGGCCTGTGTTGCTTAAGACTTCACAGCTGGGAGCACCACACCGTTTTTCAGGATGGTTGTTAACTGTATCATGTGTCCTTCTCTCTCTTTTTCCCCATCTTGCAGTCGCAGGTCATCTTCTTGCCCTGTGGCCATGTTTGTTGTTGCCAGACGTGTAACCAAGCCATCCTGAACTGCCCTCTGTGTCGCGGTAACATCTCCCAGCGGGTACGCATCTATCACAGCTAGGTTCCTCCTGGCCAGGCTGACCATGCTGATAAACCTGAACACTCCACGGAACACCTGCTTGCATATGGAATCCCTTCAAATAATAAACAACCAACTTTTAGAATCTGAGTGTAGATCAGTGACCACTCATCACTTAGAGGAAAGAAGCTGCTTAATGGATTAGCTTTTATTATATTACATGACTTCTATTAACCAACTAGCCATATTAACTCTTCCTCACACTCTGCAACAATAATTTATGCATGCCTGTTTGTAGTGGCTATGTGGTCTAGTGTTAAATAGGTTGAGGAGAGAGGGATGAGCGAGAGAGAGAGAGTTTAAGGTTTGGTTCAGAGATCTTTCATCTTAGTGAACCAGATCACCACACAGTGCCAGACTCCAGTAGTGGTTAGAGGTACTGACTGCTTGCTCTCTAGAATATATTTGGACACATTAGATCAGGGGTCTCCAATCCTGGTCCTCAGGGGCCGCTGTCCAAACGGTTTTAGATGTTTCCCTGCTTCAGCACACCTCCAAGGAGCTTGATAACGACCCTTTATTAGAATCAGGTGTGCTGGAGCAGGGGAACATCTAAAACCTTCAGATGCAGCCATCGAGGACCAGGATTGGAGACCCCTGCATTAGATGGTCAAAAGTATATCTGGACGCCCATCATATGCTGATCGATGTACAGATTGAAGGACACTGTGGAGCCATCTTCATTACTGAGCTGGTGTCCTTCGGGACACGTAGCATCTCAATGGAAACATTCATTTTGTGGGATACAATTTCTTTTTTTAAATATTTTGTATTTTATTTAAACATAGGACAACAGACACTGAACCACAACACAACAACAACAAAAACAAAAAAGGGGGATCAAATGAATCCATAAACCACAAAAAAAAATGTATTTATGATTGAAAAGGGATTGCAATTCTTGTGACTATTAGCCATCTGTTAGAGTGTGTAATACCTAGATCACACCTGGGCCTATCTTTAGCGTGCCTTTTCCCCACTAACCCCACCACACCTCTGAAACACGGTGAAATGAGTGTGTGTGTGTGTGTGTTTGTGTGTGAGTGTGTGTGCACGTGTGCGTGCGTGCATGTGTGTGTGTGTCTATCACATCCAATGCTGCATCCTGTAGGTCCACTGTATCATGGGTCAGTGTCTGATCTTCCTGTATGCACTTTTCTATCCATCACTAATCAAGTGCGCTTAGTCATTCATAACTTGGCATGAGGCAGGAAGTAACAGACATTAATATTGTATGTTATGTCTACAAATATATTGTATTTAATGTTGACATAGAACAATCTGTGTAAAAATACACTATATTACCAAAAGTATTTGGTCACCCATCCATCTGATCATTTGGATGGGTGACCAAATACTTTTGGTATTATAGTGTAGATGCAGGATTGCAATCCTTTGACTATTGTTAATTCTGAAAAAATATTATTTTGTATGTGGTCATGTAATAAAGAATATGAAGTATGATCATTTTATTTTGAGGGGGCCCAAAGGTCATTTTACAGAACATGAGCCAGTATATGTTAAAAAGAGAGAAGGTAGAAAAATAAAATAACAGAAAGGTAAATCAACTGTGAAAGCTATCAGTGATGTTGCAGAGTGTAGCTGATGAGAATCACCTCTTGTTGCTGTTGAATGTGAGAAGGTTTATGTTCATCCAGTTTCTGATATCTTCTGTTAATGAGGGAGATGGACAGGAGAGAGGAGGTGGGTCATAAGCATGTCAACCAATCCCAAACACCACTATTCTGTCTTTGTCACACACATAGTTATCTTTCCTTGTGTCTTGTGAATATAATTTACTATCACAGTATGTTTTGTATTATACACATATATTTATCACAGCATGCTGAAATGTAAATGTAATTGTTGAAGAATGGACATTACATCAGAATATGATATGCCTTAAATACTGATTAGATCTACATATGATCTACTGTAAAAAACAGCCCTGTTTCATGTTTCAAATGGTAAAAATGTAAAGCGTTTTCACGATTTCTACAATCCATTATATCACCTTGATGAAGATGTTATGGCAAGATGTAAAAACATGTGTTGCTGACACCTTTCTTCACTAGTAGGCCATTGTATTGGTGTGATGTGAAAACCTGCTATAGGAAAATAAAAGTTTATCCAATCTATATCTTTGCTTGGATTTTTTCAACCAGTTTTATCATGTTAAACTTATCACTGCTTGTGATATAAAGCACGAGATTACGTGTGTCTGAAAACATGTATGGAAGAGGCAGGATGGATGGTGTCTACAGTACACCATAGGTACAGCATACTGCTGCCATCCTGTAAAGTGACCTCCCTACCTGCGGAGGGCAGTAACTCGCTGTGAAACTTCGCCTGCATCCAAACAAAAAAACGAGGTATTCCTGGTGGCTCAACATTAGGAAGTTGTGTTTGTTCCTCTTGAGGTTGGTGGGGGACAAACTGTTATCAGGTAGCTACCCTGCCACTATGTATATAGTTTATTATACTGTCTTAATTCGATATGAGATACCTCAGTGGATCTGATTTCTAACTTGTGAAAGTCAGGTGGTCTTGACTGCCTGCTGGACAGTTATCTGGACTTCACCTGGTCATTGATTACCAGTGGTTTCTTTTAATCACGGATTTGTTAGATCATCGTATTTCATTTCTGGCATAAAAAGATCCAACGTGATAAACAGTTTATAGTGCAATCATGACACGGAATAGCCACCTTCCTATTCAGTCCTGTCTGTTGTCCTGTCTGTTGTCAGTCATGTGATCTGTCCTTATCTTGGTGGATCACTGACAGTAAATCTCCAGGTTGTTTTACATATGATCCGCATTGTAACATGTCATCACCTGGATGAACTGCTGTCTCAGAAGTCTGTTTCTCCATCATCAGCATGTCGACCTCGTCTCTGCTGGTCCTCTACGGCAGCCAGACCGGAACTTCTAAGGACACAGCGGAGCGGATCTGCCGCCAGGCCCTCAGAAGACACATGGCTGTCAGAGTGGAAGCCCTGGACTCTTACAGTGTGGTCAGTTACTCTTACAGTGTGGTCAGTTACTCTTACAGTGTGGTCAGTTACTCTTACAGTGTGGTCCGTTACTCTTACAGTGTGGTCAGTTACTCTTACAGTGTGGTCAGTTACTCTTACAGTGTGGTCCGTTACTCTTACAGTGTGGTCAGTTACTCTTACAGTGTGGTCAGTTACTCTTACAGTGTGGTCAGTTACTCTTACAGTGTGGTCCGTTACTCTTACAGTGTGGTCAGTTACTCTTACAGTGTGGTCAGTTACTCTTACAGTGTGGTCCGTTACTCTTACAGTGTGGTCCGTTACTCTTACAATGTGGTCAGTTACTCTTACAGTGTGGTCAGTTACTCTTACAGTGTGGTCCGTTACTCTTACAGTGTGGTCAGTTACTCTTACAGTGTGGTCAGTTACTCTTACAGTGTGGTCCGTTACTCTTACAGTGTGGTCCGTTACTCTTACAATGTGGTCAGTTACACTTACAGTGTGGTCAGTTACTCTTAAAGTGGGGTCAGTTACTCTTACAGTGGGGTCAGTTACTCTTACAGTGTGGTCAGAACAGTGTGGTCAGTTACACTTACAGTGTGGTCAGTTACACTTACAGTGTGGTCAGTTACTCTTACAGTGTGGTCAGTTACACTTACAGTGTGGTCAGTTACTCTTACAGTGTGGTCAGTTTGAAAAGACAAACATTATTCTCAGGTGGATTACATGAGCATACTAATGTGCAATGAACTGGTGTCGTCATTCACGTCTTTATTAGGCACTAATCAATTCAGAGTATACATTTACCACCGGGTATAAAAAAAATTCACATTGATACGTTTTTTATGGTTTGTGTCGTTTCTATGAATGCTGATAACTCTGGCAAACCTGTCAAATTGACAGTGTGACCTGATCTCTGAGTCGCTGGTGGTGTTTGTGTGCTCTACTACTGGTGAAGGGGACCCTCCTGACAATATGAAGGTATGACAGTCTGTGACAACCTCCACACTCCTGAAGGATAATCACACAGATTGTTTTACTCATTGTCATAATCCTTTAAAATGACCTATTTATTTTTACCGTAAAGAATTTCTGGCGGTTCCTGTTTAGGAAATCCCTTCCGGCAGGTTCACTGTGTCGCCTTGACTGCGCTGTACTGGGTCTGGGAGATTCATCCTATCCCAAGTGAGACATAGTGAGCATACACAGCTATAACCCACAGCACACAGCTATAACCCACAGCACACAGCTATAACCCACAGCACACAGCTATAACCCACAGTACACAGCTACAACCCACAGCACACAGCTATAACCCACAATACACAGCTACAACCCACAGCACACAGCTATAACCCACAGCACACAGCTATAACCCACAATACACAGCTATAACCCACAGTACACAGCTACAACCCACAGCACACAGCTATAACCCACAGCACACAGCTATAACCCACAATACACAGCTATAACCCACAGCACACAGCTATAACCCACAGTACACAGCTATAACCCACAATACACAGCAATAACCCACAATACACAGCTATAACCCACAATACACAGCTATAACCCACAGCACACAGCTATAACCCACAGCACACAGCTATAACCCACAATACACAGCTATAACCCACAGTACACAGCTATAACCCACAGTACACAGCTATAACCCACAGTACACAGCTATAACCCACAATACACAGCTATAACCCACAATACAAAGCTATAACCCACAATACACAGCTATAACCCACAATACACAGCTATAACCCACAATACAAAGCTATAACCCACAATACACAGCTATAACCCACAGCACACAGCTATAACCCACAATACACAGCTATAACCCACAGTACACAGCTACCCACAATTACACAGCTATTTACATTTATTCATTTAGGAGACGCTTTTATCCAAAGTGACTTACAAGAGAGAGCTTTTACAAAGAGCATCAGTCATTGAGCATAGCAAGTTGATAGACCCCGAACACAGTGTTTTTTTTAGATCGTAAATCATACATCATGAGAACCGATAAGTGCCAAGGGAAGAACTATAAATGCATAACACAACGATTGTGAACATAAAGCAAGAGATGCGACAACAACACTGGCAAGTCACCATATGGGGACCAACAAATAGTTCCAAACAACATTAGATTAGCTACAACCCACAATACACAGCTATAACCCACAATACACAGCTACAATACACAGCTATAACCCACAATACACAGCTATAACCCACAATACACAGCAATAACCCACAAGACACAGCTATAACCCATAATACACAGCTATAACCCACAGTACACAGCTACAACCCACAATACACAGCTATAACCCACAATACACAGCTATAACTCACATCCTCAGAATCTGAATTCATTTTTATTTGCCATGCAAGTTACACAAACACAGAATTTACTGTGGCCGGATGGAGTAAACAAAGAACACATACGGAACTTAAATTAAGATTCAAATGACTACAAACAAGACTGATGTGTGTCTGGATGCTTGATTCAGAATTGAAGTCCAACATTTAATAAGTAAGAAAAGCTCTGGGATTGATGGAGACATTTCTTTCATTTGAAGGTTCAACTTTGTTGCTAAGAAGCTGCATAAGCGACTCTTGCAGCTGGGAGCCAATGTGTTGCTGCCTGTGGGCTTGGCAGATGACCAGCATGATTTGGGGTAAGTGACAAACCAAGGGATAGACATGTTAGCATTTCAGAATCAGATCAGAATGAGGTTTATTAGCTATGCAAGATTAACAAACATAGAATTCACTGTGGCAGGAATGAGAAAACAGAACATATATGTGGCATACAAAAAAATGAATACAATGTAAAATACACTACAGATATGATAAATATAAACAAATAATACAAATGATACAAATAATACAAATAATACAAATAATACAAATAATACAAATAATACAAATAATACAAATGAAACAAATAGTACAAAATGATACAAATAACATGGAAGTACAAATAACATGGGTACAGAGTGGAATGGGTATATGTAGTACGTTGGGGGGGGGGGGAGGGGGGGGGAGGGGTATATACACAGTAGTGTAAACAGTGGTGCAAAAATCACAGTAGTAAGTTTTTAAAGTTTAAAGTGTTGTGTGCTAAGATCTCAGAGATCTCAGAGGTGAGCTAATGCTAAAGTAATATCTTATCACTGAATGATATGGATGTCTTGTGTTGAACAGTCCAAGCGCGGTGATCGACCCCTGGCTCATATCGTTCTGGGAGAAGGCTCTCGCTCTTTACCCTCTTCCTGCAGGGAGGACGCCGCTCAGTGACAGCGAACCGTAAGTCTGTTTGCACTGGATATATACTGGATATACACTGGGTATACACTAGATATACACTGGATATACACTGGGTATACACTAGATATACACTGGATATACACTGGATGTACACTTGGTATACACTTGGTATACACTGGATATACACTAGATATACACTGGATATACACTGGATATACACTAGATATACACTGGGTATACACTGGGTATACACTAAATATACACTGGATATACACTGGGTATACACTAGATATACACTTGGTATACACTGGATGTACACTTGGTATACACTTGGTATACACTGGATATACACTAGATATACACTGGGTATATTTTGATTTGGCCCTTCTTCCTCACAAAATTCAGTCAGTTATTGTATTTGAGTGATTCTACATGACTCCGTCTCTCTATCCACACACTGTTCTGCAGGCTCCCCCCAAGATATGTGTTCCATTTACTGGACAGTGCTATGGAGAAGGCTTCTGATAGGCTGAGGAAGCCAGAGAATGAGACCACGCCCTCTCAGTCTAACCCCTTCCCAGCTAGGATGGTGTCTAATCGGAGGGTGACCCACACCTCTCATTTTCAAGATGTCCGGCTCATTGAGTTTGACATAACAGGCTCTAATATAGAGTGAGTAGCTAAGCGTGCCAACTTGTCTGGTATCAGGTTTTGTCTTTAAGGTTATCAATTCAGTCATTTGACATACATTGGGCTCAGGGTTTGAATTTGGACTATGCAGTTGTAAGACCATGTCGGTCCATGCGTGCGTGTATGTGTGTGTCTTTGTGTTCCTTTTCCAGGTTCACAGCTGGCGATGTGGTCATGATGCGGCCCTGTAATGCTGCTGAAGATGTAGAACTGTTTTGTCAGCTGCTAAGACTGAATCCTGATAACCAGTTCAATCTCGTCCCAGCCGACGACAGTTCAGGTGTGTGTGTGTGTGTTATAATCGAAGATGAAGGGTACCCAGAAAGCTAATCCTGAAAGAAACATTGGTACATTGTACATACAATGCTAAGAAACGTTAAGCATTGTATTAATGGGGGTCAGATGGCTCAATGGTTAAGGCGTTGGCCTCATGATCGGAAGGTTGTGAGATCGAGCCCCCGCTGTGGCTAGGGCAAGGCACTTCACCCTACTTGCCTCAGGGAAAATTGTCCCATGTACTTACTGTAAGTCGCTTTGGATAAAAGCGTCTGATAAATATTAATGTAAGTCCCCCCTCCTCCCCTCCAGCTGTGGTTCCATCCCTCCTCCCCCAGCCCTGCACCGTGCGCTACCTTGTGCAGAACTTCCTGGATATCGCCGCAGTGCCACGTCGCTCCTTCTTCGAGCAGTTGGCCACCTTCGCCACTAACGAGCTGGAGCGAGAGAAGCTGGCTGAGTTTAGCTCCGCCCAGGGACAGGATGAACTGCATGGCTACTGCAACAGGCCCCGGCGCACTGCTCTCGAGGTGTGTGTGTGTGTGTATCTCTGTAGTGGACTAACTGCACTAGTCTCCTGGCATTTCTGTAGTCAGAAAGCGCTTTCATGTGTTTTGTGGGAGTTTGAATTGTAAAAGCTGAAAGAAATAACATAAATGAAAGGTGTTTTCTTTAACGTTATACCTTTTGGAAATCAGGTAATCTTTTACTCGTTTAGCTATTCACAGTGACATCATTTGACCAGTGGCGCCCAATGATTTGTATTAAACTGAATATGCAGATGTGCATATATCTCTGTTTCTTCTGTCTCCATGGCAGGTTTTGACAGACTTTCCTCACACTACAGCAGAGCTGAAGCCAGACTACCTGCTGGATCTGTTCCCTGAGATCCAGCCTCGCTCCTTCTCCATCGCCTCTTCACAGAAGGTACAGCTGAAGCTCAACCAGCTTTTCTTATCTTTGTGCTACACTTTTTGAAGTCGCCTTTATACCAGTACAAATTTAAACCTGAGGTAATAAATGAAGTCAAAGGTCCAAATAAATCATTAATAAACAATGCCTTCATTTCTCTTACAGGTGTATCCTAAAATGATTCAGATTCTACTAGCTGTGGTGCGCTACAAGACCAAGATGCATAAACCTCGCCAAGGCCTTTGCTCCTCTTGGTTGGCCTCCCTGGATCCCATGTCAGGTGGGTTAAACAGACAGGAAGTATTGGCCGGTGATTTACGCTGTCTTTACTGTATATCGAGTGTATTGGAGTTGCCTTCATTCATCATTCACTTAAGCTGAAACAGTTGATGATGGTTTGTAAGGGTGAGACAGTGTTTCTCTTTATTGTGTTCTGGGATTGTGGCCAATCGTTACCCTTTTACGGTGGTCACATTGGGTTGTATCATATTTTCAGGGGACGTGTACGTGCCTCTGTGGGTGAAGAAGGGGAGTCTGAAGTTCCCTAAACCCCCTGGCTGTCCTGTCATCATGGTTGGTCCTGGGACAGGGGTGGCCCCCTTCAGGGCTGCCATCCAAGAGAGGCTGGCCCAGGGGGAGACAGGTGAGCTCACCTGGTCACACCCAACTCTCTGGTTCATCTTCCCCTGATGGAAACTATGTCTGATTCTTGGCTGTGGCTACATGACAGTGTGTCCTTGGGCAAGGCACTTCACCCTACTTGCCTCAGGGGGGAATGTCCCTGTACTTGCTGTAAGTCACTCTAGATAAGAGCGTCTGCTAAATGACTAAATGTAAATGTACAGTGATTCACATACGTGAAAAGCATTTAAGTAGCGTGTGAACATAGTAAAAATGGTATGTGCTTCATTACGGACGGTCACTTATCCTCTCCCTCCTCTTAGGTTCAGTTAATGTCCTGTTTTTTGGCTGCCGGTCTGAGTACAAAGATTTCTACTGTCGCTCTGAATGGGAGGAGATGAAACAAGCTGGCCACCTCACATTGTTCACGGCTTTTTCAAGAGACCAGGTTGATCACACACACACACACACACATCATACGTTCCTCAGTTACGTCATGGTTACTGCAAACTCAACTTCATGAACCTTTTTGTATTCAGGAAGACAAGATTTATGTACAGCATCGTGTGAAGGAACAGGCCAAACTCCTCTGGGATCTTATTGCTAATAAGAATGCTTACTTTTACATTGCTGGGTAAGCCTAAACTGTTAAATCATTTCGGCTGTTTACTATAACATACTGAAGTGATGGTTATTTCAAATCTATTATGGTGGTGTATAGACAAAATTGTGAAAATGTTGGCACTGTCCAAATGTTTAGAGACCTAACTGTAATGCCCTGTAAATTATTGACCAGACAAAATTGTTGAAGGAAAAATGTATACTGATTTAAGAATGTTTTTTGAAAGAAACCACCATTTGAAATATTTGTAGATTATTTTAAAATGACAGCTGTCAGTGTTAGTTTATGTACATACATTTGTGAGAAAGTATTACTGGCATTACATATAATGTTATCAAACAATTAGTCTCAGATTTGAGGTGAGTTTCCCTTGCCCTGGAAACTTTTAGAGGGAAGAAAACAGTCGTTGGGCATGCCTACCTATCCAGTGTTACCATAGCGATACTTTGGCTATAGAGATGAGCTTCCACTGTGTCCCTCTTGCAGAAACGCCAAACAGATGCCCTCCAGCGTGTGTGACGCACTGAAGATGGTCTTTCAGAGCGAGGGGGGCGTGTCTTCAGAGGAGGCTGAGGAGATGCTGGTTGCCATGGAGAAAGCAGGCCGTCTCCAAAGAGAAACCTGGTCCTAATTTCCTGACCACTGTGCTCAGATTGGGGACACTGTTCAAACGGACCCTATCTTAATTGGCAATTTTGTGTGTGATTATTACAAACTTGGCTTTGGCAGAAGAGTGACTTTTGATTGCTAAAATGAATTATTCTTGTTAATTATGTGCTGCATGGTTGAAAGGATTTGAAGATGATTAGGATCTATTTTCTGCTTTGTATAATATGACAGGACCATGATGTATATGTATATTTGTTTTTCAAATTATTGCTTATTTTATTCAGTTCAACTATGCAGTTATTCATTGTGCCAATTTAAGACTTTGTAGATGTTGGTGGGAAATATTGAACAGCAATTAAAACTATTGGGTCAGAAAATGCAGATTAAAGCTAAACTCATCTCAACGATAAAAAATACACAACATGGATTACATTTCTGTAAATATATATTTAAGGCACTCCTGCCTTTCAAAAACAATTATGTTATAAGCATTCATGATACCTAAGAAAGGCAAGGTAATGGCTGATTCTCATTAAGGGGATGGTCAAATGTGATCAAAACACATATAAAAAGGCCCAATGGCCACTTGTTTAATACACCCCATAACAATGCATGGTCTTGCAGCAAAGTCTCACAATGTATACATACAAGTGTTAAATATAGTGATGTTCTAAAAACCTTAAATACATGTAGACAAAACACAGCCGCTAGGCAGGGCAGTCCAACTCTGGGCTATCGGAGGTTTCATGTGACCATCTTCCAAGTGTTGAAAGCAGCAGTTAGCATCTCTATCTATCCTTTAGGCTCCATGCCAGCTCAGTTCTCAGTCCTTAACCTTTGGTACCTGTCTAGAACTGAAAGGCGTGGATAGGATAGGCAGTGAGGACAAGAAAGCCATTTCTATGAGCCATTTCTGTAGTTTGAAGTCATCTCATCACTACATCAATTCTGAACTCTTCCAATCCTTTACCATTCGTCTGACACTAAGATCCTTAAGTCTAGCAAAGAGAATCCACATCCACAGTAACCCCTCCTTCTTGCCTTCCCCGAGTCTCCCGTCCCACTGGCCCTATCTAAGAGCCAGCATGTGGACCTGGTAGATCTCCTTAGGGAAGTTCATTTGCTGTTCTTCGTGGACGATACGCAGGCCTGAGCGACCCACCAGACAGCGCAGCAGAGTCAGATCCCGACACACGCTGCTGTCCACCTCGTCAGGCACCACCCCCTCGTACGCCACATTGTCCTTGACCACAATCAGCCCGTTGGGCCGCAAGCCGCCCCGGCAACGCCGCAGAAACTCCACCAGGTGATCGTCAGTCAGGTGACCTGTGAGGTAGCAGGAGAACAAATTTTCGAGCATGTTTATATCGTATCTGATATCTACTGTGTATGTTTCAATAAAAAAAACATCCATTAATGCTTGTCTGATTGTTAAACCATGACCAAATCAACACAGTGGTTCAAACCCATCTGTTTCACCTATCATCAGTGTCCACATCCCTTTTGTTGTCCTTGCATAAGACCTACCGATGACCCACTGGATCCAAATGACATCATAACGTCCGTCCTGCGGGACGAAATCCTGAAGGCCGCAGCAGAAGTAGTTCTCCACTCGCTTGCCGTCTTGATCTCCCAGGTACACCTTGGCCTTGTCCAGGAACTCCTGCGTCACGTCCACCAGGTCCACCGTGCGGAACAGAGGCAGCAGCAGGCGCTTGGTGATCCGGCCAATGCCTGCACCGCAGTCCAGGGCACAGCCTGTGCCAGTCTTCCCCTCACCCTCCTTTGAAACAAGGGCAGAGGGAGATAGAGGGAGATGTGGGAGCAGAAGCAGCTGTTTAATATGCTGATTTATTGATCAGCAGCTCTCATTTGAAAAGGTTTGTGCTCTTCAAAAGAGAGGACTTTCTGTAGTTGAGTACAGTGTAGCTTGTGGACTAGCTGATTATCCTCATTAAAACTGAAAGCCAGTATACGTGAGCTGGCTGGGGGGATTCACTGAGCCTCGGAAACTAAACGTGATTTTAGTTTGTAGAGTTACTATAAAACAACAATACAATTTAAATCCCACGTACATTTAAATGTGTTTCAGTTGATGTTAGAGGGAATGTCTTACGCCAAGGAACTTCTGCAGAAAGGTCTTGGAGCCGTTGAGGTCTATGTTGGAGATGCTGCCGTAGCCTCCCAGCATGCCGTCCACAGTGGGGGGAACATCCTTCCAATACTCCTCTGCCTTGGTGTAGAATATCGTCTCATTCTCCACAACGTCACTCATTTTATCTGAATAGCACAAATGCCTTGGATGAATAAACCCCAGTTGAAAATCAAACTTCTCTCACACAAAATGAAGCTACCTTTCACGATTTAGGCCGTATTTGTATTATTATATATATATATTTTTTTACTAATCACCCCAAACCAGTACTGTATATGTTTAGTATTGATCATGGAGATAGTTACATGGAGAACATGTGTTGTAAAGGCTCCCTAGACTCACTGCACTTAACTGTGGTCAGTCTACTTGACTCTATATTTTGCCTTCCCAGTGAAACCCAATAAAGCACAGTGTAACCTGAGCCCTGGTCCCCAAAGAGCTGAATGCCATTCATGATCACCTGCTAAGTATGTACCAGCCAGTTCTGGCCCTACTTGGCCCTGGTACACAACTATCCCTGTTTAGTGACGAGGGTCTGGGTAAAGCTGAGGCATGGCAGCGATTTAATTTGGCTGATCTTTTAGGAACACATTGACAGTTCAACACAGGTCACAACACGTTAAGACAGGGGTCTCCAATCCTGGTCCTCGAGAGCCGCTGTCCTGAAGGTTTTAGATGTTTTAGATGCTGATTCTAATGAAATGTCTTTATCAAGCTCTGTGGAGGTGTGCTGGAGCAGGGAAACATCTAGAACCTAAGCGACCAGGATTGGAGACCCCCGCTTTAAGATGTCACAAGCTAACTGAACAGCAACCAGCTCACAGCTGTACTTTGAATATGTGGTGTCCATCAGACCTGTGTCAGAACCCAGCATCAACACAGTGAAGCACAGCATCAACGAAGTGAAGCACAGTGAAGCACAGTGAAGCACAGCATCAACACAGTGAAGCACAGTGAAGCACAGCATCAACACAGTGAATCACAGTGAAGCACAGCATCAACACAGTGAAGCACAGTGAAGCACAGCATCAACACAGTGAAGCACAGTGAAGCACAGTATCAACACAGTGAAGCACAGTGAAGCACAGTGAAGCACAGCATCAACACAGTGAAGCACAGCATCAACACAGCATTAGCACAGTGAAGCACAGTGAAGCACAGTGAAGCACAGTGAAGCACAGTGAAGCACAGCATCAACACAATGAAGCACAGTGAAGCACAGCATCAACACAGTGAAGCACAGCATTAACACAGCATTAACACAGTGAAGCACAGCTGACCCTTGACTGACACACATGTGCTAACACAGTTAGCCGGCAGGCTAGCATTTCAAGTAGCTAAAGTATATCAGACAGACAGACACGTTCTACCACAGGACACTTTAAGACGGAAAAGAGAGGCGACAACTTACCTCGAGAAATAATATGTCTGTCCTCTAAATAATCTTCACCTTGATCACGTCATATATTTAAAAACAGAAGTGCTTTTTATTCCATCCGTGTCTTCCACTGAAAGCATCCCGGAAACACTTTAAACGTAATTTCCTTTTGAGACACGTTGTCATCGTAGTCATAGATGAACTAGATCTACATGCCTTTACCATGGCCTTTACGGGTATATCCTTTATTTGTATATCTGTGGTTGTAGTCATCAGTGGCTGTTCATCAATCTGCAGAACGTTCTTACAAGTGTCCTTAAGAGGATTTTCTTGCAAGACCGCGTAGACAGAGAACAGAACTCAAAGATCGAGATCCGTCTGTGCTTGGCTGTTACTGCGCAGTTATTGCATAGACAAAACTGGCATTGTCAGCGCAGCATTTGATCAACTTTTGCTGCATAATGTTTGTGTTTTACATTTGTTTCTAGTGTAGGCTCATATTTAATGAAGTGAAAGACAAAATACTTGAATTTAACTTGAATTTAAAGTGTTACCCTTTATTGTTTAGAGAGTATTCATCTGTTTTAAAATTCATTTTCCAATTGTTTTCTCTTCCCTCCTAATCTCTGTCCTCTTCTCCTTTGCCTCTCTGTCCTCAGGAGCTGTTGAATAAGAGCACTAATGACTCACTGGCTGTTGAGGTTTATGCCAGTCCAGTCAATACCAATGTGAGTGCTTGTGTGTGTGTATCTGATTGTATGTATGCGCTATATGTTATCATATGTGGGTCTGCATGACTGTGGAGGTCAAACGAGGGGACACACAGTACATACTACATAACTACATAACACACGTGCTTACACAGACAAATGTACATAGGAAAACTATGCCTATCACTGACCCTTATCTGACTCAACCCATGTTATTCATGTTGAAGTTCATATGAGGGAGAGAATTGTCTCCAACCCACAATCTCACAACCTCATTTTGAATCCATGTTCCGTAATGTGGAACATCATATGAATTGGAAATATTCGTCATTATTTTTCAAAGCCGAGGGAATTACCAATGACTGCACTGAATTGAGATGGGAAATGTTGAAGAAATATAGCTCAAGTGATACCTGCTCAACTGTGACTGTCAGTGTGGTGCTTGAAATACACATGAAGGACAGCCACAGTTATTTGTCTGTCGTCTCTATATAAAAAAAATCTCATTACAAGGATTGCCAGCAATCCTGTTGCAGGAAGATCTGGAAGCTATCCGAATAGAGGAGGGGAGGCGACTAAAAGCCACTCGAAGGGAAATGTAAAGAACTGTGGGTGCATTTGCAGAGTAACAGGTTGAGAAACATGGAAACTCCTCACACAACATTCATCATTTTCACTTGTATTGAGGTTTATATAGATTCTGGTGTTGCTCATTGAAGTATAACATGAAATATTTTCTGTTCAAAAAATGCCTTGAACAGAGATTTTATCAAATGCAGACCATTGATTGAAACCTGTAACAGCATTACTGTCAATATTATTTGATCAGATGACACAAGATGTGTTAATTTGCAGTTTATCTGTAAATAATAACATGTGGACACAAAGGGAAAAAGGACTACATATAAAAATCTCTGGAGTGTGATGCAATCATATCTTAACTGTCTGTCATATCCATAATAATGTGGAAGATGCCTTTTAAAAATGGAGTTTGTTGGAATGTGAGTCAGAGAGATGAAAATAAAGCTGTCTTTCTGTGAGGCAGTGGCTGGTTCTGAAACCGTTTTACTGAAACGGTTGCTTAGGGATCAGAAATGTTTCTCATCTGACAGTCTAAACGGTAAGATCTCTGAGTAGGACAAAATACAATGTTGATATGTGTCGAAACATTATTGACATTAGTAGCAGCAGTGTAACTCCAAATCAAGTCCCATCCAAACCATGTATTTCTCAACACACATACCCAAAGCTCCTAAAATGAAAATATATACCACTCAGCTTGATGACCAAGTTAGTATCTCTGTTTAGTAGTAGTGATCTGATCATGTCTGTCTTTTGATTCAAGATGCTCATTTCTGATAAACACAGGAATACTACTATTAATAATGAATCGTTTACTAGTAATATAATGTTATAATAAATCATAAATCAGTTCTGCACAAGGTCGTGCCCAGCTTTCTAAATAATAAACGGGTCTGGGTCGGTTCAGTGTGGCACATTACGGTTCTCCTCGGGTTCAGGTACGAAGTTTTGGACCCGTGTTGACCTCTAGTGGATAGACGATTAAAAGCATCTTCAAGAAAAAATATTTGGTCTGTCAGAATCAGAATGACTTTTGATCCCGAGGGGAAACTCTTTAGTAACAACGGCACACTGTCTCGTCAATGCACACGGGGGTGGAGGAGTAGAAGAGTAGAAGAGGATAGGAAAAAAGGAGTAGGTGATCAAATGAAATAAACTCACAGGGGGTAAAAGTATTGGAGTAAAATAAGAGTGCCTGAATACAGTATATACATGTCGGGAGATAGAGAATATGGTGGAAGTAGTAATGTATAGTACACGCAAGTATGGTATTTATTCAGATTCAGTATACTTTCCCCATAGGGGGAAACTCCTTAGCAACAACAGCACACAGTGTCGTAAGCACACCGGGGTGAAGGTGTGAGCAGGGGTGGACTGGCCATCTGGCATACCGGGCATCGTCCCGGTGGGCCGTTGACCCAATGTGGGAGATACAACCACGTCATACGTACTACTACTAGGGGTTGTAATCTGTAATACCACAATTTAAATGCAGTGTGGGTTATTATGTACAGACTGTACCATTTTAAAAGTATTGCTTTTGCAGAATATACAGTGTTATGTTACAGGATGTTATGTTACATAATATGCAGGAATTTTGCAGACTATACAGTGCTGTGTTACAGGATGTTATGTTACAGAGAATACAGGATATAGGCTACAGTTGTTCAAGTACTGCAATCATTATTGAGATGCAGTGGTGAGTATCCAGTGGCTCACATACTAACAATGGTGTGAGGAATTAAAAAGTTGGATTGCCACAGGAAGGAATGACTCTGTGGGGCATTTTGGGAGGATGAGGAAACTCGTTTGTCTGGATAGCACGTTGTGGAGCGGACGGGAGGTACCGTCCAGGACGGCATGTAGTTTACCCAGCATCCTCCTCTCTGAGAGAGTCCAGCTCCACACCCTGAGATGGTCACTGGCCTCACGGGTACTGAAACGGACAACCTGCAGTCCAGATATTTCACCCATAGAAAACGTTTGGCACATTATAAAGAGGAAGATGTGACAAAGAAGACCTAAAACAGTTGAGCAACTAGAAGCCTGTATTAGACAAGAATGGTACAACAATCCTAGTCCTAAACTTGAAAAGGGGATGCCACACAGTGGTAAACATCTTTGAAATATTGATGCCATAAAATTTAAAATCAAACTTACAATCAAGTTTTTCTCAGTTTACACATTGTATATGTCTTCTGTTGTATGCTTACTAAAATATTGTAATTTAAAACTTCCACATCCTTCCATTCTGTTTTTATTCATTGTTTATTCACAATGTGTCCCACATTGTTTTGGAATTGGGTTTGTATGATATGACTACTATCAGCAGTGCTACTGAAATACATTTTTCAGTGTCTAGTCTATCACTAGAGATGTGGATTATTTTTTGTTACTTCTACAATTAGCATCTTTGAGATCTCACCTAAAGATGGCACTGTTGTGCCTTGATTGTTTTTCTCGTGGGTAGGGGGAGGTCAGTCTATTGGGCTCAGTGTGATAAATGCACATAATCACTTAAAGCTGAACATATCAACAGTTGTCTATGTGACCCTAACTTGGAAGCTGAATCAGGTGAACAATTACTCTAACAATTAACTAAGAGTACCTTTTTTGGAAACAAAAGGTAAATGCCACAGTTAATATGTAGCCCACTTAAGATTGGCTTTACAATTTTTTTGTGAATTTGACTGTAAAATAGTCCAAAATCCTAAATAATATCATACAAAAGCTTCTGACTAGAAAACAGATTGTAACTTGGTTCAAACTTGGAGAAAAATATATCAAGTAAAAAAAAGATCCTTCTGGATTTATAGATTGTCTGGGAGACCAAAACAAAGACTTTGGACTAGAAGGTTATATCCAACACTAGATGACATAAACAAAAAATACTATTACTGTACTGTCTTAGCGTGTTAAATTATATTTAATGCATATTCTCCAATATCTTAAAGCCATGTTAAACTATGGGCCAGGGGAGGGCAGTGTAATACCTCAAGGTTATGACTTTGCTGGTTGACGATATAGCCTGAACCATGACATACTGCAATGTTACAGTCTTCCTCTCCAACAACATTTCCCTGACTAAATAGTATAGCAATTTAGGTAGCTCTGTTAAATGACAAGGAGTCAGTGTGATGTCCTCATGTTCACAGTGACTTCCACTGCTCTATAAAGTCCTGTTAGACTGATCTGAGTATGCAGTGTCCCTCCCCATCCCAGATTAATTACAATTAAAATCCAATTTGGGTTCGTCAAAGAAAATCATTCAAATGTTGCACATGAAAAACAAAACGTTGCTAGAACACACATCTCCTTTCCCCTCGTTAACTTTCCCTCCGCCTCATATCCTGTCCCAGCTCATGTCTTCCACGCCTCTCTGTCTGCTGTCCAGGTGATCCATGCTGAGCTCTTGGTAGAAGTGCCCTAACCCTGAGCACTCATCCTGGATACATCTGCCTCCCCCGCCTACCTTCCTCCAATAACCATCAACCCACCATCCCAAACAACTTCTATTGTAATATCATATATCTGTCTTTGTATCTATATATCTCCATCTCTCTATCTCGTTTTCCCCTATATATCAGTATATAGAGAGAGATATACTGTATGTACACTGTCCTGTATAGGTTGCTGTAGAATAGATTATACATACATACTTTTATAGCCAGTCAACTTATGTCACGGATTCATGGACAATACACCCACAGGTTGGAGAACCACCTGTATGTCTCTAACATGCAAAGCAGTACACACACACACACACACACACACAGACAAACACAAGGATGCTGGCCAGGAACACCAGGCGCTTTCCTCCCACTCATACATGCACAGTGCACACACAGATAGAATGACAGACGTGTACAACACACACACTAAAATGCACACACGCAATTAACAGTGTGTGTCCTCCATCCACTAGCATGTGCACACATGTCCACAGACACGCACGGCATGTCCATTTATAGTCCAGCACAAACACAAGCAGCCTGCAAGTCTAGAAGGTTCTCTCTATCTTCCCACACATGCACCTAAAGCCATGCTGGGCCGCGGCTGAAGGTTCACTGATTACCAGGCTCCCATTATACGCTGAAAATGAAGACACACCATGAAATTAAACTGGATATTAAGACACACCGGCAACCTTTTCCCCACCATCATCAACGGTAAATGTGAAGTGGGAATATGGGACTGTATAGGAATGTCTTTTTCAGTGTGTGTGTGTATCACAATCCTTCCAGTGTGTGTGTGTGTGTGTGTGTGTGTGTGTGCGCCCCAACACAGGGCCCGGGTAGGTCTGTGATGCTTAGTGATTGTTTGATGTGCAGCATTACTATTGCATTACATCACAGCCAGGCAGTTTGAGTGTGTTGAGTGGTGCGGGGGGCGGGGGGCGGGGTTGTGGAGACCTGGCCTTAGTCCTGCATTGGGGGAGGAATAATAGCGGAGGTATGTGGGGTATGAGAGATGGGTATTTAAGGCTGCTTCCTTGTGGAGAAGAAAACATCCGTGAAGGACATGTGCATGCATGTGCATGCGTGTCAAAGAAGGAGAGACAGTGAGTTTGGGTGGTTGGAAGATGGGGGTGGGGGTGGGGGGCTAGAGAGCTTGTGTGGGCATGGAGGAAAGGGGGGGGGTTAGTGTGTGTGGGTGTGGATGGATGGGGGGGGGGGTTAGGGAGTGTGTGTGGATGGAGGGGGGGGGGTTAGTGAGTGTGTGTGGGTGTGGATGAAGGAGGGGGGGGTAGTAAGTGTGTGTGGCTAGAGGAGGGGGGGTTAGTGAGTGGGTGTGGGTGGGTGTGGAGAAGGAGGAGGGGAGGTTAGTGAGTGTTAGTAGGGTGGAGAAGGAATAGGGGGGTTAGTGAGTGTGGGTGGGTGTGGAGAAGGGGGGGGGGTGCTTAGTGAGTGTGTGGGGTGTGGAGAAGGAGGGGGGGATATGTTAGTGTGTGTGGATGGGGGGGTTAATGAGTGTGTGTGTGTGTGGAGGGGGGGGGGGTGTTGTGAGCGTGTGTACAGGGGATTTCACTTTTGTTTGTTTTTGTCTTTTTTCATTGTATTTTGGTTGACAATTTTGTAGATGTTTGCTTTGAACAACAGAGATAGATGCTTTTACAAAACCAATCAGAGCCCCTTTATGTTTCTGTAAAGGACTGAGATCTGCTTCAGGATGTGTTGCTGTGTATTTTAATGTGGACTAAACGCATGTTGTCATACACTATGAACATCTTCTGTGCGAATGCGTTTAAAATGTGCCAACTCAGAATACAGAAAAATCCTAATTCGGATCTACCTGCCAATAAGGCCAGGTAAAAGGTTTCATTGTAGGTTTAATCTTGGTTCTTCATGTGAAAAGAACTCAATTTAAATCTGCAGTGGGTAACATTATCAAACACATTAAAATATGATCCATAGAACCTAGTTTGATTGACAGTGGTGTCACCAAAAGTCCCTCACAGAAGATTGCTGCTACCAAAGTGTCCCAAAGTTCCCTCCAAGCAGTTCTGAGGACACTTCGGTGTCGCATCACACTGATACTGAGTTGTGTTCGTTGCTGAGCAGTTCTTAAAGGGAGTCAGTGTGTGTTGTTGTTAACTTACACAACATTGATGTGAAATATAACTTCCCTTTTTAAACCTATGATACCTTTAACTGGTGGTCATCACTGAAGCCCTCTGATTGTGGCAATACTCAGTAATGGCTTTTTGGTGCTTTTTCTGAGCCTTAATTAAGTCTTTGTGTCCCTTACGTGCGTTTCTATTTTTATTTTGTATTCAAGATGAAATATTTTTTACTAAAGATAACGAATTATAGAAACTGTGAAGTTGCTCATTTCTGCACTAGCCTAAATGTTAAGCGACATCGTTAACTGAACATCTATTTATGTTGCATAAAACAGAACTTTATTATTAAAACCGTTGTATGGTGTGTTCAAGATCAATGTCTGGTCAGGTTTGTGTGAGAGTAGTGTGTGAGTACCTTGTGTGTGTGTGTGTGTGTGTGTGTTACAGGATTAAATAGGACAGAGTGTTATACAATCACTAAACCCAACCCTGCACCCAGCATGCTTGTCTAACCCATTTCTTTAGCTTTCTCTCTCTCTCTTTCGCTCCCTCTTTATCTCTTCATTTCTCTGCTCTGCCCCAATGCCGTCCTACACCATTTCTAGTGACCACTGTATATTTTTAATAAAACTTTTATACAGTCTTAAATCTATACCAGTCGGATAATTATAACATGATTAGGAAATTGAATGGATACAATTGTACAGATGTTTTGTAATGATGTATTCAGCTCATGGAGTTTGTTACTTGTTGGATTCCAAATGGTATAAATGTCATGTCTAGTTATTTTTTATCTATTATTCACCCTCTCTTCCTCAGTTCCTCCTTGCCCATACCATACCCTACCATACCATACCATGCCATACCCTACCATACCATACCATACCATGCCATACCCTACCATACCATGCCATACCCTACCATACCATACCATGCCATACCCTACCATACCATGCCATACCATACCATACCATGCCATACCATACCATACCATACCATGCCATGCCATACCCTACCATACCATGCCATACCATACCCTACCATGCCATACCATACCATGCCATACCATACCCTACCATACCATACCCTACCATACCATACCATACCATGCCATACCCTACCATACCATACCATGCCATACCCTACCATACCATACCCTACCATACCATACCATGCCATACCATACCCTACCATACCATACCCTACCATACCATACCATACCATGCCATACCCTACCATACCATGCCATACCCTACCATACCATACCATGCCATACCCTACCATACCATGCCATACCCTACCCTACCATACCATAACATGCCATACCATACCCTACCATGCCATACCATACCCTACCATACCATACCATACCATGCCATACCCTACCATACCATGCCATACCCTACCATACCATACCATGCCATACCCTACCATACCATGCCATACCCTACCATACCATGCCATGCCATACCCTACCCTACCATACCATACCATGCCATACCCTACCATACCATGCCATACCCTACCCTACCATACCATACCATGCCATACCCTACCATACCATGCCATACCCTACCCTACCATACCATACCCTACCATACCATACCATACCATGCCATACCCTACCATACCATGCCATACCCTACCATACCATACCATGCCATACCCTACCATACCATGCCATACCCTACCATACCATGCCATGCCATACCCTACCCTACCATACCATACCATGCCATACCCTACCATACCATACCATGCCATACCATACCATGCCATACCATGCCATACCCTACCATACCATACCATACCATACCATGCCATACCATACCATACCATACCATGCCATACCCTACCATACCATGCCATACCCTACCATACAATGCCATACCCTACCATACCATACCATGCCATACCCTACCATACCATGCCATACCCTACCATACCATGCCATGCCATACCCTACCCTACCATACCATACCATGCCATACCCTACCATACCATGCCATACCCTACCCTACCATACCATACCATGCCATACCCTACCATACCATGCCATACCCTACCCTACCATACCATACCATACCATGCCATACCATACCATACCATACCCTACCATGCCATACCATGCCATACCATACCATGCCATACCCTACCATGCCATACCATACCATGCCATACCCTACCATACCATACCATACCCTACCATACCATACCATACCATGCCATACCCTACCATACCATGCCATACCCTACCCTACCATACCATGCCATACCCTACCATACCATACCCTACCCTACCATACCATACCATGCCATACCATACCCTACCATGCCATACCATACCATGCCATACCATGCCATACCATACCCTACCATGCCATACCATGCCATACCCTACCATACCATACCATGCCATACCCTACCATGCCATACCATACCCTACCATACCATACCATGCCATACCCTACCATACCATGCAATACCCTACCCTACCCTACCATACCATACCATGCCATACCATACCCTACCATGCCATACCATACCATGCCATACCATACCATGCCATACCATACCCTACCATGCCATACCATACCATGCCATACCCTACCATGCCATACCATACCATGCCATACCCTACCATGCCATACCATACCCTACCATACCATGCCATACCATACCATGCCATACCATACCCTACCATACCCTACCATACCATGCCATACCCTACCATGCCATGCCATACCCTACCATGCCATACCATACCATGCCATACCATGCCATACCCTACCATACCCTACCATACCATGCCATACCCTACCATGCCATGCCATACCCTACCATGCCATACCATACCCTACCATGCCATACCATACCATGCCATACCATGCCATGCCACACCATACCATGCCATACCCTACCATACCATGCCATACCATGCCATACCCTACCATACCATGCCATATCCTACCATACCATGCAATACCATGCCATGCCATACCATGCCATACCCTACCATACCATGCCATACCCTACCATGCCATACCATACCATGCCATGCCATACCATACCATGCCATACCCTACCATACCATGCCATACCATGCCATACCCTACCATACCCTACCATACCATGCCATACCATGCCATACCATGCCATACCATGCCATACCCTACCATACCGTGCCATACCATGCCATACCCTACCATACCATACCATACCCTACCATACCATGCCATACCACGCCATGCCATAGCCTACCATACCATACCATACCCTACCATACCATGCCATACCCTACCATACCATGCCATACCCTACCATACCATGCCATACCCTACCATACCATGCCATACCCTACCATACCATGCCATACCATGCCATACCATGCTATACCATACCATGCCATACCATAGCATGTCATACCATTACCATGCCATACCATGACCTACCATGCCATACCATACCATGCCATTTCCCTCTCTCTCCCTCCCTCTCTCTCTCCCTCCCTCTCTACCTCCCTCCCTCCCTCTCTCTCTACCCTCCTCCCTCTCTCTCTACCTCCCTCTTTCCCTCCCTCTCCCCCTCCCTCTCTACCTACCTCTCTCTCTACCTCCCTCCCTCCCTCTCTCTCTACCTCCCTCCTTCCTTCCCTCTCTCCCACTCCCTCCCTCCCTCCCTCTCTACCTCCCTCCCTACCTCTCTCTCTACCTCCCTCCTTCCCTCCCTCTCCCACTCCCTCACTCTCCCCCTCCCTCTCCCCCTCCCTCCCTCCCTCCCTCCCTCTCCCCCTCCCTCCCTCTCTCCCTCCCTCTCTCTCTATCTCCCTCCTTCCCTCCCTCTCCCACTCCCTCACTCTCCCCCTCCCTCTCCCCCTCCCTCCCTCCCTCCCTCCCTCTCCCCCTCCCTCCCTCTCTCCCTCCCTCCTCTCTCTCTATCTCCCTCCTTCCCTCCCTCTCCCACTCCCTCACTCTCCCCCTCCCTCTCCCCCTCCCTCCCTCCCTCCCTCCCTCCCTCTCCCCCTCCCTCCCTCTCTCCCTCCCTCTCTCTCTACCTCCCTCCTTCCCTCCCTCTCCCACTCCCTCACTCTCCCCCTCCCTCTCCCCCTCCCTCCCTCCCTCCCTCCCTCCCTCTCCCCCTCCCTCCCTCTCTCCCTCCCTCTCTCTCTACCTCCCTCCCTCTCCCCCTCCCTCTCTCCCTCCCTCCCTCCCTCTCTCTCTGAGGCTTGAAGCTCTTGTTTTCTAGGTCACAGGCAGAGGCAGAGAGGCTGGACTGAGCACATGCTCCACTTTCCTGTCTGCTTCAATCTACCCAGCACATTCTGATTACAGCCCAAACAATGAAAGAGGGAGGAGAGGAAAAACGATGAAGGAAGAGGATGGTTGAGAGATAGATAGATAGAGATAGAGAGAGAGAGAGAGAGAGAGAGAGGGTGTACACAGATAAATAGTGAAAAGAGGGAGGTAATGGTTGTGAAGTAGGAAGGTATGGGAGAAGAGGAGAAGACAGGCAGAGATATGGATGGAGAAAAGGGTGAGAGGTGAAATGAAGAGGGGATAGAGATAAAGAAATGGAGACACAGGTGTGTGTTAGTGGGGGCATGTGAGGGAGGCGATGTGGTGAAGAGAGAGAAAAATGGCAGAGAAAAAAACTAAAGAATGAGCAGTCTTATGACTAATCAGTAGAGATAACTGACAGACAAAGTAAATGTGAAAAACAATTGAACAAGAAAAGAATGAATAGATGAATCCAGAACGTGTAAATGAGAGAAACTGATGGAGAGAAAAAATGCGGGGAGGAATAAATATCAGAAAGAGTTGTGAAATGGAGAAGAAAAGAAGGGAAACAGCAGAGGTGTGGAGGAATGAACATATCATAGAGAGACTGACAGGTGAGGGAAAGAGGAAGCTGGGAGACTATGGGATGGGAAGAGGAAGGACAGAGTATCCATATGCTCACTTTCAACCAGGGGTGGACTGGGACCGAAATTCAGCCCTGGCATTTTCTGACGGGAGTCCACTTTAGTCCAATCCGTGCTAGCCAGCGATTTCCTAAGATCTCAGTTTTTTACTTGTTTTTCGAACTTGTGGGTTACATTTTTGACCCTCAAGTGGCTGACATTAAATTTTTCTAAATAAAATATTGTTATTAATTATTGTATTTCTTCAGCAGCCCGTGGCCCAGTACCAACTGATCCACGGCCCCGGCCCACATTGGGTCAACGGACCACCGGGACGATGCCCGGTATGCCAGATGGCCAGTCCACCCGTGCTTTCAACACTGGCTACTGTGACAGGTGTGTGCTAGCTGGTTAGTTGCTCAAACTATTAGCTAGTTTTAGAGTATGAAGGACCAGGCTGAACGCTCCTGACAGAGAGGTAAGACTTCCTGGAAGCACAGAAGGAAGGGCATCAAAGAAGAATAAGAGAGAGAGAGAGAGTGATGGAAATGCTGACCTTCAGAGTAATCAAGGAATCCATGGCTAAACTCCCCAAGGTGGATGATGGAATGCAATGATTTCCGGAGACTGAATGAGATATCATTGTTGATGCCCATCCCATGGGGTGATTGAACGGTGCAGTCAGGCTCGATCCATCAGGACACTGGACCTTGTGATGGGATACCGAAAGTTTTCTTGACTCCCAAGCAGCAGAGGGTCAGGGGTCAGATGGCTCAATGGTTAAGGCGTTGGCCTCGTGATCGGAAGGTTGTGAGATCGAGCCCCGCCAGTGGCTATATGATGTTGTGTCGTTGGGCAAGGCACTTCACCCTACTTGCCTCAGGGAAAAATGTCTCTGTACTCACTGTAAATTGCTTTGGCTAAAAGGGTCTGCTAAAATGAATAAATGTAAGAGAAAACATGTCAATCCCATATGGGTGGTTCCTGTACCAGAGTCAACCTTCCAGTTTAACTGCACACCTGGACACCCCCTGCAGTGGCTGATCTGGACCCCCCCCCAGGGCATGGAGACACCCTGATGATGTTTCTGGGTTCTACTAGGAACAGGAACAGCAGTGATGGTGGCGTAACGAGGAGAAGAAGAACTCAACTCCTGGGAGGACAACCCCAAACAGGAAGAGGTTTTTCTTGCAAAAAAAAAAATGTGTGTGTTGCCTTTAACTTTGATTTCTTCTTTCAAACCCTCCCTCCTGTTCATACTCTATAGAAAGAGATGAGGATCTGGAGATGAATCAAGAAGAACGTGGTTCATGAAGGACCAGGGATTT